>SJYV01025531.1:243815-266660 GCA_006410875.1 Neotragus pygmaeus
AAGCTGGGGGCGGTGGGGGCGGGGAGCGGGGGAGTGCAGCGGAGCAAGTGACAGGAGTCCACGTGAGGTCTGTAGCACGTGCAAGGACCTGGCCTCCCGGGCGGGGGGCGCATCGCGTCAACAGCCTGGGACTGCTTGGTTCTGATGGTGGTGGTCCCCATGTCACGTTCTCCCCCAGGGTTTCCGTGAGAACCCAGGCTCGGGGGGCGTGTGCTCTCTGAACTGTAAAATGCTTCAGCCACGGTGTGCACTCGTGTGAACCTGCGTGCAGACCAATGCTAGCAGTCTAAGTTACTGTAACAGTACGTCTGCTGAGTAACGCTATCTNCTCCCCCAGGGTTTCCGTGAGAACCCAGGCTCGGGGGGCGTGTGCTCTCTGAACTGTAAAATGCTTCAGCCACGGTGTGCACTCGTGTGAACCTGCGTGCAGACCAATGCTAGCAGTCTGAGTTACTGTAACAGTACGTCTGCTGAGTAACGCTATCTTTTGAGGTGACTCGGGGAGGACAGAAGTGGGGAGGACATGCAGGAGCCCCCGAGGGCAGCCGCCTCTGCACACACCTGAGGCCGCTGTGTCCTGAGAGCCGGGGAGCAGTTATCTTGTGTCCTGGGGAAGGGCGAGTCAGACAACTTCCTCCAACTCAGAGATCCACCCACCTGCCTTCTAAGTTGAAAGGGACTGGGCCTGCCGCTCCCAGGATTCTGGGAGGAAAGAGCAGGCCTTCTCCACCTGCTAGGCCTCAAAGGCTGGCAGAAAGAAGTCCCCTGGAGGGATTAGACCCCTCCCCACGAGGGCACTAGGGACTGTTACTTGAGAACCAAGCCTGTTTGTTTCTATGGCACCAGGAGAGACTGGAGTAGTGGGGAGACCTGCAGCTAGCTCAGGCCAGAGCTCTGCCTGGTGGGCGCCCCCAGGCTGGACAAAAGCTCGCTCTCCAAGGACAAGGCCACTGCCTCAATTAGCTGTCCTCCCAGGAGCGGCTCCACTGATTCCCTGAAAGGCACAGCAGGTCCTCCAGGGTTGCAGGCGGCCCGGCCCAGCCCGCAAGCCTTTGCCAGAGTCTCAGTCACAGTGCGCCCCAGGCCCCCCGCTGCTCTTTTCCCCCTCTTCCCCCACCAGCGGTAGGCGGTGCCTTTGAAGTCGGGTCCTCTGTTCCAACTGGAAATGGCTCAGAACCAAAATTAGAGCCTGCACAATCAGCTTGCAATTTAAAATGCCACCGAGGCGTCCCCCGACCCCCCTACCCCCTTTTAAAATGTCATCTTAATTAGATGAAGCCTGGCTTCATGTTTTCTGAATTTCAAGGTAATTTCTCTAGGATGTTTCCCTCCTTTTGGTTATTTTTATCTTTGGCATAAAGCGAGTCTGTGAGTCTCACCAGGGCTAATCTGTGAGTCTGCAGACACCTGCACACGCCCAATTCTCTGGCAGCTGGGGTTCAGCTGCCCCCTGGCTCTGGAAGCTGAGAACTCACTGACCTGAAGAAGGTGGGTCCTGAGGTCTGTTGTTAATTCAGTTCCCTCCAGTTAATTCAGCACCAGGCTGGCTGGGCCTCTCAGCTAGGCAATGGGGCTATGCTAGTGTTTGGGAGAAAACACGAAGGAGCCTGGGAGGGCTTAGCTAGCTCCAGCCACCTTCCTTAATCCCGTTTGTCACCTACTTCCCTGCCTAGACTCTGCCCTGCCTGGCAATGTCCCCCCAACTATAGGCCACTGGGGAGCTGCAGTAATAACCACTGAATCACTCCCATTCCAACTCTCAAAGACTCTGATTAACCGAGGATGAGAATTAAGTTTTTGACGCCCCTAAACATTTGCTAATTAGCTCTTTCAACAAAGAGACTGTGGTGGCCTAGAACTATCTCCTCTGCCTTGGGGGCATTTGACTATGCTGTTCCTCAGCCAAACCCAGTCCTCAAAGAGGGAGTCAGGTTATGGGCTTCATGGTGTCCTTCCAAATTCACATGTTAAAGCCCTAAACACTCAGTACTCAGATCTTTAAAGAGATTAAAACCTGGCTTAAATCTCAGCATTCAAAAAGCGAAGACCATGGCATCCAGTCTCATCACTTTATGGCAAATAGAAGGGGAAAAAGTAGAAACAATGACAGATTTTATTTTGGGGGGCTCCAAAATCACTGCAGATAGTGGCTGCAGCCACGAAATTAAAAGATGCTTGCTCCTTGGAAGAAAAGTTATGATAAATCTGGACAGCATATTGAAAAAGAAGAGACATCACTTTGTCAACAAAGGTCTGTATAGTCAAAGCTATGGTTTTTCCAGTAGTCATGTGTGGACGTGAGAGTTGCACCATAAAGAAGGCTAAGCGCCAAAGAATTGATGCTTTCAATTAGTAAAGGAAATCAACCCTGAAGATTCACTGGAAGGACTGACGCTGAAGCTGAAGTTCCAATACTTTGGCCACCTGATACAAAGAGCCAACTCATTGGAGGAAACCCTGATGCTGGGAAAGACGGAGGGCCCTGAGGAGAAGGGGGCGACAGAGGATGAGATGGTTGGATGGCATCACCGACTCAATGGACATGAGTTTGAGCAAGCTCTGGGAGATGGTGATGGACAGGGAAGCCTGGCATGCTGCAGTCCATGGGGTTGCAGAGAGTCAGACACGACTCAGTTACTGAACAACAAGTTAAAAGGAGGTAATTCGAGTGGCCCCTAATCGGTTATGACTGGTGTCCTCATAAGGAGACAGGGACACACAGAGGGAAGGCCATGTGAGGACACCCGGAGAAGACAGACACCTACAAGCCCAGCAGAGAGGCCCCAGGAGAAACCAGCGCTGCTGGCATCTGGATCTCAGACTCCCAGCCTACAGAACCACGAGAAAAGGCCCTGTTGCTTAAGCCTCCCCCTTGCTGTGACAGCCCTAACAAACAAATACAGCACCAAGATGGGGTCTCCTGAGGATGGGTTTGGGGGTTCTCTTTCCACCATTCCAAACCCTCCCTACAAGGCCACGTGGGATCTGGGACCTGCCTCCCCTTGAACCTTACCCCAAGGCTCCCCTGCCCTCATTTCCCTGAATCTCCTGGCCGCCCTTCCCCTTCTCTAGGCTTTGCCACACAGCCGCCAAGCTCATTTCCATCTCAGGGCCTTTGCTTGGTTCCTCTTGCTTCCTCAAGACTTTGAGAGACCAGTTCTTATTTTCCAGTCTAAGTTTAAAAGTAACATTCCCCCCAACTTTCCCCATGCAGAAATCGCTCCCTGATGACCCCCAACCCCATCTCAAGCAGGTGCTTCCTACTGTTCTCATGCCAACATTATTCTCTTTAACAGAACTTAAAGCAGTGTGTAAGTAGATACATTTATTTACATACTAGAATTCATTCATTTACTGGCTATTTATCTTCCCAGAGGGATTGTGAGCTCCCTACCA
The DNA here is from genome assembly GCA_006410875.1 of Neotragus pygmaeus. NCBI lineage: Eukaryota > Metazoa > Chordata > Mammalia > Artiodactyla > Bovidae > Neotragus > Neotragus pygmaeus. The sequence goes on from SJYV01025531.1 coordinate 247,212, forward strand.
GCAGGGCTTGCATCTGCTTTGCCTACTAGTTTGTTCACTGACAATGGTGCTGCCTATGGGATGAAGAAATGAATGAATTCTAGCACATAAGTGGAGCTGGGAACCAGGTGCCATTGCTTCCTTGTCCTTGGAAGGCTTGGTAGCACCAGGGTGAACCAAAGACGGAGTTGGGAAGCAGACGAGGGACTGCCTGGTCTCAAGGTCTCTGCTCACCTCAACAGGAAACTGGGGAGAGCAGTTATGGGGCAGGCTAGTCATGAGAGGGGCTGAAATGCCAGAGGTGTGCACAGAAGCCCCCGTTCCTGGATGCCTCCAGAGCAACCACAGGGGAACAAGCTGGCTCAGCTCTGGCAGTGCTGGATGCTGTCCTTCCTGGGTGCCACCTCTGCCAGCTGCACAGGGATACAACCACACACGTGTGGGCACACATGTGGGGACCGGCTCCCCGCCAGGCCAAGTCTGGTGGTCCGTGGAATTCTGAAACTGAGCTGTGCATGGCGTAGGGCTGTTTTCAGGGAAGAGGGGATTTGTTTTATTGTCTACATTTGAAGTCCTCTCATATTCCTTCCAAGAAGTTGTCTAGCTGGGAGTCCTGAAAATGAAAGCTGAACTGCAGAAAAGTAGAGAATGTTGGTCAACACTGAAAAAGAGAAAAACAAAACGGAACTTGTAAACTGACTTCTGAGCCTAACTGTGTAATGACATCCAGATGGGCCCCTTCTCCCCTCAGGGACTACGAGGAACTAGGGTTCTTTTGTTACAGATGATGGACATGAAAGCCAACTCCCCAAAGTGAAAACATGAGACTATGTTTGGTGCAGCTAATATATCCCTGATTCGGAACAATATAGAAAAAAATGCCCATTAATAGAAAACCTAGAAAACCAGGGTTTCCATGAACTAACTAAATAAATGATAAATGATACCCCCAAAACACTGGCTTGATGAGGAACTGGGAATCTGCCTGCCTTAATGCCATGGGTCTTGGTCGGTCCTGGAAACAAGTCTGGAATTCGGGGCAAGGATTCCAGCAAGGAATGACAGAACACAGGCATCCAGAATGGCTGGCAAAGCCCCTGAGAATGAACTGGGGCAGAGACAAGGGCCCCACTGAAGCCTGGGGCTGTCGAGTCTCGCTCCTCCCGAGGTGGGTGGCTACCACCACCCTCCAGGGCATGTGCTTCCTCTCTCTGGATTCCGAGCGCTTAAGTCTGGCTCCCCCGTGCATTCAGGAGCTACCACCGAGCAGGGCACAGAGCAGGTGCTCAGTTAGCACTGGTGGGACTAACGAACTTGAGGGAAGGAGCCAATGAGCGCTACAGCGGGGGTTGCAAACTTGTGGTGCAGGATGGGTGTTTTCCCACGTGGCCTTCCAGCTCACTCTACCTTGCCACGCTCTGAAATAAGGGACCAGCACTGGGCAGACCAGGCTTCCCTGGTGGCTCAACGGTAAAGAATCCACCTACAATGCAGGAGATACGGGTTCAATCCCTGAGTCCGGAAGATGCCCGGGAGAAGGAAATGGCAACCCACGCCAGTATCCATGGACAGAGGAGCCTGGTGGGCTACAGTCCACGGGGTCGCAAAGAGTCAGACATGATCTAGTGACTAAACAACGACCGGGCAGGCCAGAGCCGGGAAGCTGGCTTCAACTCGAGGGCCGCCTGACTCACAGTCTTCTAGAGAGGACGCCGAGGCCAGGCTCAGTGCTGGGACTGACTGGCAGGGATGTCAGGCACGAAGAGGGCCGGCGTCAGTGCAGCACCCAGGCCGCCCCTGCGCCTCTCCTTGGACATGGTCCTGAGGCGGCCGAAACCATCACGTGTGATGCTGCACAAGCGTGCGAGTACTTAACGTGTCCAGCAGTCATGAGGGGCTCTCCTGCCCCTAACGTTGAAATCTCTCCCCAAGAGCTCACCACCTACGATGCCCACTCAGGCTCTGCCTCCTGTGGGCTGGTCCCTCAACATGTCAGGGTCCAGTGGAGAATGATGATCTGTATAGCACCTCCTGGACACGCAGGAGAGGATTCCCCGGGCACACCTGTAATGCACCTGCTCCAGGACATGCTGTGGGGGTTGGGGGGAGCCTCTGCTCTGGGAAGGTGCTGCCCCAGCCCCCTCGCCTGCCTCTCCCTGAGTGCCGACACTTGGCGGCTGAGAGTCGCACCAGTGAGTTGCCGAATGGGCTTCTGTGTGTCGGTCTTGAAAACAAGACTTGGATCCCTCTGGGGGTGGTCTCACTGTCGAGAGGTGGCAGCATTTGCACCTGAAGGCAGCTTGTGGCTCCCGTAGGCCTTCTCCACCCCCGCACCTTGAGGGACCCTGGAGGACCCCGTATGCGGGCCAGAGGGAGTTCCAGTGACGGCGGGACACTCACAAGCTGAGGCTGTGAGCACGCTGGTGCACTTCGGGTGCACGCTGGGGGCCTGTCACAGCATTGTATCCTCCCAGAAAAATCTAACGTGGAATTATTTATAGACAGCAAAAAAATGATTTTCCCATGATTCATTCAAATAATTGTAAAGAGCTGTTTTTAATAATTTGGGACACGTGAGAAAAGGGAAATGTCAGGGCAAGCATTGAGCATCAAGCTGAGGACACAGGCTGGGTGAGGGATCAGGACACAGAGGGACGCTATGGGTGACGTGGGTACCAGGGCCTAACAGCAGGTGGGCCGGCAGGCCGCCTGTGCTCCAGCATCTTCTGAGCGGCGGCCAGCATGCCAGCCTCCAGCCCCCATTGGGCGCTGCCGACCACAACAAGGGGTTTGACTTTCATCCCAAGTTTGGTGGGAAACCATGGGATGGCTTAATGGAGAGGTGAGAAAGGCTATTCTGGTTTGGAAAGCTCACTCTGGCTGCTCTGTGCAGCCAGGTGGGGTGTGGGAGAGCCCGGCCGGTGGCCACAGAGAGAACCCCAAGGAGGCCACCACCGTCAGCAGATGCGGGACAGTGCGGGTGTGTAACGTGCAACTGGAGAGACCCTCAGAGGCGATGCCGTGTCCGCACCGTCATTTTACAAGCTGGAAAACGTGCACAGAAGACACAGAGGGGAGGGGCTGCAGGGTCCTCTCTGGTCCAGCTGGCGGCTCTCAGCAAAGAGGTAGGACTCAGCTCAGGCTGGATGGGATGTGGGGCCCATCCGGGTAGAGAGGGTGTGGGTGAAGCCCATTAGGGAGATGCCACTGTCTGAACTGCCAAGTAGCTGGGGCCCAGGAAACTTCAGTCTGCCCGGGCTGGCACTGGAGCCTCTGAGAACTGAACCCTGAGGATGGGATGTGGCTGTCAGTGGGGCTTGAAGGGGCAGATTCTGAGCTGCAGATGCATAAGACAGCTCACATCAAAGTGAGATGGGATGCAGGTGCCATGGTCTGGATGGGGTAGAGGGACCCTTGGGTGGGGGCACCCAGGGCCCCAGGACTTTCAGCTACAGTCATGTTTCCAGACAGCAACGTGGCGAGAGACACTGGATTCTGGGACCAAGCCAACAGCCTCTCTGAGCCTCAGTAATGGCTTCTGTGACATGGGATTACAACGGCATAGGACTCTGGGTGTTTTCAACGTTAGCACAGTCAGGCACTTGGCCTGACACAGAGTAAGAACGCAACACAATGGCCACTGTAGTCTATGAGTCACAAATACCTAGGGCTGCTGTGACTGAACCCCTCAAAGAGCAGAGTGGGAGGGCTGTGTCCCACGTGGAAGGAACGCACAGTAAAACATGTACAAGTCAGGGTGCTGGCTAAAAATAATTCACCGAAACAAAATAAGAAGCCACAAACAAATACATAAAAACAAAAAGCCAGTCTCCCTGTGCACAGATGCACACACACGGTAATAATGAACAAAATTATCTACTTTCTGATTAGTAAGTGCTTAGAGGGTTAAGCAAAGAATGGCCCTACCTCCTACAGCCCCTGGGTAAACGAGAACAGGGCAGAGGAGGATGAAGAGGCAAATAAATGGCATGGTCCCAAACCTGGAGGCTAGAGTTGGGGTGTGTCTAGATCTTTCTCGCTCCCAAAACCTGTGCTCTTGGCTCTACTGCACCCCGTCTGTACGGGCTCTGATCCTTAGAAGCACATCCAAGTCACCCCAAGGTACTTGATGAAGTGGGTTACACTTTCCATTAATACTCTCAGGGGGCTGACATCAAAAACCCTCCATCAGTGGCAGGGCTAAGGGCGGGCCAGACTCGGCGTTCTAGGTCACTGTAACTATCCGATGCCATCAGCCTGTGTCCAAGCATCAGCCGCTGTCAGCACCAGTCGGCCTGGGTTTACATTGGCCACACGGGTCAGCCTGTGCTCACGCTGGCCACACAAGCAAACGCTGGAGCTCCCAGAGGTCCAAGGGATGAGACCTGGCACTGGGCTGAGAGAGGTGAGCCTGTGGCCCCTTGGCAGCGAGTGAGCAGTGAGAACCGCAACCTCAGGGACTGGTGGCTGCAGGTGTCAGGTTTCTGGAACTAAAAGTGTTGTTCCCTGGAACTCTGACAGGAGAGTAGAAGAAAAGGCAAACTCTTTAGCTAAGTGAAGTGAGGTTTCAGGGAAACTCTTCACATTGGTGGTTCCATTGGAAGCCCTGACAAGTCTCAGAAAACTCAGGAACATCTGTAAAACCAAGACATGCCATCAGCTCCACCTAGGGCACCTTCAGGTCTATTTGTACAGAAGTTTATCTTCTAAAAACTGCTCTTTGCTTCTCAGGGATAAGCCGAGGACAGAATCGTCCCATTTTTATGGATGAGAAAAATGAGGTCTGGAGAGGGAAGTGTTTTACCCACTGAAGCATCTGGACACGGGCAGCCTCAGATTTCCCAACAGAATGAGAAAGACTAGAGATCTCTTCAAGAAAATTAGAGACACCAAGGGAACATTTCATGCAAAGATGGGCACAACAAAGGACAGAAATGGTATGNTGATGGCACTGTTGGTAAGTCTCTTGGCCCTTCTGAACCTCAGTTTTGTCTTCTATGAAATGGGTATAATAAGCATACCTACTTCCTAGTGTTGTAAGATTCAATGAGATAATGCCACGTAGAGCGCCTGGCACATGGAACAGAGAACTGCTGCTAATATCAGGTCTATAGCTCCCGATCCCTTAGTATGATTGCTACTACCTACTTTGTGAACCCTGCTTTGACTTCTCATGGAATCAGCTTCTCCTTCCTCTGTGTTCCTCTAGCCCTCAAGCCTCTGTTCATACTCTGCACTTTACTGTGTTATCATTGGTGTGTCTCTCCCCTCCCAGACTGTACAATCGCCAGGGCTAGGCTCTGACCTTTTTCAGTGTTGTATTCTTAATGCCTGGCACACAGCAGGACGTCAGTTCAGTTCAGTTCAGTTCAGTCACTCAGTCGTGTCTGACTCTTTGCGACCCCATGAACGCCAGGCCTCCCTGTCCATCACCAACTCCCGGAGTCCACCCAAACCTATGTCCATTGAGTTGGTGATGCCATTCAACCATCTCATCCTCTGTCATCTCCTTCTCCTCCTGCCCTCAATCTTTCCGAGCATCAGGGTCTTTTCAAATGAGTCAGCTCTTTGCANATAACAGGGGATGTTTGTTAACCCCCAACCACATGTCAAACACTTATTCTGAGAGCTGTGCATGCAAAATTCTAATCTTATTGAAGTTTTCAAATAACCTCTGAGATTGTCACTTTCAACCCCCTTTTACCAGTAAATTGAGGACAGAGAGAAATAATTTGCTTGGTGTCACACATTTAGAAAGCACCAGAAATCACATTTCAGTCTCAGCAACCTGAATCTGGAGAAGGTATCCTTAGCTGCTCTGGAGTCCTGCATTTCCATGTGCAATAAATACCCCAGACATCAAAGATAAGATAAGCATAAACAGCAAGTTGAATGCTGATGTGGAAGCATGTGAGCCATTACATGTTGTGCACCAATGAGATTCCTATGAAGGGGATAAACCAGGGAAATCTGGTTGTGACCCAGTGAGGTGGGTGGAAGGTTTTAGTAAAGAGAACTTTGTACAAAATGGAAGAGAGTGGTTAGTCCAAAATCCCTGAAACCTTAGGAGCTCATGCCTCAGTCACCTGTCTTTCTTAGATCTCTAACCTCGTGCCCTTGATGTTGTAGGATAATTGCACTTACTCTCCTTGGAAATTTTGCAAGAAATATGTGATGTCAAGAAGCAATTAACAATGATACTGGGCCTGACTTGCTACTCAATGGACTACAAGGCTGAGTTTCTTCCTGTATAATTGTCCCTTTTCTATGCTTTACCTTCATGGAGTCAGAGCTCCAGAATCACTAGTATGTGGTGTGGAAAGGATCTCAGCAGGGGACAGACATGCTCATAACTCATGGCCCTGAGTCAGGTCAGATGTTAGCTGAGTTCCAGGCCCCCTGACACTGGGAACGGAGGAGGGATCAGCAGGACCATTGCCAGTGCTTCTAAATTCACTGAGAACCTTCATGTAGGGAGAAGGGGCCACCAACTGGTACTGATCCTGTGCCAGCTAAATGGATACCCTATGGGAAACATTCCACATAGGTGACCTTGCTGCTGCTAAGTCGCTTCAGTCGTGTCCGACTCTGTGCGACCCCATCNAAAGGAGTATGTCAAGGCTGTATATTGTCACCCTGCTTATTTAACTTCTATGCAGAGTACATCATGAGAAACTCTGGGCTGGAAGAAGCACAAGCTGGAATCAACACTGCCGGGAGAAATATCAATAACCTCAGATATGCAGATGACACCACCCATATGGCAGAAAGTGAAGAAGAACTAAAGAGCTTCTCAATGAAAGTGAAAGAGGACAGTGAAAGAGTTGGCTGAAAACTCAACATTCAGAAAACTAAGATCATGGCATCCGGTCCCATCACTTCATAACAAATAAATGGGGAAATAATGGAAACAGTGAGAGACTCTATTTTTTGTGGGCTCCAAAATCACTGCAGATGGTGACTGCAGCCATGAAATTAAAAGATGCTTGCTCCTTGGAAGACAAGTTATGACCAACCTAAACAGCATACATTCAGAGAACGTAATGGCAACCCACTCCAGTACTCTTGCCTGGAAAATCCCATGGATGGAGGAGCCTGGTAGGCTGCAGTCCATGGGGTCACAAAGACTTCACTTTCACTTTTCACTTTCTTGCATTGGAGAAAGAAATGGCAACCCACTCCAGTGTTCTTGCCTGGAGAATCCCAAGGACAGCGGAGCCTGGTGGGCTGCTGTTTTTGGGGTCGCACTGAGTTGGACACAACTGAAGTGACTTAGCAGCAGCAAACAACAGCAGAGACATTACTTTGCCAACAAAGGCTCCTCTAGTCAAAGCTATGGTTTTTCCAGTAGTCATGTATGGATGTGAGAACTGGACTATTAAGAAAGCAGAGCACCGAAGAACTGATGCTTTGAATTGTGGTGTTGGAGAAGACTCTTGAGAGTCCTCTGGACTGCAAGGAGATTCACCAAGTCCATCCTAAAGGAAATCAGTCCTGAATATTCATCGGAAGGACTAGTTGAAGCTGAAACTCCAAACTTTGGCCATCTGATTCAAAGAACTGACTCATTGGAAAAGACCCTGATGCTGGGAAAGATTGAAGGCGGGAGGAGTAGGGGATGACAGAATGAGATGGTTGGATGGCATCATCGATATGTGTCTGAGTAAGCTCCGGGACTTGGTGATGGACAGGGAAGCCTGGCATGCTGCAGTCCATGGAGTCTCAAAGAATAAGACACGAATGAGTGACTGAACTGAACTGAGCATTAGATTTTGGTCTGGCTCTCTCACTAGATGTCTGTGTAAACTCAGCAAGCCTTACCATCTGAATCTGTGCAACAGTCCCCACTTTTCAGGCAGGTGGGAGGGTTAAAGCCCTTTAGGACAGAGCAAGCCCTTTAGGACAGAGCCCGGCACATGATGAGCAGTCAGTGGATGGCAGCTGTCACAGCTGCAGCAAGGAGCTGGCAGGTTACCACCTTGACTTCCAGTAGCCACCCATTCATGGAACCTTGAGTACTCACTGCTTGAGTACTATCTGGCTTTTTGTTTACTTGTTTGTGTCTCGTCTCTCAGCTCTTCTTGTTTACAAACTCATTTCCTATCTCTAAACTCTTGGTTGTCACCAAGCCCCGGTTTGAGTTCCCTGTGTCATACAGTAAATTCCCACTGGCTATCTATTTTACATATGTCCGTGTATATGTTTCTATGAAACTCTAAGTTCAGTGAGAATTACTCTCTCCACAGGCCTCAGCTAGCAGCTTATGTGCCTGGCATATAGTGGGTCTTTGAAGAAGAAGATCGCTCAGTCGTGTCCGACTCTTTGCGACCCCATGGACTGTAGCCTAGCAGGCTCCTCTGTCCATGGGATTTTCCAGGCAATAGTACTGGAGTGTATTGCCATTTCCTTCTCCAGGGACCTTCCCGACCCAGGGATTGAACCCTGGTCTCCCACACTGTAAACAGACGCTTAACCATCTGAGCCACCAGGGAATTCCCAGCGGGTCTTTAGTGTAACCTTTTTAGGATTGTAGGAGGCCCCTTTGAGGTGAAAGCAGAGTTTTCTTTAGAGAAATAACCCAGTTAAACACACACAAGCACACACACAAACCAGCTGCCAGCCTGCCTTTTATTTCTAGGGTGGCAGCCCCAGAATTCCCAGTTAGGAGCCCGGTTGACCATATAACATGGGAACCGCAGTGGGTTTCTGAGCCACAAGATCTGTTCTGACTGTCTGACTGCAGCTGCCCCGGGCCTGGGTGAACTGGGCTGGTTTCTCCCAGGGTAGTAACAGACCTTGCAAAGTTGCTCGTGTGACAGTCCTCACCCTGCTGAAGCTGCTGTGTCGTCACCGTCTAGATTGCATGGAGGAGGCTATTCGGCCGGCTCCCCCTGCGAACTTCATCCTGCTCTGAAATCTCGGCCCCACATCAATACAAATGCACTTATATTTATAAAGACTTCTTCAGTCCCCAGGAGTCTTTCAGAGATCATTCAGGGAGTTACTTGATATACTGAGTATGCAGCTTATTGGAAAAAGTGATTCAGAGACAAGAAAGAAAGAAGGAAAGGAAGGGCTGCAAGAGGCCAGGGAAGAAAGGACAGGGAGACCAGGAGGGCCCTCGGGGTTGGGTGGAGATGGGCCGGGACTGCCCGCAGGCACAGACGGTCCTGGGCATCGCAGCTCTGCCAGTCACATGCAGCAGTGTGCCAGGTGATTTCTGAAAAGGCTTTTATTTGAGAGGATTAAATGCGACTGATTGGAGGAAGCAGGCCCAGAGCCCCCTCTCAAGTGGGATGCATCTCCATCAGCCCTTGAACGAGGAGCTAGAGAAGCTTTCTTTCTCCAGCCACAGTCCCAGGAAAGCTGTCTCGGGGCCCTACGTTGGGGGCTTCAGCTGGAGCACCAAGACAAGCACACTCACCTGGGCTGTGGGCTCTGAGCCTTGCTGGGGCTGCTGACCTATCTCTGGAGTCAGGCAGGCCTGGGGCTTGGTCCCGGCTCTGCCACCAATCAGCTGTGTGACTGTGGGCAAGTCACTCAACCTGGCTGAGCCTCAGTTTCCTAGCTGTAAAGTGAGCATAATCACATCACCTGCCTAGCGCCCACAGATTCAGGCACACTTTCCCCAACTTCGCTCCTTTCTGTTCTGCTTTCGTCATTTCTGCCCAATCAGTGTAATACTCCTGGCCTTCGCTGTGTAGTATGTATTTCATTTGACTCACTTTTTTAAAAAGTTAAGTCCCTACACTGGGTAATCATGAGCTAAACGGGCTACACACTTTTTGGATTCATATTTATAATAAACATGTCACTATTGAAATGAAGAATGGAAATGAAGGACACACAAACAGACAGCGTCGGGCTCGGGGCCTGCCTGCACGTGCTCCTTACACGACACGGTGGCTACCGCCCTGCTGTCATCACTGTCACTCGGAAGTACGAGTCGGGCAGGGGCGAAGGTGGGGTCCCTCCAGGGACCTGTTCAGGAGCTCTTAGCCCACCTGGGGTGCCAGTCTCCTGTCAAAGCCCAGACCCCAACCTGGGTTCCTCCCTTACCTGCTCCCCTGCCCTTCCCACCCTACTCGCATCTGCACCTTTAAAACAATCATGCTGTATGCAACGATAACTGACTTTTTCTTCTTGTCTACTTCTACATAAAGGAGAGAGTTCACCCTCAGTGGTCCAGCCCAGCTGCACACAATTTTCCTATCTTTGCAACTTCTCTCCCGTCCCCCCTCAATCTGGCAAAACGTGAATTTCAAAGGAGGGGAAAGAGTCCTCCATCTAGCACTGCCTGGTTATTTGTCAATTCTGCCTAGCTGACTAACCCAGAATTTCCTAATTACCACTCCACTGGGAAGCTGTAACAGTTTCATTAAGAAAGAAAGAGGTGGGGGCGGGGAGAGCCCAAATTCAAGCCTTACAAAAAAATTCTCACCTTGTAAAAACAAACACGCACAAAGCAAACCAGTCAAACAAAGCGGGTGCACCGTGTTGGTGGCCTCAGTGCGGCTGGAGGCTGCAAGCGCAGAGGAGCAGGCAGGACGCGGAAGTCCCAGGGCCAAGGGCAGAGTCTGCGTTCACCAGCAGCGTGGGGCTGGACAGCACTTGACCCCTCGGAACCCCAGTGCAACGGCGGGGTCAGGGTGGCTGGCTCATGAGGCCGCTGTGTGGTGAGGTGGGCTGTGAGTGCTGTGTGAGGTGTGGGGTACCGTGTGGACAGCAGAGGTGCAAGCATTTTCCGTCTGAGGGGTCACTTGTGGGCCTGGCCTTGAAGGAGGCAGGTGGAGGTCACCTGACTCTGCCCTGCTGCTGCTGCTAAGTCGCTTCAGTCGTGTCCAATTCTCTGCAATCCATAGACGGCAGCCCACCAGGCTCCCCCGTCCCTGGGATTCTCCAGGCAAGAACACTGGAGTGGGTTGCCATTTCCTTCTCCAATGCATGAGAATGAAAAGTGAAAGTGAAGTCACTCAGTCGTGTCCGACTCTTCGCGACCCTATGGACTGCAGCCCACCAGGCTCCTCCGTCCATGGGATTTTCCAGGCAAGAGTACTGGAGTGGGGTGCCATTGCCTTCTCCNGCAATCCATAGACGGCAGCCCACCAGGCTCCCCCGTCCCTGGGATTCTCCAGGCAAGAACACTGGAGTGGGTTGCCATTTCCTTCTCCAATGCATGAGAATGAAAAGTGAAAGTGAAGTCACTCAGTCGTGTCCGACTCTTCGCGACCCTATGGACTGCAGCCCACCAGGCTCCTCCGTCCATGGCATTTGCCAGGCAAGAGTACTGGAGTGGGGTGCCATTGCCTGGGGGAATCCCACATCCTGCTCCCAGGGGGCCATTTTCTCAGTTTGCTGATGGCTAGTCCCCACTGGGAGATGATCTTCTCTCGAGGGTTATCAGTACTTCAATCAGGCTTCCTAGAGACTTACCAGTCTCTAAAACCCAGAGGGCTGCTGGGCACCTCAGGTTCGGGCAGACAGTTTTGAATGGGCCTCGTTCCCAGTGCGGGATAATGAGTCTCTTGGAGGAAGAGTCCTGGGATGGCTCCAGCTTCCAAACACTGAATCTTCTCGAGTTTGTTCCTAGGGAGGGAACCTGGACCCCAGAACCAACTCAGATTCCGACCTGGACTCCCGGTCAGCCGCCATCGCAGGCTCTGTTCAGGTGCCCAAAGTAGGGATGAAGGTCTGCTTTTTAGTCCCCCATGCCCTTGACCCTGGCTGTCAGGGCCCTGCAGGTTCTGGGGAGAGCTTATCAGCTGGGCAGAAGCAGCTCAGGGGCTCCAGAGCTTTGACCCTCGATCCTTGGCCACAGCATCTGTGAGTTCCCTGGGCAGGGGCTGGAAGCAGACAGCCCAGCCACTCTGCTGAAGCTACTCCGCAATGACCAGTGAGACAACCCCTTCTCTGTCCCTGCTGGGCAGGCCGCAGCCTCGTTGAGGGCCCCGAGAACCCAGCTCTGCATGAGAAACAAGCGCTTCCACCTTCAAGGCTGAAGGACTTTGTTTAGCTGAGCTCAATTCCGGAGCCTGTAGTCCCGGCAACGGGTCTTTGGGGGATTTACATCTCATGCATCACAACAGGGGAAAAGCCATTTAGCAAGTTGGAGGGGTGGTTAAAAAACAAACCCCACCACACAAAACCAGTGGGCCCCTCTCTCCCCAAGAGTGCAGCCACAAAACAAAACAGAATCAACAAGAAAATTTCCCACAAGCCCATGTGGCCTCTGCTGGCAATCAGCCCAACAGGAATTCAAACTTAATCAAACTTTCATGTCTCCCTTGTAAAGCTCAGGAAATTGGTAATTGGTTTTATAATTGAATTTTCTGATCACGTATCAAAGGAATGGGTCCTGCCAAAGGCCAAGGAATGGCTTGTCTCCAGGAAGGACAGCCAAGGTCTCCGATGGAGGCTCTGCTGGGAGGTAGGGGAGGAGAAGTAACTGGCGGTAGCCTAAGAATAGAGCCTGTTATTTATAATCAGAGAAGAAGCTGGTGACCGCTGAGCCCCGCCCTCACAAAGCGGTCTCCCCCAAACATCCACCCTGGGGCCGCAAGGTTCAGATTCAGAAACAGAGCCCTTGGCGACGCAGAGTGGGAGACGGGGGAGGCAGAAGGCAGGGAGGCCGACTTGGTAAGGAGCTTTTCCCAGAGCTGTGAAGACTGCGAAGAGGCCTGCCCGGGGCAGAGGCTGGGCAGAGAGGGGAAGGGGCTGGTGCAAGAACCCTTCTGGAGAGGGAAGCGGGACTCAGGAGGAGCAGAGAGGTCCGAGGTGTCCAGCCCTGGGTAATGGTGAGGAGCATGGTGCTTTCAACATAAAGAAGGAGGACAGAGGCAGCTGGCTCTGCCACGCGACTGGTCTGGGCTGGAGCCCGAGGGATGAGGGAACCTGGCCCCTTGGTGACAGGCACGCCAACAGGTATAGCGCCCTCATTCGGCGCTTTACCATCATCCTCACGCTTAAGTTTCACAACAGCCCAAGGGAATGATCGTTTATTGTCCCCCTTTTTCCAAACCAGGAAAGCAAGGCTCAGAGCAGAGGGTAAGATCTGCCCTCTCGTGAGCCCTGGAGCCGGGACTTGGACCCAGGATGGCCTGACCCCAGAGTCCACAGGTCTACCCCTAACGCCACACTGCCTCTTCACCTGCAGATAAAGGGACCTTGCAGCCAAAGGAATTAGAAAAGGGTCCCTCAAGCTCAAAAAAGAGGTATGAGCTAGAGATGGAAGCCTGAGAGTCAACGAATCAACGTTCATTAACTAATCCACTTAAAAATGTTCATAATAAAGGGAGGCCACAGACTGGAGAAAATAGTCATAATACATATATCTAACAGAGAACTTGCATCCAGGAGATTTTTTTTTTAACTCTTTACAATTGCTGACTAGCGGAAAACATTTTAAGCATAAAAATATATTCCCCACCCCCACCAAAAAATAGAAAATAAAAACCTCTTACAACTCATTAATAAGATGACTAACAACCCATGAAAAGGGAAGAATAAAAAGGTATGAACAGATAGTTTATAGAGAAGATATACAAATAGTGCCAAATATCACTAGTCATCAGGGAAATGAAAATTAAAGGCACAATGAAATACTACTACATTCAAACTAGTATGCTGCTGCTGCTAAGTCGCTTCAGTTGTGTCCAATTCTGTGCGACCCCATAGACGGCAGCCCACCAGGCTCCCCCATCCCTGGGATTCTCCAGGCAAGAACACTGGAGTGGGTTGCCATTTCCTAATGCATGAAAGTGAAAAGTGAAAGTGAAGTCGCTCAGCTATGTCCAACTCTTCCTGACCCCATGGACTGCAGCAGCCCAGGCTCCTCGGTCCATGGGATTTTCCAGGCAAGAGTACTGGAGTGGGATGCCATTGCCTTCTCTGACAAACTAGCATAGCTAAAATATAAAAGGATTGACAATTCCAAGTGTTGGTGAGAGTACGGGGCAACAGGAACTCCCTCCTACAATGCTGGTGGTTTAAAGAGTACAATCGCTTCAGAAACCAGTTAGGAAGCTTCTTATAAAGTTAACATATCCTTACCAGATGACCGGGCAATTCCATTTATAAGTAAGTAGCAAGAGAAGTGAAAATATATGTCCACACAAAAACCTGTACATCAGTGTTCTGGCAGTATTAATTCACATTAGCCCTAGAAGAGGAATAATTCAAATATCCATCAACAGATAATTAGGTGGATAAATGATGGCCTCTACTTGGGTTGGAGAAGGAAATGGCAACCCACTCTAGTATGCTTGCCTGGAGAATCCCATGGACAGAGGAGCCTGGAGGGCTATGGTCCATAGGATTGCAAAGAGTTGGACACGACTGAGCATTCATACTTGGGTTACATCTCAAGTCTGGTCACAATAAAGTAACCAGGTATTGTGGAGAAAGACAACAGCAAGAATCCACAGTCAGGCAGGGGGTCAGGGACGGGCAAAGTCTGTAGGCATCAAGACCGCATCTGGTCCAACTCTGTTTTATTTCTGTTTGTTTTCGGCAAAGGCTTCTGCTGTGGCTGAAGTGAGGACAGCAGCCCTGCGAGCCGGGTGCTGCACAAACCACTAAGCGGACCTCCGGCCCCGTGCATGCAGGGGCCCAGAGAGGGATGAGGCCTGCCAGACACAGCCTCCTGAGTCAGTGCCCGAGCGGGGCCACGACTGGACACCCCCGCAGAGACCAGCCTGGGAGTCAGCCACACAGCGGGCCAGAGCCTGGTTCTGCTGCTAGCTGGGGACGTGACTCAGCCTTTCTTTGCTCATCTGTAAAATGGCAGTAATAGCAGCTACTACAGGATTTGGGGCACAGTCAATGACACGATGCCATGTGTCCTAATGCCTAACACACACTAAACTCGTAACACATGCCAGATACTGCTGTCCGTTGTCTGACACCTTAACCACCCTAGGCTCTGTCTACACTGCATGAACACACTTGGTGTGGGGTGGTCACACAGCTGGCCAGCCCTGGAACCACAGCTCCTTGAGGCAGTCTGGCATCTGTGCCTTTTCACCCTATGCCATGTTCCCAGACTCAGTCCTTCGTGTGCCACTTCTTTTTTCATGCCAGTAGAGCCCTGATATCGGCCTCATCTTCAATGGTTATTTATGTGAAATTATGAGTTTGATGTGACTTTTTTCTAATACCCATTACAATAGACATAGAATGACAGTAAAAATCAAAGGTTTATATGTAGTTCACATCCACCAAAGTGTGTGTATGAGACTCGAGAAAAAACAGCTCGAGAAATGACATTAACAGAAGCTCCTAGAACACAGCATATGGAATCAGAGTTCCAGGGCTATCATGCATGTAGGTGCTGGAAGGCAGCCCGTTTCTACGGAGTTGGGACAGAGACGGGGAGGCTTTATCACCACCAACAGCCAAGTCCAGGTTTACTCCACTGGGTCACAGAGAAGCGCTGCTCTTTCACTGTGTGGCCCCCACAACTCTGCTGGGTCCCCATTGAGGAGGAGAGGAACAGGGCCACGAGCGCCAGGAACATGCACCTCTCACCACAGGAGAGGCAGGGCTTCTAGGAGCTGGAGGCAACAGCTAAAATCCCCGTCCACAGGCTGTGCCAGACACTGGCTTCCTGTGACAAGAGCATTCTGGCTTTTCTTTCTGAGGTCACAGCTAGACACTGTCCAGATCCCATGGCAGCAGGGTGTGACTAGATGATCAAGTTCTAGCCAATGGAACGTGACCTGTCCCCACCCCAACCCCAATTTTCCCTGTCTGCTTGGCCTGATATCAGGAGACCCCAAGGCTCGGGGCTGGCAGAGCCACAGAGCAGAGGGGAGCCAGAGCACCCTCACCTTTCACATTAGGCAGTGATGTGAACAAGAAACATTCCTAAACTATGTTGAACCATTGAGATTTAGGGGTTGGTTGGTACAGCAGGTGAAGTCAGGCATTTTTCAGAATGTCAAGCAAACTCTGCTGCTACTATAATGGGACTTAGTACTAGGAAGGGACCAATACATCCTCTCGGATTTTTGAACAACACTGGGCTCCTCTCGGAGTTGACATTTACCAAACAGGACAGCAGAGGCAAACTTGCCGCCTGTGAGCCGCACACATGCTCTGCAGCCACACAACCCAAAGAGCAAATCCTGGCACCATTTTGCACAGGGAAGACAAAATACCAGCATCTTTCGAGATTGTCTGCAGATGTGGTGGGATGATGCGAGCAAAGCATCGAGTGCCCAGTGGATGCTTAGCGTGTGGTGGTCTCTCTGCCACTCTCGCCCTGCGGGGCTGTGGGCAGCACTCGTGTGACCAACACAGAGCCCTCAAACCCAGGGCCACCACAGTCTGGGTGCGGCTGGGGCTGCCGACTGGGTGAGAACCTGCTGGGAACACTGTCCATAAAGCAAGGAAGAGGCAGTTCCTGTAGCCCTAGGTGAGCTGGTGAAAAAGAGGAGTAAGACCGGAAAAGGAGGAGGCCCAGGACGTCCCTGGCGGTCCAGCGGCTAAGAATGCACACTCCCAATTCAGATGGTCTGGGTTCAATCCAGATCAAAGAGCCCACATGCCACAACCGAAGAGCCCGCAGGCTGCAATGAAGACTGAAGATTCCACATGAAGACCTGGTGCAGCTAAACAAATAAATAAATGTTAGGGGAAAAAAGAAAGAGGCCCAAGTAAGGTTTAGGGGAAGAAGTGGGTAGACTTGAAGGGTTATCATCCAGGGAGGGGAAAGATAACCCACAGATGGGGAGAAAATATTTGCAAATCATCTAATACAGGACTGGTATCCAGAATGTATAAAGAACTCTTACAACTCAACAGTAAGACAAACAGCCCAATTTAGAAGTGGACAAAGGTTCTGAATAGACATTTCTCCAAAGATGATATACAGATAGCTAATAATATGAAAAGATGCTCAATATCCTTAGTCATTAGGGAAACACAACTTAAAACCACTCTGCGACACTACTTTACACCCAATAGAATGGCTACAATAAAAAAGATGGACAAAAAACAAATGTAAGTGAGAATGTGGAGAAACTGGAACACTCACATATTGCTTATGGTGATAAAGAACGGTGTGGCCACTTTGGAAAACAGTTATATACTTTCTTGGAAAGTTAAAACAGAAAAACAGACTTCACATATGGCCCATGAGTTCCACTCCTAGGTATACACCCCAAAGAAATAAAAATGTGACCACACAGTAACTTTTGCATGAATGTTCACAGCAGCATGATTACTAGGATAGCCCAAAAGTGGAAACAAAAGGTCCATCATATAATAAGCATGTGAACAAAGTCTGATATATCCAAATTCCAATACAATGGAATATTATTCAACGTATAACATTGGATGAGCCTTGCAAATATAATGCTGGGTGAAAAGAAGACACAAAAGAGGACACACCATATGATTTCACTGCAATTAAATGTCCAGAACAGGCAAATCCACAGGGACAGAAAGGAGACTGGGGTGGCCAGGGGCTGAGGGTGGCTGCTCGGGTATGAGGCTTCTGTTTGGGGTGCCTGTGCTCTGTGTCCTGCCTGAAGAGGGTCCATGTTCCAGGGGAAGATGCGCAGAGCCAGCTTCTGGTAGGTATCGCCTCTCGCACGCGTCCCCTGTGTGACCTGCTCTCCTCGCTGCACAGACTCCGGAGGGGGGATGTGTGCTTTTCGCTCAGTAGCTGAGAAAACTCAGGGCTGAGAGATGGTCTATGCAGAAGGTGGCTCCACAAGTCAGGATCCACATCCATTCTGGTCTTCCATAATCTGATTTTTGCCTCTGAACTCATGGGGGTCACACCCACAGCAGAAAGGGTAGTGAGCCAGGTTCTGAGATATCTGGGCCCAAGAACAGCTCTGCCACTGACTAGCTGCTAGACTCTGGGCCAGTCATCTGAATTCTCTGAGGCTCAGTTTCCTCATGTGTGAACACTTGTTATACCTGCCCCACAGGTGGGAGGTCCAGAACACAAAGACGGCAGTAGTAAAAGGGATTTACCTTTGTGCCAAACACAGGGCTTGGAGCTGGCAAACAAAGGATTCCTCCCCTTAAGGGGTTCATCACAGAGCTGTGTAATTGCTAAAGACCCCATATATGCCAGGCAACTTCATTACCAAGGGCCAAATCACGGTAGTAGATCATAAAGGCTAAATCTTCCTAAGGTAAGAGTATTACAGACTGAATGTATGTGTCCGCCAAAAATTCGTATGCTGAAGCCCTAACCCCCGGTGTGGCTGTACTTAAGAGTAAGGAATGAAGGTTAAATGGGATCATAAGGATGGGGCCCTGACCTGATAGGGTTAGTACCCTTATCAGAGATCTCAGAGAGCTCTCACTCCCCATCCTCTGCAGGTGTGTTTACCTAGGATAGGCCACCTGGGGAGACAGTAAAAGAAAGTGGCTGTCTGCAAGCCAGAAGAAGAGCTCTCACCAGAAACTACTTGGACCAGAACCTCAATATTGGGCTTCTGGCCTTCAGAGCTGTGAGAAATACATTTATGTTGTTCAATCTACCCAATCTATGTTTAGTTACGGCAGCCTGAGCTGACTATACAAAGAGCTTTTGTATACTAGTGTTTTAGGCACTGTTCAAACCCTTCACGTTGTTGTCCCAAGCATGAGGTTAAGAACTGGTATTATCCCAATTCTACAGATTAAAAACAAGCAGCACAGAGCAGATGGGTACCTTCCCCTGGGTCACATCAGGCTCAGAAAGCAGCACTGGCTTCCACGAGTGCACAGGCTGGCTACAGAGCGGGAGCCGAAGCACTATGCACGTTTGTGAGCTAGCTCCTTGTGTGCATGAATCGTGAGGTCTGGGCTGAGGGCACGGGTCAGTCAATGAACGGTGTGCACGACGTTTGCGGTGAAGCCCAGAAGCATCGCTGGCCTCATGCCCCACCCTGAACCGGCTCTGTATGCTCTGCCATCTCATTCTCGTCAAGCGAATGGCTCCTGAAATCCACCGTCCACTCCCTGGCCCCCAGGGAGCCTGCCCTAGTGATCAGAGGGAAGCTGACAGCTTCCCGGGGCCATTCGTGTTCATCTCCCCCTGCAGCCCTGCAACACGGTTTACCCTCGACACAGATGTGGCGACGGTGATACCTGACTGTTTTTCTGCTTGATTTAGTGGCTTTATGCCCATGGCTTGGTGGCCCACGTGTCACCCCACACCAGGCTCCTCCTAGGCTGTCATCGCACCTATATCTATAGCCCCAGGCCCTGGCCCCAAGCTGTGCACTCTGGGTGCCCACAGCGGGGCCGCCTCCACCGCTGACTACTGTCTGCCAGCTGTCCAGCCCCACTTCCGCCCCTAGACAAGTCAGCCTTTAATTTGCGCCACCTCTGCAACACAGGGGATTCTTTCTCTTTTGGATACAAGGGAAGAGGGGGCTTGGCAATCACCTAAGCTGAGCATTTAAGTTTTGCCAGAAGGACTTACAGAACTTTCTAGAAGTTATGGAATTGAAATTGGGGCCGCGG
>SJYV01025531.1:267496-409151 GCA_006410875.1 Neotragus pygmaeus
GGGGGGGGGGGGGGGGGGGGGGGGGAGCAGGGCGGAGGGGAGATCTAGAGGCCCTCTGGCTCCTCAGTAGCAACTGTAGGATGAAGGACTTGCCTGAGGTCACAGAGTAAGCTGGGGGCAGGGCCCGAAGCCCAGCTTTCCTGAGACGCATCAGTGTTCTTCTGCCATAAGCTGAGGCCTGCGGGTGTGCATGCTAAATCACTTCAGTCATGTCCAACTCTGTGCGACCCCATGGACTACAGCCCACCAGGCTCCTCTACTCATGGGATTCTCCAGGCAAGAATACTGGAGTGGGTTGCCATGAGCTGAGGCCTGCTACACCTCCAGCTCAAGTCTGACCCTAATCTGACAAAGACTTTGCCTCTCCCTGAGTTCCTGGGGGGCCCAGAAGGACTGGGCTTCTGCCCCTCCATGTGCCAGAGAGTCACAGTGAGGGAAGATGGGTCCCCATGCTGGGTGTCCTCCCCATCCAGCTGGGTGGCAGGTAAGAGAAGGGCTGGGATGGAGGGGGGAGGCTGTGATCTCCCACCTCCCCAGCTTTTCCAGGAGAAACAGCCTCCACACAAAGGCTAGATCTGATTCTCTTCTCCCCGCCCAGCTTCAAAACATCTAGGATGTACAGCCCAAGGATGAGCTTTGGGCCTTGCTTCCTGGCACACTCCGGAAGATGACACTTGGAGTGGTCTTTCCACCTGCTCACCCCTATGGCTGGCAAGCCCCTAGGAGCTGGCCAAGGAAGCATTACGACCAACAAAGCTAGTGGAGGTGATCAAATTCCAGCTGAGCTATTTCAAATCCTAAAATACGATGCTGTGAAAGTGCTGCACTCAATATGCCAGCAGATTTGGAAAACTCAGCAGGGGCCACAGGACTGGAAAAGGTCAGTTTTCATNGGCCAACAAAGCTAGTGGAGGTGATCAAATTCCAGCTGAGCTATTTCAAATCCTAAAAGACGATGCTGTGAAAGTGCTGCACTCAATATGCCAGCAGATTTGGAAAACTCAGCAGGGGCCACAGGACTGGAAAAGGTCAGTTTTCATTCAAATCCCAAAGCAGGGCAATGCCAAGGAATGTTCAGACTACTTACTGCACAACTGTGCTCACTTCACATGCTAGCAAGGTAATACTCAAAATCCTTCAAGCTAAACTTCAACAGTATGTAAACCAAAAACTTTGTAAGATTACTCCAAAAAACCCCAAAAGTTGGGGAAATTCTGGATGAGACCCACGTCAACAGGCCTCCTTTCTGCTGGGCTCTGAGTGCCTTTGTGGCTCCATCACATCGAGGGATGACTGTCTGAGGAATCCCAGCCACAAGAGTGTCAACAATTCCTCCAGCACAAAACCGTACGTTCACAGCGAAATGTGCACTGAGAAAGCTGGGAGCAAACTCTAGTAGGGCTGCTGCAGACAGTGAGAGATGTGGATACACAGACAAGGGAAGCATCGCTGAAAGAGAAGGGGCCTCAGGGGACAGGACGCCCTTTGCAGGTCCAGCAGGAGGCGCTGGGCACCATAGGACGCTCATACTGCAGGGAGGCTTGCCCCTGAGAAGCTGGTGGAAGAGATCTGAGATTCTCAAGTGCTGGGCCAGGACCTTCCATACCACTGGGTCTTGGAGAAGTAAACTGGAAGTGCACTGACATGATGCAACAAGGTCCAGGGAGGGGCCTGCACCTCTCCTGCCCGCCAGACAGTCTCCATGGAGCCCTTGCTGGCCACAGGCTCCTCCCCCAATGCAAACACCCCCCAGTCTAGGCCATGAGCGTCCATACTCCTCACCCTGACACTCAGGACCTTCTCTAATCCAAACCCACTCTTTTTCCCACGTTCTGCGATGAGGAAGACCTGGGTTCGATCACTGGGTTGGGAAGGTCCCCTGGAGGAGGGCATGGCAACCCACTCCAGTATTCTTGCCTGGAGGATCCCCATAGACAGAGGAGCCTGGCAGGCTGCGGTCCATGGGGTCACAATGAATGGAACACGGCTGAGCAGCTAAGCACAGCACGCAGCACAGCACGGGCTAGGAGGGGTAGCAGGGGCAGCACCTCAGCCCTGGAACGGAGGCAGAGACCCTGAGTGTGACAGGGCAGAAGGGCCTGACCAGCGCCACATCCTGGCTGCTCAGGCAGGAGAGAAATGTGTGTTCATCTTATTTATGCCACTGTTACTTAGGGGTCTTTGTAACAGCAGGGAAACCTGCACCCTGGCTGATATACACTGGTATTATTTCCATTTTACAGAGAGGAGGAAACTGAGGTTCAAGTTCAGGGTACTTAAGGAACGTGCCTGAGGCCACAAAGATAAAAGAGGAGTACCCAGGGTTGACCTTGCACTTGCCTGACTCCTGAGCGTGTGCTCTGTACCCCACGACACAGAGAACCTCACTCGGAGGATGCACGCTGTGGTTCCACATGAGAAGACACAAGAGGCTGAGACCTTACCACGAGGCTCCCTGCTGCAGAGGAGACGCCTGGACGCGGCCCCAGGGAGGGCCGTATCTGGGAATCAAGGTACTGTTCACTTAGGTGCACAACCCGGACCCTGAGAACAGCTGGGGTTGGGGTGGGGGGCACCTGGGCCCCCAGCAGGCACCCTAGTCTGCAGAGCTGGGTGCAGAGAGCCACCTTCCTCTCCTCGGCTGGTTGTCATCAAGGGCACCAGCTGGTCCAGGCACCCGGCAGGGAAGTGCGGCAGGAAGGAGAAGGGAAGGAAGACAGAGGCCTGGGCAAGAAGGGGGAGGGTGCCCACAGAGCTGGAAAAGCGGGACCTAATTTGGCAGTGAGCTATTTCAGGACTGTGCCCCGGGGACCTCGGACCAGAGACACTGGGGGAGGAGAGTCTGGCTGTGCAAACGCTCCTAATCCACAGCTCCTCTAGGGCCGTCAGCTGCTCCTGGGCTCACTCGGGAGCGAGGACGTAGAGGGGCCGACGGCCAGCGCTTGTGCTGGGTGATGCATGTTTGCTGTCTGAGCCAGAAGGGTCTGTGCCCGTCAGAGCTGGAAACATGTTCATGCTGTGCCTGGACCAGCACGGGGCACGGCAGGACTCCCTGTCTGTGGCATTTGTTGTTCCAAGTATAGAAACACCCCTATTTTACAGATGAGCAAACTGAGGCCAGTCTGCTCATCTCTGCTCATTCCTATTCACCCAGTGCCCGACACACCGCTGGTGCACAGAAGGCCACAGCACCTGTTTCTCAAATGAGCATGCAAGGGGGCTTCCCTAGCTGTCCAGTGGTCAAGACTTCGCCTTCCAATGCAGGGTGTGCGGGTACGATCTCTGGTTTGGGATCTAAGACCCCACATGCCTCACGGCCAAAAAGCTGAAACATAAGACAGAAGAAATACAGTAATAAATTCAATAAGGACTTAAAAAAAAAAAAAAAAAAAGAACCAATGAAAGAGAGAGAGGGAGAGAGAAGCTGAAGGTGCCCAGGAGATGGAAAAGATACTTACAGCCGCAGGGACTAGGTAGGTTTATGGTGGGAATGATGTTCTCAGATCAGGGACAGCCTTAATACAGAGGAACAAAGCAGCGAGCGTTTAGGGAGCATGTGCTCTGGGCCAGGCGCCCCACTGACGCTGGGACACCTGACGGGGGTCGACCTTCCTACTCAGGAAGAACCATCTCAAGTGTTTCTGGGGGACTGTCACCCAAGGCCAACCGCCTCTCTGCTCTCTGGGGTCCTGCCTCCTCTCTCCCTGGGTCTACCTCTTTTGGCTTCTGTCTCGGGCCTTGCAGGACCCCTGTTCAGGAGCAGCCTTCCTCAGCTCCACTCCTGCAAAGCCAGGAAGAGGCACAGGGGCCTGGAACCAGAGCCAACGACGGGGAATCTGGCGGGCAGGGACTGAGGCCGCCTCTTTGACTTGTTCAGTGGCCTCGGCACTAGCTCTTCACCCAGTTCTGAAACAATGGTCACAGCAGGGCTTCTAGTCCGGGCTCTCCCTTCTCCAGCCAGGGGGTGATGTGTGGGTGAGAGGAAGACAAGAGCTGTTTACTGCACACTTACTGCGTGCCAAGCCCCATGCTTAGCCCTCAACATGTATGAATTCTTCAACCGTAACAGCCCTGTGAGTAGGTCATTGTTACTACCTTCAGTTTCCAGATGAGGAACCTGAGGGTGAGTGAGCCAAGTGACCACCCTCAAGTCCAAAGCTGAGGACAGGCAAGGCTGAGACTCAAGGTTGTATCTCGGACTCTGAGCCCTGGCTCTGACCCCTGCCGAGCTGCCTCCCCCTGGGCATGGCCCTCTGCAGCTGCACTGGTCTGGCGCATGGCGAAGGAGCCTGCTGGCTCAGGTGGGCTGGGAAAACTGGAGTCTTCCCAGGAGATATTCCCACACACAGGCCCACGTCTTGCACCTGCCTTCATCCGCTATTCTGCCATCACCCCTGCCGCAGCCCCAGCTGAAAGGCGAGAAGGGAAGGGTGAGTGGTGGGCTGGGGGCTGCACCCGGGATCCTGGCTGGCCCACTGGGGGAAGAGGCCACGAGGGGAGGAGCAGCTCTGGCTCCAGCCAAACTGGGTTACGTCATAATCCTGCTATAGTAGCTTGAGCGTGGCTGGCCATCCACCAATACAATATGAATCAGGCACAGTGGGCAGCGCTGAAGTCAAAGAGAGTATTCAGGATGGCTACGGTGGCCTCCCCAGCATCTCTTTCTTCTGCTTCCATTTCCTGCTTCATGAGCTCCTGGGGAATTCACTCTGGTCCCAGGAACCCTTCAGGCAATCAGAGTACCACATCCCCTTGGTCACAGTGACTGGCTCAGGGATGTTCAGGGATGGGCATATGATCTCAGTGGGGCCAAGGAGAGAGGGCAACTCCCAGGATCTAAGTGGCTTCTCAGGGAAGGGCGTGCAAGGGCATACCCTCTGCTCTGCACATCCAGGGATGCTCGAGGGTCGGGGTTAGGGGAGAGGGAGAAGGTGGTGATGTAACTGTGACAGCCATTTTCTTGCAAGATGAGAAGTGATTTTGTGGGTCCAATGAACGGGAAGGCCGCGGGGGAGAGAGTGTGGGGAGATGAGGAGGAGCCAGGGCAGCTCATTAGAGCTGCTGGTGGAGCCTCTCCTGCAGCGGGCCCTCTGGACTTCTTCCTCCCCTGGACCCGGGGAGTGGTTTTTTGCTTTCACAGCCAGTTTGATTGTCTGTCTTATCTTTGGTGACCAAGAGTGTCCTATCTTATCCAGAGAGGGTCTTCAGCAGTGGTGCAAGACCCCGGTAGGTTGTGGAGGCGTCAATAAACAAGAGGGGAAGGAGCCAAGTAAAGAGGAAGATGGGCGTGTGTGGTTATGACCAGGGCAGACAGGCGCTGGTTTTCCTGGGGAAGCCACCGCCGCCCTGCCTGTGTGGGACTACACCCCTCCGGCCCAGGCATGCAGAGCGCGGGGCCTTCGCGCTGGGGAGGGACCCAGACACCACTCCGCGGCCGCCCTCTCTCTCACCCACACGGCTGCCTCGGCGCGCCCCTGACACCCCACAATGAGCCAAAGTCCACCGCTGGGCCCTCTGGCTCCTCTGTAAAACACCAGGCCCCTCAGAAAGGGCCCGTCATCCACAAGGGGCTCCAATGTGCAGTGTGGATGAGATCAGGTAACAGACGTGGTCAGGGAGAGACCGCCCTTCGGGGTGAACGGGGACAGTGCTCCCCACAAGGCTTGAACCTGTGTCCCCTATGGGACCGTGCAGCAGGCCCTGCACTGCCTACCAACATTCTTATAGCTCCTCTGACCATGTTCTGGGTAGCAAAATTATACTGCATTGCATTAATGGCGGGTCCAAAGTATTAACTTGTTAAGTATACATTTAGAAGTGTTAGTCACTCAGTTTTGTGGCCCCGTGGACTATAGCCTGCCAGGCTCCTCTGTCCATGGGATTCTCCAGGCAAGATTACTGGAGTGGGTTGCCACTTCCTTCTCCAGGGGATCTTCCCAACCCAGGGATGGAACCTGGGTCTCCTGCATTGCAGACAAATTCCTTTCCGTCTGAGCCACCAGAGGAAGCCCGTTAAAAATATACAATTTTGTGGCCTTGTTTTAAGAATTCTTCATTTTTCAACATGCCAGGAGCCTCAGCACATGAGCATTGGCCAGGCAGGCCTCTCTGAGCTGTCCTCTATGTCTTCCGAAGCTGGGCGAGACCCTTGGCAGCTTGTTTGCCACCTTGAGCCCAAAAGATGTGCCCTCAACACTCCTGCTCCAAAGAGGAGGCTCTTGGCTTTCCTGTGGGGCAGCCGGTGGAAATGCAGGAGGTGTGGGTAGACTGAGGGCTGTCATGTGGGCCCCCCATACACTCAAGGGAAAGGCCACTAGTGGGGGCCCCCTATCCTGATGCTCGGAAATATTCACTTGCACAGTCATAACATTTTTTTCACCATTAGAGCAGGGTAATTCAGGGCTTACAGGGAGAGACAGACTAGGGGAGTGTACGCTACTGTGAGAGAGATAGAGAGAGAAAGAGAAAGGGAGGGAGGGAGGAGACATCCCTGCCTGTGGTTTTCATTTACTGTTAGTTGGAGTCATTAGGTTTCCTTTTTTCTTTTTAAAATTCCACACCTCTTTCTACACATGATAAATGTGCGGAGACTGGCCGAGGCACAGGCCTGAACACCCACCCATTCCACGAGCCATGTCATGGAGGGGCCGGATGGAGGCCAGGCGCGGCAGTCACCCAGCCTGCCCAGGGAAGCTGGGGCGCCAGGCCGGGTGGGTGGTGGTCTCGGGGTGGACTGCCCTGCTCTCTTCAGCGAACCCCACCCCAGGCTCCTCTGCACGGACGTTCCTCCCAGACACTCTGGCATAGCTTTGTGCTGCCAGGAGAGTTACCTGCCACCAACCATCTTCTCGTCTCCAGTGCCCCTCGGGACAACATTCCAGCTTCTGATGTGGGTACTATAGACCAACTGTGTCCTCGCAAAATTCCTATGTAGAAACCTAATCCCCAGTGTCCTGATATTAGGAGGCGGGGCGTCTGGGAGGGGACTGGGGATGAGTGCCTTTATAAGAGACTCCAGAGATCAATCCCAGTCCTTCGGTCTCGAGAGGACACGGTGAGAGGATGGCTGTCTGTGAACTAGTAAGGGGTCCTCCCCAGACACCTCATCTGCTGCCACCCTGACCTTGGACTTCGCAGCTTCCAGAACTGTGAGAAATATGTTCCTGTTGTTTAAGCCACCCATCTATGGAATTGTTGCTATATTGGCCGGAAAAGACTAAAAGACTAAAATGGGAAAACAAAGACAGAAACCAGAGAAGAAGTTATGACCACCTGTGTCCTAGCTTGGAGGAGCACACTTTCCCCAGAGTAGCTCCCCCACCGTGCCCCCATTTCTAGCCTCCAGACGGGACTTCCCACGGACTCAGCACATCTGCTTCCACGTTCTTACAGATCCCCACGGCAGCTCACAGGCAGAGTGGCCGGTGGTGACCGGTGCCATCCATCAGCCCCTTCTCTCTTGCCTCTGTGTCCTACTAGAGCAAAAAAGCCACATTTTTGTTTTCCTCAGCTTCCTCCCTGCTAGGCCGATGTGTGGTTCAAAGTTGGGAGACCCAGCGTTCTCCTGCCCTGGAGTCCCTGTGCGAGGTGTTACCTGGAGCCACGAGCAACCAGAGGGCCCTGGGGGGTGGACCCAGGCCTGATGCTGCGAGGAGCCCCAGGGCTGCCATCTCTCGTGAGTCCCTGTCCAGGAATTGACGGTGTCCTTACTGTCAAGGCGGAGAAGGCAATGGCACCCCACTCCAGTACTCTTGCCTGGAAAATCCCATGGACAGAGGAGCCTAGTAGGCTGCAATCCATGGAGTCGCTAAGTCGGACACGACTGAGCCACTTCACTTTCACTTTTTGCTTTCATGCCTTGGAGAAGGAAATGGCAACCCACTCCAGTGTTCTCGCCTGGAGGATCCTAGGGACAGAACAGCCTGGTGGGCTGCCGTCTATGGGGTCACACAGAATCGGACACGACTGAAGTGACTTAGCAGCTACTGTCAAGGACCGACAGTTGGGCGGTCTTCACTAGCAGCCAAATACATCCTGACTTACACAGTGCAACTCAGACGAGCTCTGTGACTTGCTCAAGGTAAGGTGTCTATACGAATGTCCCAGGGTGGCATATTAGGCCCAGCCTCCTACTGGAATGTCCTTAGTCTCTGGGCCTGGACCACAATCTCTGACATCCACGGAGAGAACCTTGAGGCCCACTATGACCCTCCATCAACAAGGAAATATCCTCGTGTGTTCCCAACACTTGACTTATGAAGGCAGGGAAGGGCTCAGCATTTTATCAAGACTCAGAAAAATGGTTTTCTGTTTAGCCCTCAGAGCTCTCCGGAAGAGAACAATCCTCTTCTCACGAGCACCCCTTCATTAAATGCCAGTCACACAGAGAAGCCCAAGCTGGCTCTGGCTTTCCTGATTCTTGAGGATGGGCATTGACAGCAGGGCAAAACCCAGGCAAAGACAGGGCTCCTCCCATGAGTGCTCAGATCCCTGCCCTCAGCCAGGGGGCTCCCTCACTTCCAGCATTCATCTGTAATGTCTAACCAACCTTTGAAAACTAGAGAAGTTGTCACTCTGCTTCAAGGCACACAATGCTAACAACAGCTAAGCTCTCCTGAGTACCTACTGGGTGCCGGGCTCTACTCTAAGATCTTGCATCTAGCAGTCATTTAGTCCTCAAGACAACCCACTGAGGAGCATCGATATCACCACATTTTGATGAAAAGAAAAAACACCGTCTACCGGACTTCCCTGGTGGGCCAGGGGTTGAGAATCTACTTGCCAACACACAGGCTGCAGGTTCGACCCCTGGTCCACGAAGATTACACGTGCTGTGGAGCAACTAAGCCCGTGCACCACAACCACTGAAGCCCGAGTGCCCTCGAGTCCATGCTCTGCAACGAGAGAAGCCACTGCAAGGAAAAGCCCCTACACCACAAGCTTGCCGGAACTAGCGAAAGTCTGTGCACAGCAACGAAGACCCACCACAGCCAACAAATAAATAAAAATTAAAAACAAATCAAAAGAAAACACCATTGTCTACTGAAGCATCTGTCCTCCTTGCCTACGCCCAGGGATTGGGTCTTGCCCACCCCTGCGGGAACACCTATGTGGATGAATGAATGGGTGAATGTTCAGGTAGATAAGACCGTCCTGGCTCTCAGGCTTCCCTCCTTCCCTGTCCGGCTGCAAAGTGCCAGGAGACGGCTGGGGCTGGAGCTCCAGAACGACCGTGTTCTGAGGAGGGAGCGACCATCTTCAGCTGTGGAAACCCAAGAAGAGGCTAAGGAGGAGAGGCATTAGAGGGCCATCTCAAAACCTGGCATTTTAATCCCCCGCCTCTTCCTTTCCCATCTTAAAACCTGCCATTCCTCGGAGTTGGTCTTTCTGGAGGAGGGCCAGGAAGAGCCACTTGTGCTGCCAGCCTGGGCTAAGGTACTAGCAGCCAGGTGTGGCACTCTTTATGGCAGGGCTTAAAAAACAGACACCTGCCCCAAACCCAGGGCCTGGGGCCCGATCCAGTCTCAGATGACAGGGAGCAAGCCGACCTGGCTGCACTGAACCCCGCAGAGCTGGGAGGCCTTGCAAATCAAAGGCTGGGCTCCCTCTTTCATTTCTGCATCTAACCCTGCCTCCCCATCATCTCTGCCAGGGGTGTTGTGACTGCTCACTGAGTCTTTGTGGGATGACTGGCTGACCCACCAAATGAAAGACAAAGAGGCCCCAGGTTGGCTGACTGATTTGGGGCAGGCTGCTGAGATGGAAAGAGAACTGAGCAGAGATTCAGAAAACCTCAAGTTCTAGTCCCGGGCCTGCCACGTCATCCCTGGAGTAAGTCTCTTTCCTGTCGGGGCCAGGTGGGGCCCTCATCTGCAGAATGGAGCAGCAGACTTAGATGGTCTTAAATGGAGGAGTTTCAGGCTCTGTAGCCTGGGCGGGCAGAGGGTCAGAGCTGGGCCGGGGCTGGCCTTCTACAGTGGAAGAGCGGCAGCGTCCAGCGCATGGTGGTGTACCCGCTGCTGCCTGGAGGAAGCCTCTTTCCGGCCTCAGGTTTGGGGCTTCATTCGTCACCTCCCCAGCCCCCCATCAGACCTGACAAGGCCCGCTGAGGTTTCTCCAGACCCCAAGGAACTCAGGCAGATACAGACTAGAGAGCATGCTTGTTTCTGTCTGTTTCAGAATGCTTGTGAACTGCAGGGTACACAGCGCAGCGCCTTGGAGGACGGCATCACGGCATTTCCCCGATTCAGAGGGAGACCGTGTTCAGCGCTCCACTGTGGGACTTAAACGGCAAGGCTTTCCTTGCCAGAGGAGATCCCATGACATTCTGGAATCTAAGTGTGAAATCTGATTCTGCCACCCCAAAGAGTACCACATCTCATCTCAGGGCAGGGAGGGGGCACTCCAACGAAGCCCTTTGGTGAACAGGCAGAGGCTGGGTAGCAATTCCAGCACCAGCACTGATTTTAGCCTGCTTAGGGCACTGGCCCCGGACTGCCGGTTAGGTGCTGGACGCGTGAGGCGCTGTCCCAGCGTTTCACGTGCGTCACCTCATCTAACCTTAACACCAGATGAAAGGGGACGGTATTAGAATTATGCCCATCTTACAGACAGAAATCCCAAGGAAGCTAAATAGTGTACCCAGGGCCATACAGTTGGTGGTTGAACTGGGACTGGAACGCAGTTTATCCAATACTTCTTGTGTCAGGCATTGTACTAGATGGATAAGACCTATATTCTGCCCACAGGGAGTTTAAAATTTAGTGGCAGACATAGGCATGTGCACAAAGAAAAAATGAAAATGAGAGGGTTTTTCAACTGAATAAAGCCTCACACAAGTTCAAAGCATTATTTCTTTGCTACTGTCCCATTATAATGTGCTTTACATATGCAAGTATACAATGCATGTGAACATAAATTTTGTGTGTATTTCTATATACAGGTGGGTGTGATCAAATTTATCACAAGGGAGCGTTCACAGACTTTCCCCATCCTCGCTTGCCCAAATGAACCTCCTAATCCTCTAAGTGTCTGGTTTCCCCCAGACTTTGTTCCAGTGTCAGGGTTGAGGCCAGTCCTGCCAGATGAGGTTCTCTGCTTTTGTGATGCAGATGCAGGCCCTGGGCGCGAGGATGGAAGAAGAGTGAGGGGGAAGACCCTCTCAAAAGTTTAGGACAATTTACATGACAATGAGCTGGGGCGAGCAGGGAGAGAGGGGAGGAAGGAGAGAGACGGAGATAGGCGGGGAGGAGGCGGAGGAAGGAGGTGGAGCAAGGGGAGAGAACCAGGGAGAAGGAGCCACGGAGAGACGGCTGGAGAGAGGGAGAAGGGGAGAGGGCGGAAGAAGGCAGGAGGCAGAGTCGGACAAGAGAGAAGAAGAAAGGGGACAGGAGGGGAAAGCATGGCAGGCTTGTGGGGGTGGGTAGAGAGACGGTGTCCGGGGCACTTAGGAAGAAAGCAGTTCAAGAGAGCAGGACTGGGACAGACCGGAGGAAGACAGGAAAGGCCCTGTGAGCAGAGCAGTGGGGGCCGTCCTCAGTGCCTTTCCGTGCTTTGGGAGGGACTCCCAAGAACAGGGCTCTAAGCCTTGTGTTGCCTGGCTGGACTGCGCCTCTCTACATGGGACTCTGCCCTGGACCTGAGCCACAGGGATCACAGCTTCCTTAGGGTTACAAATCTACAAATACGGATTCGGTGCTGAACGACCTTGGATAAATCGCTTCGCCTCTCTGTGCCTCTTTTTTTTTTCTCCTTCTCACTCCCAACTCACCAGGGTCACTTTCTCTTAGGGCCTGGTCGTGTCTGCTTGGAGCCTCTGTCTCTGTTCCTCCCACGGCTCCTTCTCGAGGTCTTTTCATCACAATTATCACTTCCAGGTTCAGGGGAACCTTCCCTGGCCAGGTAGTGTGAAGTAGCTGCCCCCTTCCACCTCACCCCCCACACCCCCCACAGCTGATATACAGGCAGGTGCTGGGTGGGGCTGGTGGGGTCCCTGCAAGCAGCTCCTAGACAGCAAATCCACACCAGGCCACTCCCAGGGAACACCTTCTCCAGCTGCCTGGCTCACTGTGGCCTAAGGAGAAATAAAGCAGGAGGAGACGCCCTGGGGCCTGGAGAACTTCCTGACAAGCCTGAGTGCGGTGGGGCCACCTGCCGGCAGAGGACTGGGCTCCAGCTCCCCCGTGTCCAGGGAGCACCCGCTCTGCTCTCGGCCTCCCTTCTCAGTGGAGTCTTTCCCAGCCCTCTGCTTGAGGGCTGTCTCCACCATGCAAGAAACAGCCACAGAGGCCAAGGGGCCCCGCAGTACAGACCTTAACACGTCATGTTCCTAGCAATACCCAAGCAACCACCTCTCTACTCAGGATAATAAACTGGGGAAACAAAATCCTACAGGAACAGAAAACGTTTTCCAAAACCGAAGGAGAAAAGCATTTCAAAGTCACGCTGTTTTGGGTTATAATCAGGGCAGGAGGATCTGAGGAAGAGTTGCTTGAGAGGTGGGCGTGGCAGTGAACACACACACTCTTGGAAGGTCTCGCAGGCTGTGGTAGGTGTGTGTGTTTCTGTAAAGTGTGTGTTGTGGACACGTGAGCCTTCTGCACTGCGTCTGTCATCTGGTTAACTGAGATTCAGGCACCAAGCTTTATTTGACCAAAAGGCAGACAGAGAGACCAAAGGCCTGTCCCATGTCTGAAGATCAGACCGGGCATTTCCTGCTTTAACGCCCGCCCGAGTTGACAAAAGTGAATTAATACTTGCAAAGTGCTTATGGCACCGTGCCTGGCCCCNAGCTTTATTTGACCAAAAGGCAGACAGAGAGACCAAAGGCCTGTCCCATGTCTGAAGATCAGACCGGGCATTTCCTGCTTTAACGCCCGCCCGAGTTGACAAAAGTGAATTAATACTTGCAAAGTGCTTATGGCACCATGCCTGGCCCCTAGCAGGTGCTCAGTACAAGAGAGCTACTGGTGTTACTGTTGTGACCAGTACTATTAAAATGGATGGAGTCCTGTAACCTGTCTGGCTACTGGTAACCTGTCTTGGCTACATGTGATGATCCGAGCTGATCTTTGCTGACTGGTCTCTCCAGCTCTACTGTCCTGGAGAAGGAAACGGTAACCCACTCCAGCATTCATGCCTGGAGAATCCCATGGACAGAGGAGCCTGGCAGGCTATAGTCCATAGGGTCCTAAGAGTTGGACATGAATGAGTGACTCATACACACACATCTCCAGCAAGGCCTGGCACACCGTATCCTCAGTGAATAGTGCAAACAAAACTGAAGAGCTCGCAGTGTCCCTCATTCCACGGCCCTGGTTCTGTGACCAAAACCAAAGCTCATCCCCAGGGAGAAGGGTTTCCTCCCTGAGGGGCAGCGCCTGGCTTCCCCGCCCCAGGCTGGCCCTGGACACCCTCAGTCACTCAATTTCCCCTCCTCTGCGGGGAGGCAATACCTGAGCTGGGATGACTGTTGCAGAGATTTAGGATTTTGTGCATAAAACATTGAATTTTACATTTAAAGCTATCTTAACGATGTATTTATCATCTGTAGATGTACAGATGATTTATCACACCCAGCGAAGGTGAGGATGGTTTTCCTCCATGAGGGAGGTGATTTTTTGGCAAAGAAAGGATATATACACAGTGCACAACCAAGGCACACAGGAACTGGAGCTTAATGCTCTCTATCCAGAGGCTTCAACGAGGGGCCCAGGCACTCGGCGGCTTCCACCTGCTCCCCACCTCACACTCCAGGTCACAGGGAGAAGACGGTTGGGATTCAGAGTCCCAGGAGGAGATAAAGAGCCACTCCTGGAGAGAACTTTCCAAGGCTGTTTTCCCTCGCCCCTTTTATTTGGCTTTTCCAATATAGCTGTGTAAGGTTCAGTGAATGCAGACATTTGCAAATAAGAGTTTTTATGACTTATTCCATTCACCACCTATCAGAAGCCTGGAAACTCAACTGAAAACCATCCCTGTTCTAGGATGTCAACTTCCTGCAGGAAGGAGAGTGCCCCTGGTCCTCAGACTCACCTCGAAGGGGCAGAAAATAAAGCCCCCTAGTGCAAAGGAGGAAGAGAGTGGATTTCAACGGCTGCTCCCACCGCCGGCAAGGAAAGGAAAGCTGCCCTAAGGAGGGGAGATGGTGGCCAGGTGGGGCTTATAGTGCCTAAAAAATATATTTTTCTATTCAAGTGAGTTGCCCAAGGGCATGTACCTGGACAATGTTGTCAGGGTCACGATTTAGGGCAGGGTCACCAACCCTTTCTCATCTACACAATGAACCCTGGAATTCTGGGTCTGTCGTCTCCGTCGGCGATCTCACTGTGGCGGTCTGCCCACCACCAGAGCCCCCTGTTGGGCTGCACTGGCCGGGTGGACGGGTGCCCTGGCTGGTGACATAGCACAGTCTCGTCCTGTGCCCTTAAGGCAGCCCGGCCTCAGATAGAGGACACGCGGGGAGCAGGGACAGGCCGTCTCCTCCCCGCGCCCACGGGCGCAGCAGCCTACCTTTCGCTCCTTGTCACCATACTCGATGCCCAGAGTGTCCATGGCCCGGACGATGGCTGCCAGGGACTGGATGGTGTTGCTGTAGACCACGGGCTTGTACTGCTTCACGTCTTCGCCAGAGAAGCCGTCTTCGTGGATGATCCTAGAGAGAAACCACACATAGGACATCTGATGAGCACGCTGGCCTCACCTGGCAACGAGCGCGTCCAACGTGGGAGCCCTCCCCTCCCCTCCCCTCCCTTCTTCCTTCTTCCCCCCAGTCTCCGGCCAACCTCCTGGCTTAGCTGGCTGAGGGCCTGGTCCAACCTGGATGCTGAGTTACTGAGCTGCTGTGGTCACACCACAATATCTGAAGGAAAAATCTACCTGAATTACCAAAAATTAATTTGAAAAACAAAACTGTGGAAAAAAGAAAGGCAGTCTCTTTAGAGTCCCTACATACCGTGGAAGCAAGATCAGCCAAGAAGTTGACAACACTTGAACTCAGAACACACACTGAGCGCTCAATACCTGCTCGTCGTGAATGTTTTACTATTTGTTTTGGCTGCTCTAGGTCTGGTGCTGTGTGGGCTTTCTCTGGTCGCGGGGAGTGGCGGCCACTCTCCAGTTGCGGGGCGCGGCTTCTTTTGTTGGGGGGTAAGGCCTCGAGGGCGCGGGCTCAGTGGCCGTGGCACACGGGCTTGGCTGCCCCGAGGCATGTGGAATCTTCCCAGGCCAGGGACTGAACCCCTGTCCCCTGTATCAGCAGGCGGATTTTTCAGCCACTAAGCCAGCAGGGAAGTCCTGCCAATAGTATTTTTAAACAAAGCTCAGGGTTTTAGCTTAAATATCCACTCAGGAGCATACTGTTGAAGACCCATGAAAGAAGCCTGCAGATGAAGAACACATTTTTTTCTCACAGCAAACTTCCACTGCTTTTAACGAAGGTAAGGTCACTCACTTCAAACGAACCACCTTCATCTTTAACAAGAGAAGACCCAGCAGAAGGAGGGGGCCTGTTCACCCTTGGTTGGGATGTGAGCACTGTGTCGCCCTTATTCTAATGGCTGAGAAGGAGAGGGCCTGCTACCCTCGGTTGGGATGTGGCCACTGTGTCGCCCTTGTTCTGGTGGCTCTGAACCCGACACAGAGGACACAGAGGTGACGCTGCAGCTCCCAGAGACCGTGCGACACGCAGCGCCCTTCTGTGCTCAGGCGCGGCTGGGGTCAAGGCTGAGGCCGGACATGCCCTGAGGCCCCTGCACCCAGCAGATGGTGTCCGTTGCTGACAAGGGCCCAGGAAGCAGAGAAAACTAGAAAGAGGGTAAAACTGAGACTGCAAGAATCTGTTCACGGTTGAGATAATTAAGAAAAGACAAATGGATTTTAAGACTAACACCCAGCATTAAGGGCTTCTCAGGTGACACAGTGGCAAAGAATCCACCTGCCAAGGCAGGAAATGCAAGAGACGTGGGTGTGATCCCTGGGTTGGGAGGATCCCCTAGAGAAGGGCATGGCAACCCACTCCAGTATTCTTGCCTGGAGAATCCCATGGACAGAGGAGCCCGGCAGACTACAGTCTGTGGGGTCATGAAGAGTCGGACACAGTTGAGCACGCACGCACATGTACACACACACACATCCAACATTAGTCATCTGTCAGTAAACTGCAAACTCTCCTGTGGTCATGTTTTTCAGTCCAAGACTGAATACCACCTGTGACGTGTACATCCACCTGTGTAATAGCTCAGACTCCCTTACTATCTCTGCAGCCCTTCCCCAGCCTTTCATGTCCTTTGGTACTGGAGAACACTGCTATTGAGTCTATCTCTCTATAAACAGTTTTACTGAGATAGAGTTCACAGACCATGTAATCCACCCGTGGAAAACGTGAGATTCACCATTCCTTAGTATATTCACAAGGTTGGGCAGTGATCTCTAATTTCAGAATGTTTTTGTCCTCCCCCAAAGAAATCCTGTACCCATTAGCAGTAACTCCATCCCCCACCTCCAAGAGGAAGCAACCACTCATCTGATCTGCCTTCTGTTTTTACAAATTTGTCTACTCTAGACATCTCACATATATGCAATCAGACAAAGTGTCGTTTTTGTGACTAGTTTCTTTCACTCAGCACATGCATCTGTGTTCATACGTGCGGTAGCATCCATTAGTACTCCTTTTCTTTTTATTGTCAAACCAGATTCCATATACAGATACACCATGTCTTACTTATCCCCAGGTCAGTTGATGGATATTAATGATTTCTATTATAAAATGTGACTTGGTGCTGGGTTGTGAGCCTTTATCCTGAGCTTCTCTAAGAAGCAGATCAAAATGACCCCACTGCCTTTTCACTGTCTTTTATTAGCACTAAATCCGGCTCTGTACAAGTTTCTTGAGCATACATCCAGTCTGCATCATGGATGTGTACTACCCTGGAGGGACTCTCAAAGGGAATTGTTAGTTCCCACTGTAAACAACTAGAGATCTGGACAAAATACGTGAAACAAGGGCTTTCAGACACTGGAGAATAAGCAGCGCGGGACTTGTGATCTGGGACGGAAGGGAAGCGAGCGGGGCGAGTCCTCTGAGGGATGAGTCCTGTGATCGCCTTGGCTTTCTGCCCGGAGGCATCCACCAGACCTCAGCACAGGGAGGGAGGGCCCGCGCACAGCACAGCCGCCTTCCTGAGCGCATGGGGTAAAGGGAAAAGTTCTGGAAGAATGAGGTGCAGAGTACCTGAGAGGAAAGAGAAGAGGAGAGAGAGACAGCGAGACAGAGAGCTCCACATACTTGGTTGGGGGTCTTTTCGAGCCTTTGGCTGAACCGAATGAGACTCTACAAACTTGAGAAGAAACCTGCATCAGGGAGCTTCTAAGGTAGACCCGTCCCAGAGCTCACCCAAGGCTGAGCGTGGTGCAAGTTCCCACTAGTCAGAACGGAGAGCTAAACCCCTAGGGCATTTGTGGGAGACCCCAGAAGGCTCACTCCTCAGTAGTAAAGGCTACTTTTAGACCTGCCCTGACAGAACTCAAAAATGAGCCTCAAAGAAAAACCCAAATGGACCCACAACTCAATAACTGCATGACAGAATAAAAGCTAACACTCTTTAAACGAGGACAGTGAAATCTAGACAGTTACCAGTCTAGTACTCATAGTATCCAGCATCCAATAAAAACATTTCTGGATATGCAAAGGAAGAGGAAAGTGTGATCCATAACCAGGAGACATAAATCAGTCAACAGAAGCAAACTCAGAAGTCTCAGAGATGACGGCATTAACAAATAAGACCTCAAAAACAGCTATCTAAAATATTCTCAAGAAACTAAAGGAAAACATGAACATAATGAGTAGAGAAACGGAAGACATAAAAAAGAACAAAACAGAGTATCTAGGAATGAAAACACAGTATCTGAAATAAAATTTTCACTGAAAGGGACTAACAGCAGATGAGACACCCCAAAGAATAGTGAACCCGAAGACACAGCAATAGAAACCATCAGAACTGAAGCAGAGAGAGGAAAAAGGCTGAAAGGTGTATTGTGACGTACATATGATAACATGTAGAAGGAGAATCTATGCAATGATTGCACAAAGGACGGGAGGGATAAAATGGAAATATATCGCTGAACAATTCTTATATTATACAAGAAGTAGCGTAATATTGCTTCTCTCGTGGCTTAGCGGTAAAGAATCTGTATGCCAATGCTTGTCAATGCAGGAGGCACAGGTTCAATCCCTGGGTCGGAAAGATCTTTGGAGAAGGAAATGGCAACCCATTCCAGTATTCTTGCCTGGGAAATCCCATGGACAGAGGGCCCTGGCTGGCTACACACAGTCCATGGGGTCACAGAGAGTTGAACGTGACTTAGTGACTAAACAACAACAAAACACATTACTTCAAAGGAAAGCCTGATAAGATGCACACTGTAAACGCTAGAGCCATCACTAAAAAGCCTCCATGGCCCGACTCTCCTCAGAGGGTGGGAACTCTGGGTGCCCTGAGAGGCGCAGCCTGGGTCTGCCGGTTCCCACAACACACTCTTGCAAGAAGCCGGCACCATGAGTTTCTCATGCTTTGCTCTGGACCAGCCGGCCTTGCTGCTGTCCTGGGAAGGCTCTCTAGCTCCTTGGCCGCCTACAGGATCTCCTTCCAGTGGGTTATTTTTTCACACTTGTTAGTATTAACCTTTACAACACCTGACAAGGTAGGGAGGGTAGACTTTTATTCTATCCATCTGTATTGAGACTGAGTAAGACTAAGTAACTGGCCTAAAAGCTGTCAGCAAAAACAGTAAGAGCCAAATGTCAGAACAGAACCCGGGTCTCTAAGCACATGGTCCTTTTTGCCACACCTCAAGCCTTAGGGTGGACTAGACCGAATAATGCCTGGACGGCCTCACAGATGCCTGGGGTGGCCCCAAATAAGAAAGCTTCACTTGGGGCTTACAAAAATGATGCAATTTGGGCAAAAACTGCTCAAATCATGATTACTGGTTGCATAACTTGTTCATGCTGGCTTATATTAGCTTAAAATTGGGCTTCTTGCTTCAGGGTAGAATTTTATACCTTCCGTTCCCTCTGACTCAACCCTA
Source organism: Neotragus pygmaeus (assembly GCA_006410875.1). NCBI lineage: Eukaryota > Metazoa > Chordata > Mammalia > Artiodactyla > Bovidae > Neotragus > Neotragus pygmaeus. The sequence continues at coordinate 286,583 of SJYV01025531.1, forward strand.
GAAAAGCTGCACCATGCATAACAACACCGAAAGTAATATTCATAATGCTACTATTCAGAGAAAAACGCTGCACTTTTTTAGTAAAAGTCCTTCAGTATTTCTTTCACATCACATTTTTCTCCCCCAACTCTGCCTCAGCATTGATTTGAATCATTTATCCTTAAAAGTATCACTTAAGGCCTCTTTATTTTCTATTTCCCATCTCACTCCGGGGAGAAAAAAGTAGAGCCGTGGTCAGATCTGAGGAGTCAGAAAAATGTGGGTGGCGCCAACTCCATCCCTCATGAGCTGTGTGTTCCTAGGAAAGGATTTAACTCCCCAGGCTTTGGTTTCTTTAACTGCAAGAAGTCCTTGTNTTTGAATCATTTATCCTTAAAAGTATCACTTAAGGCCTCTTTATTTTCTATTTCCCATCTCACTCCGGGGAGAAAAAAGTAGAGCCGTGGTCAGATCTGAGGAGTCAGAAAAATGTGGGTGGCGCCAACTCCATCCCTCATGAGCTGTGTGTTCCTAGGAAAGGATTTAACTCCCCAGGCTTTGGTTTCTTTAACTGCAAGAAGTCCTTGTGAGAAATAAATGTAAGGTGCCTATTGTATATAGGAGGGCTTCCCTCATAGCTCAGTTGGTAAAGAATCTGCCTGCAATGCAGGAGAGACCCGTTTGGTTCCTGGTTCAGGAAAATCCCTTGGAGAAGGTATAGGCTACCCACTCCAGTATTCTTGGGCTTCCCTTGTGGCTCAGCAGGTAAAGAATCCGCCTGCAAGGCAGGAGACCTGGGTTTGATCCCTGGGTTGGGCAGATCCTCTGGAGAAGGGAAAGGCTACCCGCTCCAGTATTCTGGCCTGGAGAATTCCATGGACTATACAGTTGATGGGGTCGCAGAGTTGGACATGACTGAGCGAGTTTCACTTCACTTCACTGCAAGTGTATAATATATGGTGGGCTTCTCTGGTGGCACAGCAGTAGAGAATCCGCCTGCCAATGCAGGAGATGCAGGTTTGACCCCTGGTTTGAGAAGATGCCCCGGAGAAGGAAATGGCAACCCACTCTAGTGTCCTCAACTGGGATCTCATGGACAGAGGGGCCTGGCGGGCTATAATGGGGTCACAAAGAGTCGGGCACAGCTTAGCAACAACAAACAACAACAATAATATACAGTAGCTGTTAGTAATGATACCTTCATTCGAAAGTCAAAGGCCCTTAAAGAGAACCTCCTTCACCGGTGGTATAAGAGAAGCAGAACCACAGTAGCCACTAATGTTTACGGGTTGACTCTCCGTGCCAAGTGCTTTGCATGTCCTATCACATCTAATCTTCAAAACAATCCTAGGAGATAATTTTTATCTCCTCTCAACAGAGAAAGGGAACAAAGGCTCAGAGAGGTTAACCCAGTTACCCGAGGTCACACAGCTGGAAAGGGGGACAGTGGCATTTGAGGCCGTGCTTGCCCCCACCAAGTGGACGCTGAGAGGCAGAGTGCTTCTTCTGCTAGGATTCCCATATCCAGGTCCCCTGAGAACCCAGGGATTTCACACACAAAGTTAGCATCAAAACACCTCCTATATCAGTCCAAGGAGTGTGGGGCAAGGACGGGAGGAAAAGGGGCACAGGGGCTGGAAGGGAGCCTGGGGGAGTCGGGTCTCTTGTGGCAGCCCAAGTCTAGCCCTGGAAGAGATGAGGATAGGATATGGAAAGCAGGAATGAGTCTGCATGGGGCACCTTCGTAATGGTCAGTGGCAGCTCCAGCATTTCACACTGCAGCAGCCTCAGACAAACTGAGCTCCATCTACACAGCTGAGTGACAGAGGCACAGAATCAAGTCCCAGAGACAGCACCTGAGTGACTGGAGCCAGCTGTTCCTGAAGCTCGCCCTGTCCTGACACTTCTGAGGGACACGAGTTCTCTGACTCCCTCTTATTTTTGCATAAGCTGATTTGACTTGGGTTTCCGTCACTTAACAACCAACACAGTCATGACCAAAACGTGTTTTGCACCTTGGGAAGCCGTCTCCTAGTACGCTTGTTTATTAACTTTCTGTCCGTATCAGCAGCCTGCCTGTCCGTCCTGGGAGGTCAGGTACCACATCCCCTCCATCTCAGTTTCCGCTCTCCTTATCAGCTGACACGGGGTGGCTCTCTGAACTCAGAGAATGTGGGATGTAACTCCATGAGCAAGATTACACTGGGGCACAAGATCTGCCCCTCTCCAAGAAGCTGGCTAAAGAAGATAGGGGTGTGTGTGTGTGTGTGTGTGATGGGGTGGAGTGGGAACCCACTGGACTTCTGACACCTGCAGAGCTAGCGTCGCAGAGGTGGCCCAGGCTAGAGGCCGCACTGGTGCCCACTCCATACCAGGCCATCCCCTAGTACACTTGTACTAGGACTCAGGGACTCAGGGGTTTTCCAAGCTGCCAGAGCAGAAGAAACCAGGAGCAAGAAAGGCTGACTCTGTAGCCCTGAGTGTCCGACTCTGGACGGGAGCCGCTGGCGGGACTCTGGAAACCTGGCCACGCAACCGAGGGAGGGGAACTCACGCGGAGGCGGGGAGAGCGCGGGAGGGCAGCAGTGAGCTCACGTGAGGTTTCTGGGAGGAGGCGACCAGGGAGGGTCCCACGGCCTCCCCTACCCTGCTCCTCTCTCTGCTGTCTCAGGGACCCGCGAGGGGGCCTGGGCTGGGGCTCCCTTTGCTCTCTGCTTCCGCTTCTCCACGCAGGACTGCACTCGGCAGCACTGAGGCTCCCCAGGCACCGCGGCCTTATATGGTCACAGAATCACAGGCTCCGGAGCTGGAAGGGACCCTGGAGGATCATCTGGCCCGGCAGCCATCCCCCCTCTCTGAATCACGGATGCCTCTGACACTGTGACAAATGCACCAAGACACATAGTTTTACCACACACACCCTCTCCGCCCAACTTCTGGAGGTTCACAGACTCACAGACGCTAAGCTGCGGGAACACGATTTTTCACTCCGTCTCCACGGTGGATTAAATGCCCCTTCTCTGCCTCCTTTTCTCAGCACCCTTTCCCCTGCATCGGGACTGTCACTCCATCCTCCATGATAATCCCCTTAAGAGTTCTGATGAAGCGGGTGCTTTTGGAGCCAGACTCGAGCTGTGTGACCAGGCAATTTCCTTCACTGCCTGGTGCTTCAGTTTCCTTAACTTTCCATGGAGAGGGGCTTGGTAATTAATAGTAACTATCCTCGCTGGGTCGTGGTATGCAGAGAAGAGGGCCCGACACAGGAAGCAGTTAGTGCAGCTGTTACTAGGACTGTTATCATTGTATTTGGTGAATGGGACTGAGGGAGAAAGGACAGGGTGTCCTGCATCTGTCTTCCTGAGGACAGAAAGTGACCAGGGGCTGCAGGGCAGCAGGGAGGTCAGACACTATGGGAGAACCCCTGCCCCCTGGGAGAAGGAAGCAGGGCTTGTGGCCACAGCAAGGAAGCCAGGGCAGGGGGGAGGGGGCCCTGTCCAGACGAGCAGAGAATCTGCTCACTCACAGGAGCAGCAGTGAAGTGAAAGGCTGAGCTTCCCGAATGGGGACTGCTTCATGAGGTGACAGAAGGCACTTCTGATCATAAGCGGGCTGCCTGGGTTAGACCTGGTGCTCAGAGCTTCACTGGTGTGACCGCTGATGAGGATTTCCCTTTTTCAGGAAGACCTGATGTGTAACGGGGCTCCGGCCCTGGAGCCACCACCCTCCCCAGTGGAGGGGGGAAGTGACCACCCCGGCTCCAGGGAACGCAGCTTTAAGCAAACAGTCAACAGTGAGATGCCAGTGAGTTAATGAACCACACACCAGCAATTAGGGGCTTCACAGAACCCACCGGAGCACTGGATCTGAACAAGACTGTCAGATGAAAGCACCAGGTATAGCGCAGAGTGTGCCCAGCACAGCCATTTGTGTAAAGCTAGATTCGTGTGTGATGATGCTGGTAAGAGGAGGGAGAAGGCAGGGGAGAGAAGAGATGACACAGGAGGATGCTTAACATGGTTATCACCAAGCTCACTTTTGATTTTTGTTTTTACTTTCTTATGTTTTGTTTCATTAAAAATGTGTGTTTGTTATTTGAAAGAACAACAAATCATGTTCAGTGGGAGACAGACTGTGTTTAACAGAAGAGAAGAATCAAGTAACAAGGGATAGTCATCGATCATTAGGAATTTTCTGACGTGTTTCACTTGGGTTCAGCCTGGTTCCTGCCTGCCTAGGACTTCTGTTCCAGGACAAGTGAGAAAGCTGGTGTGGAGAACATGAGAGTCAACAGTAACAAGTGGCGTTTCCCAAAGGCCAACTGAAGGGGCTGAAAGGGTTGCCAAGGGCCAACTGAAGGGTTCAGATTCTACAAGATGGCAGGGTAGAAGGACATATGCTCATCCTCTCCAAGAACTCCAAAATTACAACTCACTGCTGAACAATCACTGACAGGAGAATGTTGGATCCCACCAAGGAAAGATACCCCATGTCCAAAGGCAAAGGAGAAGCCCCAGGAAGATGGCAGGAGGGGCAAAATCACATTTAGAATCAAATCCCATACTGGCTAGAGATGCCCGGAGGGCTCGAACAAACCTTGTGCACATCAGGACCCAGAGAACCCACCGAGACTGAGCCAGAACTGTGGAGGCACAGGCCAGCCGTGGACTGCTGCAGGGGCAGGGGCTCTGGGTGCAGTAGACCTGGGTATGGCATAAGCCCTCTTGGAGGAGCTCGCCATTAACTCCACCATAGAGCCGCCAGAACTTACACGGGGCTGGGGAAACAGACTCTTGGAAGGCACAAACGAAAGTCTGTGCACACCAGGACGCAAGAGAAAGGAGCAGTGACCCCACAAGAGAGTGACCCAGACTTGCCCGTGAGTGTCCAGGAGTCTTTGGCGGAGGTGTGGGTTGGTGGTGGCCTGCTGCAGGCAGGGGGCACTGAGTGCAGCAGCACATGCATGGGACCTTTTGAAGGAGGTCACCAATATCTTCACTACCTCCACCACAATTTGCTGCTGCTGCTGCTAAGTCGCTTCAGCCGTGTCCAACTGTGTGACCCCAAGACGGCAGCCCACCAGGCTCCCCCGTCCCTGGGATTCTCCAGGCAAGAACACTGGAGTGGGTTGCCATTTCCTTCTCCAATGCATAAAAGTGAAAAGTGAACGTGAAGTCGCTCAGTCGTGTCCGACTCTTAGCGACCCCATGGACTGCAGCCTACTAGGCTCCTCCATCTAGGGGATTTTCCAGGCAAGAGTACTGGAGTGGGGTGCCACTGCCTTCTCCACCATAGTTTGGCCTCAGGTCAAACAACAGGGAGGGAACACTGCCCCGCCCATCAATAGAAAATTGGATTACAGATTTACTGAGCATGGCCCCGCCCAGCAGAACAAGACCCAATTTCCCAGTGAGTCTCTCCCATCAGGAAGCTTCCATAAGCCTCTTATTCTTATCCATCAGAGAGCAGACAGAATGAAAACCACAATCACAGAAAACTAACCAATCTGATCACAGGGACCACAGCCTTGTCTAACTCAATGAAACTATGAGTCATGCCATGTAGGGCCACCCAAGACGGACGGGTCACGGTGGAGAGTTCTGACAAAACATGGTCCCCTGGAGAAGGGAACAGCAAACCACTTCAATGAAAAGGTAAAAAGATAGGACACTGAAAGATGAACTCCCCAGGTGGGTAGGTGCCCAACATGCTACTGGAGATCGGTGGAGAAATAACTCCAGAAAGAACGAAGAGACAGAGCCAAAGCAAAAAACAACACCCAGTTGTGGATGTGACTGGTGATGGAAGTAAACTCCAATGCTGTAAAGAGCAATACTGCATAGCAATCTGGAATGTTAGGTCCATGCATCAAGGCAAATTGGAAGTGGTCAAACAGGAGATGGCAAGAATGATCATCGACATTTTAGGATGGACTGGAATGGGTGAATTTAACTCAGATGACCAGTATATCTACTACTGTGGGCAAGAATCCCTTAGAAGAAATGGAGTAGCCGTCATGGTAAAAAAGAGAGTCCAAAATGCAATACATGGAGGCAATTTCAAAAATGACAGAATGATCTCTATTCATTTCCAAGGCAAACCATTCAATATCATGGTAATCCAAGTTTATGCCCTAACCAGTAATGCTAAAGAAGCTGAAGTTGAACAGTTCTGTGAAAACCTACAAGACCTTCTAGAACTAACACCAAAAAAACATGTCCTTTTCATCACAGGGGACTGGAATGCATAAGTGGGAAGTCAAGAGACACCTGGAATGACAGGCAAATTTGGCCTTGGAGTACAAAATGAAGCAGGGCAAAGGCTAACAGAGTTTTGCCAAGAGAAGGCACTGGTCACAGCAAGCACCCTCTTCCATCAACACAAGAGAAAACTCTACACAAGAACATCACCAGATGGTCAATACCGAAATCAGATTATACGCTTTGCAGCTAAAGATGGAGAAGCTCGATACAGTCAGCAAAAACAGGACTGGGAGCTGACTGTGGCTCACATCATGAACTGCCAAATTCAGACTTAAGTTGAAGAAAGTTGGGAACACCACCAGACCATTTAGGTGTGACCTAAATCAAATCCCTTACAATTATACAGTGGAAGTGACAAATAGATTCAAGGGATTAGATCTGATAGAGTGCCTGAAGAACTATGGACGGAGGTTCATGACATTGTACAGGAGACAGGGATCAAGACCACCCCCTAGAAAAAGAAATGCAAAAAGGCAAAATGGTTGTCTGAGGAGGCCTTACAAATAGCTGAGAAAAGAAGTGAAAGGCAAAGGAGAAAAGGAAAGATACAGCCATTTGAATGCAGAGTTCCAAAGAACAGCAAAGAGAGATAAGAAAGCCTTCCTCAGTGATCAATGCAAACAAATAGAGGAAAACAATAGGATGGGAAAAAATAGAGATCTCTTCAAGAAAATTAGGGACACCAAGGGAATATTTCATGCAAAAGGGAATATTTCTTTATTGTGCCAAAGATGGGCACAATAAAAATCAGAAATGGTATGGACCTAACAGAGCAGAAGATATTAACAAGAGGTGGCAAGAATACACAGGAGAACTAAACAAAACAGATCTTCATGACCCAGATAACCACGATGGTATGATCACTCACCTAGAGACAGACAACCTAGAATGCAAAGTCAAGTGGGCTTTAGAAAGCATCACTATGAACAAAGCTAGCAGAGGTGATGGAATTCCAGTTGAGCTATTTCAAATCCTAAAAGATGATGCTGTGAAAGTGCTGCATTCAATATGCCAGTAAATTTGGAAAACTCAGCAGTGGCCACAGGACTGGAAAAGGTCAGTTTTCATTCCAATCCCAAAGAAAGGCAATGCCAAAGAATGTTCATTTTGGCACAGCTGTACTCATCTCACATGCTAGCAAAGTAACACTCAAAATTCTCCAAGCCAGTCTTCAACAGTACATGAACCATGAACTTTTAGATGGTCAAGCTGGATTTAGAAAAGGCAGGGGAACCAGAGTTCAAATTGCCAACATCCACTGGATCATCAAAAAAGCAAAAGAGTTCCAGAAAAACATCTATTTCTGCTTTACTGACTATGCCAAAGCCTTTGACTGTGTGGATCACAACAAACTGTAGAAAATTCTTAAAGAGATGGGAATACCAGACCACCTTGACCTGCCTNTAGAAGGATGATGCTGAAAGTGAAGCTCCAATACCTTGGAGATGTGTATAAGAGACAGCCTCTAACCATCTCACACAACAAACTGTGGAAAATTCTTAAAGAGATGGGAATATCAGTCCACCTGAGCTGTCTCCTGAGAAATCTGTATGCAGGTCAGGAAGCAACAGTTAGAACTGGACATGGAACAACAGACTGGTTCCAGATCGGGAAAGGAGTACATCAAGGCTGTATATTGTCACCCTGCTTATTTAACTTCTATGCAGAGTACATCAGGAGAAATGCTGGGCTGAAAGAAGCACAAGCTGGAATCAAGATTGCCAGGAGAAATACCAAAAACCTCAGATATACAGATGATATACCACCCTTATGGCAGAAAGCAAAGAAGAACTAAAGAGCTTATTGATGAAAGTGAAAGTGGAGAGTGAAAAGTTGGCTGAACACTCAACATTCAGAAAACTAAGATCATGACATCTGGTCCCATCACTTCATGGCAAATAGATGGGGAANATACCACCCTTATGGCAGAAAGCAAAGAAGAACTAAAGAGCTTATTGATGAAAGTGAAAGTGGAGAGTAAAAAGTTGGCTGAACACTCAACATTCAGAAAACTAAGATCATGACATCTGGTCCCATCACTTCATGGCAAATAGATGGGGAAATGATGGAAACAGTGAAAGATTTCATTTTGGGGGGCTTCAAAATCACTGCAGATGGTGAAATTAAAAGACACTTGTTCCTTGGAAGAAAAGCTATGACCAAACTAGATAGCATATTAAAAAGCAGAGACATTCCTTTGCCAACAAAGGTCCGTCTAGTCAAGGCTATGGTTTTTCCAATAGTCATGTAAGGATGTGAGAATTGGACTACAAAGAAAGCTGAGCACCAAAGAACTGATGCTTTTGAACTATGGTGTTGGAGAAGACTCTTGAGAGTCCCTTGAACTGCAAGGAGATCCAACCAGTCCATCCTAAAGGAAATCAGTCCTGAATATTCACTGGAAGTGCTGATGCTGAAGCAGAGACTCCAATACATTGGCCACCTGATGCGAAGAACTGACTCACTGGAAAAGACCCCTAACGGTGGGAAGGACTGAAGCCAGGAGGAGAAGGGGACAACAGAGGATGAGATGGTTGGATGGGATCACCAACTTGATGGACGTGAGTTTCATCAAACTCTGGGAGGTGGTGATGGACAGGGAAGCCTGGTGTGCTGCAGTCCATGGGGTCGCGAAGAGTTGTACACGACTGAGCAACTGAACCGAACTAACTGAAGGGTGTGTGTGTCAAGACATGCTGACTGCCACCCAACAGTCATAAGGAAAACTTCTCATCATGGTGTGTCCCCCTCAGTTTCTCTCTTGCAGCTAAAAGTGACCATGTGAACCAGCTCAAATGAGTAAAATTGAAGGGGAGTTAGCTAGAAATGCCCCATGGGAAAGAGTTTCTCTTCTTACTCCAGTGAGAGGCCTTTGAGAACGGCTTTCTGGTCCACTCACTTTTCCACTGTCCCCCTCTCCCGGTTGTCCCTCAACCAGCCATTCTGTGGCTTCCTGCCTTTATATGTGGTTGTGTGAAGAAGTAAATACTGGAGCCATGGCAGCCATGTTGTGACCATGAGGTTAAATGCTGCTATCCTAAGGATGACAGGTCAGAGGGGTACAGAACATTCCTAGTAATACTGCAGAACTGTCAAATCAATCCTGAGACAGCCTGATGACAAAGGTCATGCTCCTACCATGGTGCCCCCTGCCTGGGTAGGTAACTGTGACTTAGAGAGGAGAGACTTGCCTACAGTCACGTGGTGAGCTTGTGGGCAGAGGAGGGACAAAATTTCCAGAGACCCTTACACTGTGTCATAGGCCTGTCGTCTACCTTAGAGCACCCTGGGACAGGCGAGGTGATGGGTGATACCAGGTGAGAAAAACATCAATCAATTGCAGAACAGAGAGATTGTTTTCCCCCTTTTGTCTTAAAAGGTCTAGTTCCCACCTTTGAGACTTCTCAAAGGGTATTTTGTAAGCTTCTTCACATATTTTTCAGGGACCAACTATGTACCAGGTAAGTCCTGGGGATGTAAGAGTGACCTGATCGATGTGAAGCCCTGCCCTTGTGGAGCTCGACTGAAGAAGGTACTTAAAAAAATGTACTGCAAGAGATACTTTTAAAAATGGTTATCTAAATTAAACTGGAGTAAGTGCTACCCAAGAAGAAAAATAAAACCGTGAAGAGCTATAAGAGGAGGGCCTAGAGCGGCGGTGCAGGGTGGGTGCAGGGCCCACCTCTTGGGGAAGCAGCATTCCAAGTGGAGCAGGAGCTGGTGGGAGAGANTTCCAGGACCCACAGCAGCCAAATCCCCTAGAGCACACTAGTCATTCATTTCATGCATTCTACAATGGACACTGAGCATCCGTTAGGAGACGGGTACACCCTGACTCTCCTCCTCACCAGCCCTGTGGATCACAGGCAAGTTAACCATGGTGGGCCTAGGTCTCACCTCTAGAAAACGGGGATGATGCCTGTCTATGCAGGGCTGTCTGTAGTACGAAACCACGTGTGGGGAAGGCCTGGCACATAGTTGGGCCTAGTAACTGCCAGTTGCTAGTATTATTTAAAAGTCACAGACTAATCAGTGCCAGGGAGACCATGCACTTTGTCTCCCAGGCCGTGGGTCCCTCACCCATCCAGGGCAGCAGAGCCCTGGCCTAAATGAGTGAGGGGCTGGAGCCAGAGGGTATCCATGATGTGAATGACTGGCTTAGAGACCACCAGCTGGGCAGAGGCATGATGCATGTGTCTTGTTGGTGGTAATGTTGGTGGGTTCNGGGCAGCAGAGCCCTGGCCTAAATGAGTGAGGGGCTGGAGCCAGAGGGTATCCATGATGTGAATGACTGGCTTAGAGACCACCAGCTGGGCAGAGGCATGATGCATGTGTCTTGTTGGTGGTAATGTTGGTGGGTTCTTGAATCTGATTTCCCAGAGTCCCAAGAGTGTAGATGTGCTGAGACCTGGAGGCCCCTCATCGGAGGCTGGAAGTTTTGCTCTACTCTAGGCATAAAGGCCGTTTCCTTGACTGGCCGAGCCGGAGCTACCCTCGGGATTACTGCATCCAATCTCCCACCCACGGCTTCCTCCTCCTCTCACCTGCAGAGATGAACATTAGGTGCCAGGTGCTGTTCACACTGCACCCACAAGGCAGTGGGCAACAGGTCACACAGAGCCCTAATTTCAACGGATGCACAGTCTGGTAAACAAACAAATAAGTATTACAGTGATAAACACAAAATGGGAGTGAAGAGTTAGGAGCCAGGAAATGAGGTGACATGTGGAACTGACACCTGAAGGATGAGAAGGAGCGGATCTTGCATATATGTGAGGAAGAGCATTTCAGGCTTGTGCAAATGTCTTGGGGCTCCCTGTGTATTAGCAGGATGGCGAGGAGCCAGTGGGGCTGGAATGAAGTAAGCAGCCAGGAAAGTAGCGGGGACGGGGAAGAGGTCAGAGAGAGCAAGCGGGGTCCTGATATGAAGGGCTAATGTACTACTTAAATTTTTAAAAAATACATTATGCAGTCACCTATTAAAATTCTTTTTAAAAGTTCATCTAGGTACCGCCCTGAGCCATCTTGAATTACACCAGTTCTGCTCTAAGCATAGACCACTTTATTTTATTATTTTTTGGCTGTATTGCATGGCATACAGGGATCTTAGTTCCTCAACCAGGGACTCACCTTGAGCCATCTGCAACCAAGCAGAAGAGTCTTAACCACTGTACCACCAGAGAAGTCACTTTAAAGTAGCAGCTTTCCCTCCTCTTTCCCTGACTTCTCCAGTCCTGCCTGAGAGGTCTATTCTTGGAACACTCATAGAGTCCAACTCACACAGCTAGGAAAACAAGAAGGAAAAACTCAACCGTCACCCCATCACCTGGAGGGAAGGCCCATCCACAGGTGGGTGTAAATTTCAGTCCTCTCACCCAGGAGTCCATCTGCTTCCTGTTTCCTCAGAGAAAAGCAGGAGTTGTCCGGCTGCCTGGGGTCCCATCATCTGAACGGGCCCTGTGTCATTCAACCAAAGCCCTATCAGGGGCCATTTGGGCTGCTTGTGAGCCTAGCCCTCCCAGGGAAGGCAGAATGCCAAGAAACCTGCACAGAACAAGCCAAAGGCTGAGCGACTCCCGGCCTTCCAGGCCGGGCTCGAGTGGAGCATGTGAGCACCATGGGGTCTTTCCGCTGTTTGTAAAGAAGACATGCAAGACTTGACTGGAAACCCACCCATGTAACTGTGGGGTGACACTGTATGGCATGAGCAAAATTATCTAAAAAAATAAATACGATCCCTTAGTAATTAAGGTTAGATTTAAAACTTGATTATTCTAATATTAGGATCAACACAGAAGAGGAGGGAATGCAAAAAGAATAGTATCAGGCAGACCAATCCCCCAGGGGAATGACTGGCACAAAACAAGGGATACGTCCTATTGACAGTGACTTGCAGAAATCTGTTATAAAGATGCCATTTTTAATGAGGGGGAACTCGGGCCAGGAGCAAAGATGTCAGCTGCCAACTGTCACCAGACGGAGCCAGGGGCAAGGCCGGGACTGGCTGTGCTTCCAGCACACAGCCTCTGCGGCCACCATCTGGAAACCGGTGTGGACCCTCTCCCAAGCCTCCCGGGGCCAGGGCCGGGGCGGGGTGGGCACAGGCGCTCTCACTGGAGGGGGCAGCGGGACGCTCTCAGCACTGCCGTTACGGGGCTGTTCCTCTTCCTCCTTTGGGTAGCGTGGGTGGTCTGCTTCCTGGGACCCCAGCCTTGGGTTAGAGACATCATCATGTCTTGAACTGGGAGGCAGAAGACCTGGGTTCTTATGTAGTTTGGTCACTAACAAGCACTGTGACCCCAGGTGAAGTGGGAGGAAAAAGGCCCCAGAGAGCTGGGGCCTCTGGCCGGCCCCACCCACCCTGGCCTGGGACGCCTCCGTGGGGTCCGAGGAAGTCCTTCGAGGAAGTTCTGCCAACCTCCTGTGAGGACACCCTCGGCCCCCCTAACCCACCCTCGGATTTCAGCCCCTGGCTCTTCCCATGCTCGTGTTGTTAGAAAGCACAGGCATTTTTTGTGGCAGCTTCAACCCCAGTTTAGTAACTCAGGATGCTGGGGGTCTGGTTGTGGCTCTGCTACCAACTAGCTGGAGTGAGTCCCTGGGGTTCTGGGTCCATTTTATAAAAAAATACTTATTTAACTGAGTCAGGCCTTAGTTGTGCCACGGCATGTGGGATCTTAGTTCCCCAACCAGGAATCAAACCTGCATGCCCTGCATTGCAAAGTGCATTCCTAACCACTGGATTCACTTCCCACGTGTGCTGCCCTAGCCTCCAGGACTGGCCAGGGGCCAGCTTCGGGCCTGGGTAGAGTCAGCTCCCTGCGGTCACCCTGCTTCACTCAGGTTAACCAAGCTCTGTGATCATCTCTATGTCTTCTAGGGGGTAAAACAAATCACAAAACAGGGGAGGCAAACAACCCAAGCAGCTCTTGGTGGATACAAGATCCAGGAGCTGTGCAATAGGGGCCTGCATCTCTCGCTGAGGTCAAGGTCTGCTCAGAGGGCACCTCCTCCATCCACTGAGAGGGCACCTCCTCCATCCACTGAGAGGCCCTCCATAGTTCCCTGTCTTCATCTTATTTCCCTTCAAAACAGTCACAATCGCCCCATCACCTCATATAACATGATTTACACGTATGTTATCTGTTTCCTCACATTCCAACGAGCTCCCTCAGGGCAGGGACCCCATCGGTCTCGCTGACCTCAGCACCGTCAGCAGCGCTGGGTGCACGGTGAAAGACCAAGAAACGCTGGCTGAAGAGTTGAATGAAACAACTGAGCGCCTAGGACCTTGGCAGCTCTGAGACAGCAGGTTCTACACACGACTCCTCTCTGCAAAGGGACACAGTCTTTAAATTGTGAGCCAGGAAACAGGCGTTCTTCCCCGGCCCAACGCCACTTTGTATCGCTCCACCCAGCTTTGCCACTGTGGGTGCTAAACGGTTTTTTTCCTGAGGACCCAGAATCTGTGGCCCTTTTCCTAGTGATTAACCAGAACCCCTCCCCCCTTCCTCACCAGCAGGGGCCCATCCCCCTTGAACATTAATATTCCTGTTCTTGTACGTTTTCTAGGGAAGGGTGAAGATGGACAGACACCTTAGACTGCCCACTCCACATCGCTTCTGGGAAAATCCACAGTTGTGTTTTGAAGCCCAGCTGTGATACTCATTGGTCGTGCTGCATAGAGAGCATCATGGCTCCCAAGCCCACTTTATGATGCCTTATGTAAAGACGTGAGCTTTCGTTAAACACAGTAAAAGCCTGCGAGTGAGGCAAATTGGTTCAATGTCAATTTTACTGCCTGAATCTAAGCAACACTTCTGGTTTCCCATCTGCTTGATGAGGGCAGCTGCTGGATCGCCCTTTCCTACTCCTCTGACATAACGAAATGAAGCATTCTTATTAGTGCGTTATGTCTAATCTATGGATAATGTTATACACCAGGGGGCAGTTTGCACAGCTTTCTGCTTGTACTTTGTGGAGAAAGCATGACTGAAGCTGCAGCCCTTTGCTCCTCTTGTTCAATCCTTGGGGAAGAAACCCTTCCTGCCTCCAGCATGTTCATTCATTATTTATGACCTTGTTCATTAGCCCTGGGATGCAGTCTCCTGAACCCCAGGCAAGACAGCAAAGACCACCAGAGCCCACAGTCGCTGGCCGACAGCTCACAGGTGAGATGGCCACCTAGAACATCTCCCTTTCCGACACATCCGGAAGGCTCTGTGGTCTAAGCAGACCAGGTTGGACCCTGACAGTCCGTGGGAGGGCTCCTCTCTGGGTTCCTCCTGGCTCCCTCACCACTCGCTGAGGGGTGCAGGGTGACTCACTGTGGAAAACGCCTGTGAGCAACAGGGAGCTTTGTAAACAGCTAATGAGGGCTGGTGCAGTGGCTGCTGGGTTTGCTCGCCCAGCTTCTATTCTCCTTCTCTTTGGAGAACCATCCTTCCTCCCACTTTGCGGAATGTCCCTGTCCCGAGCCTAAGTTCCAGAGGTGGGCCCCTGATTCACACCTGGCCAGTCAGTGCCGAGTGCACCTGGACCCAACCGTGCCCGATGCTAGTATATCCCTAGGCTACTCAGTTACGCGAGCCAACCTGCTTCTTTCAGCGCTTCAGTCACTGAGAGGTAGGTTTCGGCTCATAGCAACCAGAAATTGTGGTGATGGCAGATATACTGTCTAGCCCTCGGGAGTCTGTTTGGAAGGATGGCAGCAGGACACGGGACCAGCCACAGAGACGCGCTGATGTGAAAGAGGGTGCAGTGACTGCACACTGCTGGTAACTCCTGGGGGCTCTGTGGGCTACAGCCCTTCAGGAAAGTCTCTGCCCCATCCCACCTTACAGTGGATAAGCCAACGTGGGGATCACTTTCTTTCCTACGTGTTCCAGGGACCAGGGACTCCCAAAGCGCACTCTGCTGTCCCCCAACCCCCCGCCTCTCCGCCCCAAATCAGGAACTTCACTCTCCTCGCTTCTCTTCTAGATCACAGACCCAGGCAGCCTGGAAAATACTTTTCAAAGGCTCTTGGTTTTTCCCTTCCTGTTCTTTTTAAGTGAGGATTTGTTCTGCTTTCCCTGTTTCCCACTGATCAGGCAGGAAGGACACCAGAACACCACCACCGACCGGCAGAGACAAAGAGGGCATGGAAAGCACCTCCTGTTCTCTGGTTCGGGCTGCCTGGCCCGCACACAGGGGGCAGCTTTTGAGATCCTCCACCGAGCCTCCCTAGCACTGCCCCAGATGGTGGACCGTGCTAGGTGAGCATCTGTTCTGAAACAAACAGACAAACAAAAAGGCCCTTCTCAGCTCCCTGCCGAAAAAGAGACTTCAAGGCAAGAGGTACTACAGGTCACTGAGACAGGGCTCCCTGGGGAAACTGCATTTCTCCTGCCCTCCAGGGATGGAGAAGGCGATGGCACCCCACTCCAGTGCTCTTGCCTGGAAAATCCCATGGACGGAGGAGCCTGGTAGGCTGCAGTCCATGGGGTCGCTAAGAGTCGGACACGACTGAGCGACTTCCCTTTCACTTTTCACTTTCATGCATTGGAGAAGGAAATGGCAACCCACTCCAATGTTCTTGCCTGGAGAATCCCAGGGACGGGGGAGCCTGGTGGGCTGCCGTCTCTGGGGTCACACAGAGTCGGACATGACTGAAGCGGCTTAGCAGCAGCAGCAGCAGCCCTCCAGGGAAACGGTCGTGGTGAAGCTGGTCAAACGGCAGTCTGAATTCACATTCCTCTCCAGAGTAACTCACATGTCTCCCCAAGACCTAACCTAATGGTGCTCAGCGGCCGCACCAGCTTCCCAGACAGAGGAACCCATCTGTCCCTGGGCCCCTGAACTTTTCCGATGGCACCACGTGAGCTGCGTCCTTCTGGTTCCCTGTGTCACCCATTTGTTGAGTCTTTAAAAGAAAGTGAGGCGATTTCCAGGTGAGGGACTGTCTTGCTAGACAGAGAAATATAGTCCCAGAAACATGCAGCCCAGCCCAGCCCAGCCCACCCAGCCTTCCTTCCCTGGCAGTGGACGTGGCCCAGAGAGAATGCCGTTGAATTCAAACAGTCCTGGTTTCCCACCCCAGACTTTCTCAGGCAGACCCAAGGTCCTAACGCAAAACCACTAGCATATGATCACGACACAGAAGAGAAAGTCTGCAAACTTTGCAAGCTCCCACTTCAGCTCTCCTCTCCAGGGATCTGGGGTGGGGCCATGGGTTCTCCTCCTGAGGTCAAAGGCACCCACTTGGGTTGCAGGTGGGGCCGGTAGGTCATGGAGTTGGGGCTCAGCTGATGGTTCTTCTGCTCGTCTGTGAGGCCTGCAGGAGGGTAAGTAGAGCCTGGTGCTTCATCGTGATCACTGGTCCCCACAATCAGGAGGTGATTATAACCATATGAAAAGTGAAAGTGCTGTTACTCATTCATGTCTGACTCTACATGACTACACAGACTGTAGCCTTCCAGGCTCCTCTGTCCATGGGGTTTTCCAGGCAAGAGCCACTGCTGAGGAGCAGACCTGCTCCTGCCTAGTCCAGAGGCTGGCAGCTGAGGGATTTAAATATGATTTAAGCCACACGGGCTCACACTGAAATCAAGCAGTCCATTGGGACCTCACAAGCTGCCATCCTGAGAATATGTCCATGTGGTCAGGTTCTCCTCATTGGGATTTCAGGTAGAGACAAAACAAAAACGCACCCTGCCTGTCTTCCAAGCCCACTGGAACTGCACTGCTCAGCCATATCAGGAGCAAGGGGGCCGGGCCCTAGGGAAGACTATGGATGGCCAGCACCTGCCAACCCCACAGGTGCCAGCACTGTCCCAAGGAAGGGCTGCACGCTCTCGAATGCAATCCTCCCAGCACCCCTGGGACCTCAGCTCTCAGTACCCAGTTCAGCACAGCGGTGTGAGTCTCCGTGTCGGCTCCCTCTTACGGACGAGGAAACTGGCTCACGGCCAGGTCCATGCACTTTCCCAAGGTCCTGCAGTGGTAAAGGCGGGTGCTTCCAAAAGCCCAAGCTCCTATCGTATGTACAGACTGCGGACCACAGTTTCCAAGGAATACTGATGTCATCAAGCACATTCAGAGGAAGGAGGCCAGGCTAGTGAGGGGGGCAAGACTTCCGACCAACTGGAAAGGAGGGGAAAGGCATTGGGAAGGGGTCCCCACAATCAGGAGGTTATTGTAACCATATGAAAAGTGAAAGTGCTGTTACTCATTCATGTCTGACTCTACATGACTACACAGACTGTAGCCTTCCAGGCTCCTCTGTCCATGGGGTTTCCCAGGCAAGAGTACTGGAGTGGGTTGCCATGCCCTCCTCCAGGACCATGACTATATTGGCCCCTTAGTCTGTACGTCTTTAACACCTTTGCAGTGTCACAGCTTAATCCTCATCAAATGAATGCCCTGCCCTGACCCTTCTGCTGGCCCCTCACAGCACTGCGTCTGCTCTACTCACCGCTCTCTACCTGATGCTCCTATTGCTTACATGCACCTCAGCCCCCATCACTGGACGGAAAGCCTCTCAAAGGCATAATCAAGCTCAGATTCTTCCTCCTGCCCCAGAGCCAGACTCCCAGGTACGGAAGGAGTGAACAGTGAATGAATGAATGGGTCTGTCCTGGGAGGCCCTGACACTGTGTCTTCCCACCAAATTTATTTTTGCTTATTAGTACCAGAGCTGACTGCTGAGATGGCTGTTCTAAGACACTTTTGCATTCCATGCGCTTGCTCCCACACGCACGTCGGTCAGCACAGTCTGGGCGCAGGGGTGATTACAGGAAGGATGGATGGGAAGGGGCAGAGAAGACACACGGTTTTCCAGCATCGAATGTGAACCCAAACAGGGCTCCCAAGAATGGACTTCAATTCAGTGAGCACTTCCCCAACATCTCCTAAGTGCAAGGCACAGCCTTTGCCTCTGTAGTGCAGATCATGCCCCGCATCGAGGAGGCAGCATTCCCAGCACGTGTGAAGCTGACGGTGTGCCAGGTCCTCTTCCAGGGCAATGGCTGCAGTGCCAGGTGGTGTCACTGCCCATGCCCTCGAAAGCCAGGCCGTTCCTCCCGCATCGGCTCCAGCGTCCCTAGCTCCGACACAGACTGGCCGGCTCATGGGGATCACCAAACGTCCCTGGGACTCTGTGGTTGATCATGCAAGAATGTATAAGCAAATGACCTGCCTCCTGGAGTGGGGTGTGTTGTTTCAAGGCCATCACCATGCTCTAAGGCTAAGATCAAGGATCGTCTGAAGCCAGACATGTGTCCGGCAGTGCTCATGTGGGCGCAGCCTGGACCGTGAGGTCCACGGGGAGAAGAGCGGCCCCAGCAGGGCTCTGGAGCCCAGGGTTGTGTGGGACTCCCATGCGCAACGTCAGACTAAACCTTCACGACACCCGGCCCAACGCCTCACTCCTCCCCAGAGATGACAGACACTCTCCCTCTGCCTCCTCAGCACCCCTCGATCCCAAGACAGGAGGGGGCTGCTCAGAGACCTAGAGTGGGTCAGAGCTGGGGTGGGGAGGGCAGCGAGCCTCTGACTCCAGCCCCAGAGGAAGCTGTGGGGATGCGGCGCTGGGCCTTCATCGACAGCAAGTCTCAGGGCTTCACGAATCTTATTACCATCATGACCCTGAACAAAATAAAGGAGCCAGGACTGAACAAGGCCGTTCTCAGGCCAGCCCTGCTGTCGAAACATGGCAAGGGGCTTTCTGAGCTGGCTGGCGAGTCACAACACAGAACAGTAGCAAGTGGCCCAACGCTCCCTTTTGGGTTTTCCAAGTATTTTTACAGATATTATTTGAACAATACTAATAGTTCCTATTGACTTAACACCAGCTTTGTACTAGGCATCTATGTATAATATTTCATTTAATCATTATAACAAAAACATCTCAGGGATAAGGAACACAGTTATCCCCGTTTTACATATAAGGAAACTGAGGCTTGTGGAGGTTAACCTACTGCTTGGCCAGTCTTGCAGCTGGTTAGCAGCAGAGCTGCAGGTGGAATTATAACCTCCAGCCTAATACCCTGGTAGTGGTCCCATTTCACAGTAATGGGGGAGGTATGAGAATTGAAGTGACTGGTCCACTGTCCAGAGCAGAGGCCTGCAACTAGCCATCTGCACCCTGGATTTGGGCCAGAGAGAGAGAGAGATGTTTTGTTTGGCCCTCAGTGGTTTTGTTTTTTGTTTAGCTTAGTTTTCATTTTTTTTTTAATTGAGAGAATGTTTATAAATCAGGCGAATTCTCACTGAGAGATACTAATTTCCAGTTTCTCCGGAAAAAAAACTGGCTGTGCTGATCTGCCTTGTCAGGTGAGAGCTGAGTGTGGCTCCTGTGGTGGGCAGGACCCGTGCTCTCGACTCATCTGCAGCCCTCGGTGGACTGCCTGCTGGCCCTGCGGGCACTGTGACCCCAGCTGGTGGTGTTAGCCACAGTTCTGGTAGACTAAACATTACCAGCATGTTGCTAGGGAGGAAAAGTGCTAAACTAATGGCTAATTTTTTTTGTTATCCTAATAAATATGGGTGGGAATAATAATGACAAATATGGCCAGGAATTTGACAGGCCCAAGGAACTTGGAGTTAATGGGGAACCACATTCCAATTTGTGAAACAGGTCCAGCTTGCTCCCATCTTTCAACGCCACCTCATTGGAGGGTACGACACACGCCAAGGATTTGACAAGATGCACGGCCAACCAGGAGGCTTTAGAGTGTGAAGGGATGCTAGGAGGGTCTGCACAGCTGGAAGCTTGGCCACAGTCCATGGCTGCGCTTAAGTGCTACGTGGTCAGACACATGGAGCACTAATGATGATCACGTGGCCTTGGCTGCCGAGAAGTGCTTCAGAAGTGATGGGAAGCAAATCTCTTGAGTGAGCCAATGAGAAGGCACTTAGCCAACCAGTGGTAAAGCTACCTGTGCATGGGATGGCAAGGAGGAAGGAATCCAGTCTCTAAACGCTGGGATGCCCCAGGGCTCAGACCTTGGCCTGCCAACCAAACAGCTCCACTGAGATGTACAAAAGGCGTTATAGACTAAATGGATTGCTCACTGAACTACTGGTTTTCCCACCAAATCTCTCCTCCTTTCGCCCCAGTTGAAGGCAAATCCTGTTGCCTACCAAAGACTCTGAGCATGCTACCTGCTCTCCTTTTTATTAAAAGGAAGATGTGTAAGTGTTAAAGAGGTGTCCCAGACATAGTAACATCTAACTCAGGAAAAACTGAAAGAGAATTGAGAGAAAAAAAAAAAAAAACACTTATCCATCATGAATTCAGTGCTAGAGAAATTGGGTCCTTCTTCCTAGCGTAAATCATCTTGGGGGCGTTAACACTGCCCAGTCTTCAATGCAAGGGACCCTGGAGCATATGATTCTGGAATCTAGTCTGGCGTCTGGCATCATTCAAGTGGACGAAGGAGTGGAGGNTGGCGTGCTGCGATTCATGGGGTCGCAAAGAGTCAGACACGACTGAGCGACTGAACTGAACTGATGATTCATTTTGAGTTAATTCTCATACATGGTGTGAGGTAAGGGTCTAACTTCATTCTTTTGTATGTGGCTATTCAGTTTCAGCACCATTTTTTGAAAAGACTATTTCTTCACTGAATGAGGCACCCTTGTAAAACCCAGCTGACCACACGTGCACGTGTTTATTTCTGGACTCTTGCTCCTATCCCGTTAGTCTGCATGTCCGTCCTGTGCCGGGGCCATGCTGTGATCACTGTTGCTTTCTAGTATTGGGGGGCACAGGCCACACTTTACTTTTCTTTTTCAGGGTTGTCTTGGCTATCCTGGGTCCCTTGAAATTCTGCATAAATTTTAGAATAGGCTTGTCAGTTTCCACAAAGAAGGCATCTGAGATCCTGAAAGGCCCTGCACTGAATCTGTAGATCATCTGGGGTAGAGTGCTCAATACATATTAACCTTTTCCCCATCTTTTTCNCCTTGAAATTCTGCATAAATTTTAGAATAGGCTTGTCAGTTTCCACAAAGAAGGCATCTGAGATCCTGAAAGGCCCTGCACTGAATCTGTAGATCATCTGGGGTAGAGTGCTCAATACATATTAACCTTTTCCCCATCTTTTTCTTCCTTCTCCTCTTCTTATTACTACTACTATTACTATTACCTTTTACCATTATGAGAAGTAAATAAGATAACCCATGTGAAGTGCCAGCCCATAATAAGGGTTCAATACACGTCTGCTTAAGTGTTTTTGGTTGGGCCCCAGAGGCTGGCAGGAGGGTAGGCTGAGTGCGTCCACAGCACCCCTAACTCTGCTGGCAACCACACTAGAATGCAGGCTGCCGTCAGGTTTGCTACAGGGACTCCCGAGTCTGGGACTTTGCTTTTTTCCAAGCGGAGCTTCCTACTGAGGCTCAAGGTTGAAGTCTCTGCCAGAGGACAGCACGACCTCTACTCCCTTCAGCTCCCACAGGCCTGTAATCGGGAGCTCCCGCGAGTGACATAAACCACACACACTCAAACTGAAATGCCTTCTCAGCTGCCTTGGCAAGAAAGGGACATTGGATGGCGTGGTAAGGAAAAGAGTAGCTCTTATTTAGCATTTCTCCAACTTGAGTCACTCAAGGGCCACCCTCATGATTTCTGGCCATAGCCACGTATCATCCTACTTGATTAGTCCAGTAGTTTAATTCCACATGCTGAAAATAGATGTATCTTATTATTTAAAAAAGAAATTTTATATGACTGCCTTAAATGAAAAAAACAAAAACAAAAAAACCAGTATCACAGGCTTTAAGTAGGAGATAATGGNTTAGTCCAGTAGTTTAATTCCACATGCTGAAAATAGATGTATCTTATTATTTAAAAAAGAAATTTTATATGACTGCCTTAAATGAAAAAAACAAAAACAAAAAAACCAGTATCGCAGGCTTTAAGTAGGAGATAATGGTGAAAGCAAACACAATAGAAACAAAACCATACAATTTAAGACCATAGAATAAAATGCTCTTTGTTAAAAAAGAAGATTAGCAAGACTTGGAGGGATTTAAAGACACCCTAGTACCCAGTGGAAGCTCTCTGCTCAGCTTGATCAGAAGGCCTGAAAGAGAACGGAAAGAGGCTCACTTCCCTCCACGTAGTGACGGAGTACTGCGCTGTGTGCCGTGACCCCTGCGTCTCTGATGCTGCGCACCGGGCTGAGGAAGGGGCTCAAGAAAGGACGCTTCACCCTCCAGCTCTACTGCCCAACCATCCTGGCATTCTCTGATGCTGAGAGTCACAATGCAGGCACCGGGCATTGCCACCCACCCAAAGTGCTTTGAACTCACCCTGAAAAACTCTGCAGGACCAGCGTCAGAGCTCAGGAGGGTCACCAGAGAGTCCTGCATGGCTCCTGTTGGGATGCAGTCAAGGCACTGCTTGTGCTCAAGGCCTGCCCCTGCTCCTCAAGACCACCGAGCGCACAGAGCACAGAGTGCAGAGCCCCAGGGAGAGCGGGATGGGCCCTTGGAAGGCGCACCCGTCCTCTGGAGGCACCCTAGCCTTGGCTCTCACCTGCATTCTCCCTCCACATAAAGGCTGGCCTCCCTGAGTTGAGCTGAATCAAAGCAGAGCCCATAGAGAACTTGTCCTATTAAACTTTCCGAATACCCTCCCACACCTGGGTTCTGAAGGACGACCCCACTCCAGGAGAACACCCTGGCTGGCTTCACAGCTCACAATCTTGTCATCCTGAGCACCGGGCTACGAATAGCCCTGAGCCTTGAGAGAGAGGAAATCACAATCTAAGATCAATCAATTAAACCAAGATCGAGTCATGGAGCTCTATTTAGGACCTTGTATAGGAATCCATGAAGGAACTGGCGAAGTTTACAGAAAATGGGGAAAATGAGATTCCAATATGAGATGCAGATCAAAGTTCAGGATGACAGAAGAAATGCCACCAAACTGACATGCTCAAATGGATATACATATGGGACCCACCACCTACTAAGAGCATTTTACACAGGGCCATGACGGATTGACAGGACATTTGAGGGAAGTGGTTGAACACTGATACCACCCCAGGCGGTGGAGTTACAGGTGTTCACATCTGTAGACACTTGGAGGCGAGGCCACAGAAGAGGCGCCCAATGACAGTCTGGATATGAAGGGCAGCACAATACCTTCCGTAACTCAATAGACAGAGAGGGTCCAGGGAATGGCATCCACAAGAGAAAGGGTCTCCAAGTCTGCCTCTGCCTACCATGAGCCCCGCACAGACTGAACTGAAACCAACAAGAAGACAATTCTCCAGGGGCTACTGAGGTGGCTTTCGGATACACTTGGAGAAGAGTCCCCATGTCTTCCTCAGACATCAGGAGCTGGCTGGGCCCCTGCCCTGAATCCAGACTGTGTTGTATGAAGCCTCCTCCTGAACTTTCCAGACCACCCATGATTCTACCTTCTGTGGTGCAAGGGGACGATGGCAAGTTGTTCTTCTGATTTAAAAAGCTCGACCTGCAAGCACCTTTGTGGAGACAGGACTCCCTCTCTGAGTAGCTCAAGGACACTTACTGAAACCCTTCCCCACCAAACCCCTCAAAGGCACTGTCACGGCATCTGCAGAGCAACCCTCCCCAAGTGCTGTATGCTATCTGTTCTATCTTTCAATGAGTGAACGGCAATCTTATTCATCCACTCTGGAAAAGAGAGCCAGGGCTGAAGGATCCAGTGATAATGAATGACATTTACAAGGGTCTAGCACCTGGATTACGTGTGCAGTTCCCACATTAGCCAGTTTGTTCTAAATATGAAATTCTTAACTTCTTTTTCTCCCAGAATAATACACACTCATCACTGAAACAATTCTTAAAACCTGAAGAATGTGATGCCTCAGCACCTCTGGATTTAGGCTCCAAAAGGGGACAGATATTCTTATCTAGTGGTGTCTTACCAGACCCTGCAGACTCGGCAGCTGGAGAATCCTGTTCACTATGTCACTAGGACCCTCTCTGTCCACGGAAGGGTTTTTCCAGCTGCAGGAAGCCTACGCTGGAAGGAGAATGCTGACCTGGCTTCTTTTTATAAGTATCTGATCACCAAAGAGAGTTCTCTCAAAACGTAGTCCCCTTTTCTTTGTTAAGAAAATCTGAGTAGGTTTTCTAAATGGTACCCAAGGCCATCTCCGTGGTGCCAAAGGTGGTGGTGCATTTTACCTTGAGAGTGGTGGATGGATTCAGCATGCTCATAATTACAATTCAGAGCGGGAAGGGTCTTAGGTAGAGTGTCTGTGATGGGTCAGTGCAAACTTTTAGAGGTGCTGAAGATGGGAGTCTGCAACCCAACGGTGAAGTGTGTTTTTTTTCTTGTCTCTGTCTCTGACAGCAAGAAGAGGGAAATAGAAGGAAGATTTGCCAAGAGTGCAGTACAAAGGGATATGCCATTATTTTTGTTGACATGGGTAAATGTTCAGCGTGTATACTGAGTGTAAAGAGGGGTAACAAAGTTATGTGTTCAGTTTGATATTAATTTTTGTTTAAAGAAACATATACCTGCATTGAAAGAAGTCTGGAACTACATATCCCCAAATGCCAACTGTGGCTTCCTTGCGTAGTGGGAATACAGGTCATATTAATTTTCTTCCATTTTGAAGTCTGTAACACTCTAATTTATCTGTGACAATAAAGTATTAATTGTGTTATTAAGGATGAATGTGTGTGTGTTAGGACATGCTATGCCAATGAGTCTGAGTCTACTGTGGTCTGTTTTGTACCCTCCAGGGTGGAAATGGACCAGGGACTGGAAGCAGAGTTGGCACCCCTGAGCCTGTTTTCCAAAAGAAGCCCCTTTTCAACCAATTCTTATAGCATTTAACATTACTAACATCAAAAAGGAATGTCAATACAATGGAAGGCAAGATTTGGAGACTGTGACACTGTTCTCATGTTTTTGCCCCCACTCTCCATCTGGTCTCAGCTCTGGGATATTAGAACCCAGCTGTGCCTCTGAGTGCATGCATGGGCAAGGGCGTCAGGGTGGTTATGGCCAAGATGCACTTTTTTTTTTTTTTTTTTAAAGAAAAGATGCACGTTTCTAGATTAAGAGGGAAGAGAAGAAGCTGCTAGCCTGTCCCTCAAATGGCACTTCATAAGACTGTCACAAATTGGGAAAGCCTGACCCTCATTACCCCATCTTTAGAAAATTTCATCTTATGGCCTGGTAGCAGGAGTCAAAAGATCTGCTGGAAAAGGTGGTCCCACCTAAGAGTGTCTGTGCAATGGGGATCTGGGATGATGGAAAGTCCCTGTCACACGAGCCTCAGCCCATGTATTTCTCTTTACCCTCACTTCCTTAGGACATGGTAAAATGTATGAAATAATGCTTCTGGCTCAAAGCTTTAAGAAGGATGGAGAGAGGACGTTATGGATAGCCAGTCACGGATTACACACACGAGACTGTGCAAGGGGTACCCCAGGTACCCAGACACTGAACTGGCTTTTTTTAACCATGGCCAGCTGGCCCTGC
This sequence comes from Neotragus pygmaeus, assembly GCA_006410875.1. Classification (NCBI taxonomy): domain Eukaryota; kingdom Metazoa; phylum Chordata; class Mammalia; order Artiodactyla; family Bovidae; genus Neotragus; species Neotragus pygmaeus. Next base: position 312,296 of record SJYV01025531.1, read on the forward strand.
AATATGCAGCTGTTAAACAAACAAACAAACAAAAAAGAATTCACATTTAATTAGATGAATCTGTGCTCTATAACTTGTCCATTTTTTTTTTCTTCTAGAGCCAGAGTGTCTGTTATTTCTTTGCAATTTCAGGAGTTATGAAATGATTCATGGTTTTGTTGGAGCTGAAGTCAACCAAAACCATTCATAATTGTGAACAATCTCTGTTATTGTTAGAGGGAAATGCCAAGGCATCTGCGCTTCCCAAAAACACATGGGGGAGAATTCCAGTTTGGAAATGGAACGGCTGTGTTTTTCCCCCTAGAGTTAAATTTACCCAGATGGATTTCCAGGGAGACTGTTGCATTCTCCTGGTTGGCAGAGTGGAGGTGGCCACCAGGATGTGTGATTTCTCCCCTCTCCCTCCTCTGTTAGAGACAGGGCATCCATGTTGTAACACTCTGCACACTGTTAAGTACCCAATAAATGCCTGTCTCCCCACCAAGAGGGTAGGATTCATGAAAGTAGGACCACATTTGCCTTATTTATCCCAACGTGCACTCCATGCCTTGCACACAAGTAAGTGCTTAATAAATATCTGTTGGAAGACTGCACACACCCCACTAGGCTAATGTCCCTACTCTTTAGTTCTTTGATTCTTCATATTTATCTGCATTGGGTGAAAATGCCTACAGCTATAAGAGAGACCAATCTAAACACAAGAGAGCAAAGAATAAAATGATGATGATGCTAGCAAATATTCTGTGAGTGCTCCCTATGTGCCAGCAACATGCTAATGAGCACTTTATGTACAGCATACAACTCAATCCTCACAACAACTCTATAAATTAGGTCCTATTATTACTCCTATCTTTTGGATGAAGCAACTGAGGCCCAGATAAATTATATAAACTTCTCCAAGATCACCCAGCAGTAAGTGGTAGAACTAGACACAGACACCCAAATGCACAAGCCCACATACTCCACCAACACTGCTGTTGGCTAAAGCACTTCTGGAGAAGCCTCTTCAGAGTCCCTTGGACAGCAAGGAGGTCAAACCAGTCAATCCTAAAGGAAATCAACCCTGAATACTTATTGGAAGGACTGTTGCTGAAGCTGAAACTCCAACACTTTGACCACCTGATGCAAATAGCCAACTCACTGGAAAAGACCTCGATGCTGGGGAAGACTGAAGGCAGGAGGAGGAGGAGACAGAGGTTGAGGTGGTTAGATAGCATCACTGACTCAATGGACATGCGTTTGAGCAAACTCAGGGAGATAGTGAAGGACAGGGAAGCCCTGCGTGCTGCAGTTCATGGGGTCAAGAGTCAGTCATGACTGAGTGACCGAATGACAACAACAAAGCACTTCGGACTGCCTTTTCCAGAATCTGAAAATATTTAATGGTGCTAAAACTTGAGTCTCCACTGATGAGGCTAACTTTGAGAAACAAAGATAAATCATTCAAAGCCATAAGGTGTGTGATGATCACAGAGGACCACTGAGTTTGGGAACAAAGCTGCTTGTGTGACTCCAGTGCCAGGAGACCCAGTTTGCTCCGGTGAGTCATGAACCAGCTTGGAAAGGTCACTCCAGGAGAGAAGTAACACATTATAGTGAAATACAGCACTCGACTGGGAATTAGGAGGCTTGTTTGCAGGAGAACCAAAGGCTGGTACTTCATTTCTCTGACCTTAGCCAATTAAAGTGACCGGGCTGGCCTGAATCAATGCTGTTCAGACATAGTTGGCAGTCACTGCTGGGACTCTCTAAGGTCCCTAAGAAAGGCACCTCTACTTGCCCTTCTTTGCTTCCAAACTACTACTGACAGTGAGTTCCATGGCTGAAACTGAATGCTGTGAGTGTGTGTATACTTGTGTGTGTGTGGTGGGGAAATAAAAAAAATACAATTTAACAGAGTCTCCCTTTTTTACAACATGATCCATCTTGCAAGTCCTGCCTATGGTGAAATTCTTCAATTTATACTACAGTGAGCATTCCCATACCCTTAACTTCTTCTCCTGATCACTGTGGATTTGCCAGTAAAGGTCCATCAGTTTGGCAACTTCAGGAAAGATCTAGCAAGCAGTGATGGGAGAACAGTTTCCACTTTACTTGAGAAGTAAAGATTGACTGCCTGAACTCAAGGGGAGACTTGGGCTGACAATGTCTATATCTTAAGACTGATGTTTAGCTTCCCTGTGTCAAAATGTGCTATGACTCAAAAGAGTCACCATCTCAGATAAAAAACAGGCTAGTTGTTTTTTTTTTCTTTTTTTTTTTTGACCATGCACCATTTGGCATGTTGGATGTTAGTTCCCCAACCAGGGACTGAACCTGTGCTACCTGAATTGAAAGCACAGAGTCTTAGCCACTGGACCACCAGGAAGTCCTAAACAGGGCAGTCTTGATCTGCCTTTGTGATGATTTCAAATGAAAGAGAATCACTCAAGTCATGCACATAAAGTGACACTCCCTTTCCCCTCCTATTTTACATATGACCATGAGATCCACACAGGTCAAGTGATGAAGATAAATATCTAACCTCCTGCCAGAATCAATGCACATTCATCTTAGTCCAACAGGGCAAGTGCCTAGCTGGTAAGGTGAGGTTACCCCTGCAGAGAGCTGGGTGCTGGGAGCAGAGGGTGAAGGACACAGAGGTTGCAGTCTGCACAGGAGAACAGCCAGGGAGGCCAGAGGAGGGTGGGGCATACTCTATACACATTTCCATCAAAATCCTATGGAAAGAAAGAGTTCTCTCCTAGTGAGTAACCCACCATAAGCACTACCTTTGGAGACAAGCTTTAGATTGGTGCATGCTGTAAAGGGAGCTTCCCAGCTGGCCCAGTGGTAAAGAACCTGCCTACAATGCAGGGTTCGATTCCTGGGTCAGGAAGATCCCCTGGAGAAGGAAATGGCAATCCACTCCAGTGTTCTTGCCTGGGAAATTCCATGGACAGAGGATCCTGGCAGGCTATACAGTCCACAAAGAGTAGGATCACAGAGTTGGACACAGCTTAGCAACNGTTCGATTCCTGGGTCAGGAAGATCCCCTGGAGAAGGAAATGGCAATCCACTCCAGTGTTCTTGCCTGGGAAATTCCATGGACAGAGGATCCTGGCAGGCTATACAGTCCACAAAGAGTAGGATCACAGAGTTGGACACAGCTTAGCAACTAAATAACAACAATCTGCTCTAATGAGCCAAGGGGAAATGGGGTGTGGGCAGCGGCGAGAGAGTGGAGGCCGCGCTCAGGCCGCCCTCCAGGTGCCCTAGCGCTCTCTACATCCTTGTGGTCTCTGCAGGCATCGGCTTCCTCCTCTGTAAACGGGCCAGGCTGCACACTCTTCTAAGCTCCATCTTGTCTAAGAGTAAGTCTCAATCTATCTCAAGTTTCTGGATGATCTACATGGACTGAGCTTTTCAGTAACATCCTAAATAAAGCCCCCCTGTGATCAGAGGGAAGTACTGAATTTCTCTGAGGGAGCCAGATGATAGGATAAAGAAGGTACCTCCATCACCAGCCTTCAGAAGGCTGAGGTTAATACCTTCTCCCCCACCTCCAAAGGCACCCTGAGAGCTGTGAGTTGTGGCGAGGCATCTCTGCCTGGTCAGAGAACGGTGTCATTTCTAGAACTCAAGCACTGGCGCCACATTTAAACTCTCTGATGGGTCGGGTGAGGGGGTGTCGGGGGAGAGACACGAATCACATTTTCTGGACAAGCAGGGGGCTGAACATTAGCTAGCCAGGTGCAGGCCAGCTGCAAAATGGCTGTGTGCTCGCCACCCCAAGGGAGACAGGTCTCTGATTCAGACAGACGACAGTGGGGAAAGAGTAAGGTGGTTTCCTTGGCTTCTAAGGCTGGGGTACTCTCCTGGAGAATCTGTGAGTTTGGAAAGGGCCCCCTGCACATCCCTGGAGGTCACTAGAGCAGGAGTCTTGTGGGGAGGGTAGGGGAGAGGGCTGGTCACGTCTGGACCTCAGAACTCCTAGCCCCTCACAGAACACCCTCTGGGTTCGAGCAGCAACTGAGCCCAGGACTGGGAAAATAGAAGCTACAGAGCTGAGAGCTGAGTCAGCACTGAAATGGCTCACAGGTGCATCCAGGTGTCCGTCTTTGGTGAGAACGCCCTAAACTGGCCATCAGAACCCCATGGGCGGACCCGAGGATCTTCAGGCCTGGCTGAATCACAGTAACCTCTCTTTCCAGCTACACTTCCTAAGAGACAGCATTCAGCTGCAGGCCACCCCCTCCCTGGAGACCTGCACCCATAAGACTGGCCCATAAGTCTCCCCAGCCTGAGGACAACTCTGGGCCAGGGGCCAAGGCCGTGGGCCTGGCAGGTCACACAAGTTTGATTCAGGCCTTTGCCTCTCCCTGAACAGACTGGTTGCTACTGGGTCCTCCAGCCAGAGAGGGTGGGCCAGGGGTGTGACCACCCACCTCCGACCAGAGCAGAGACCTGGTGGGTTGTGCCACTCACAGTCCTCAGAAGTCCCTAACTCTGGGAGAACCCTGGCTCCATCAGGAGTAACAACAAAGCGGGTGCAGGTGTCTGGATGGAATGGAGTGGAGTTAACGTCCCAGCCCAGGAGACAGGCAGAGCTTGGGTAACTGAAGGCAGAGAGCAGCCAGGGGCAAATCAATAACACACTTCCCACCAGAGCCTGGTCGGCACAGAGTCTGCACTGCTTGTTTTGGTCCAGTGCCTCGGTTTTGTTTTCTCAAGAGAGGGTAAAGTCAACACCAGCAGGCCAAGGGTTCGCATGCCGTTTTGTGGTGCCAACTCACAGAGGAGGGAACAAATGTGGTGCCTTTGGGGGCTAGGATGGCAAACAGGCCAAGGGACTCTGGGGCCCCCTTGGACAGCCAGGGGTGCTTTGCCTCCCAAAGCAGGCCACCCCACACTCTACACCTGGCAGCAAATTTCTGGCAATGGCCCTCCCTAGGTAAGCAGTTCTGCTGCACACTCTCCAGCTGGGAGAAACACAGACCTCGCGTAGTCACCAAGAACAGAAATCCATGAGGCTTGGAACCTCGAAGTCCGCAACATTCAGATGACACCACTCCCTTCCAGGAAATCACCTCCCACTTCTGGATTCCCCGCTGTGACCTGCATCCTCTCATTTGTGGGCCGGAAGGACGAGGCAGAGGAGACAACCACCCTGCCCCACGGAAGGCCGCTCACTTGTACCCAGGGGCCTGCTCTCCTGGTATCTGATTCTCAGAAAGGTGCTCTGCTCTCCACATAGGGCAGGCCATCTGTACATTTTCTCAGGCATTCAACCAGCATCTTGACCAAATAAGCATCAATTACGTGCCAGCCCCTGATCTAGACACTGGGGGTACAGGGGTGAACAGAACACAACTGCGGCTGAAGCAGAGCCCTCAATGCAGGGGTGATTATTAACAGGGGCGCTCTCAGTAAGCCCTGGCTTTGTACCGGATACCACCTAAATGCTCGACATGGATCCTGTGTAACCCTCAAGACAACCACAGGCTCACAGACCCTACTAAGAGCATCCCACTTAACAGGGGAGCAGACAGAAAGACAGAAGTTCCTTCCCATGGGGAGGGCAGGCCTGACACTTAATGCCCTAGGCTCTCACTCCTGAGCTATGTGAGCATCACTGATGCCGTTTCCTGACGGGGAATCCTTTTTGGCCTGTCTTGAAAGCCATTTGCGCAGAGAACGTGTTTTACTCACGAAATGGAAAGTGCCTGTGGGCTTTCTTAGGACAATAAAAACAGAATCACAGGATATAAAGAGGGAATATCTCTGTGAAGCTTTCCTTCGTCCTTCTAGTTAGAAGCAGTGAAAGGCTGATTGGAGGGCACCCCACCCCTCTTGAAAAGGCCTTATGACCTATTTTTGAAAATATATTTTTACTATTAAAGCTGAAAAAAAAAAAAAACCAGGAGTGTATAAACAGCAAAAGTTGGACACCACCTTGTGTGAATGATCTAGGTAATCTGTGGTTGGATGAAGACCAGCTCTGAGACAGGCCAGCAGTTTTTCATGCAGAAAGAGTTCTGAGGTCAAACAAGTGTGGGAAACTCTGAATTATACACAAAGAGCTGCTGGGTTTTTTTGTTTTTAACTACAGAACTTCTCAGAGCATCTAATATGTTAAAGACCACTGTGTCTCTCTAAGACAGGGATGCAGGAGGTAGCATTTTCTCATTTGACCATACAACTATTTTGGGGGGAGGTGTAGAACAAAGGCTCAAGGCTCAGGAAACCAGAATTCCAGGGACTATGAACCAAAGAAACACGTGATGCACTGGAACCACTTTCTCTGCCAGAAGTCCCATTTTTCTTACTGGGCACAATTTTTGAAGGTGCATGAATTTCCTCCAGCAACTCCCCCAGAGTTACAAGTCTTCAGTGGGTCAAGCATGTTAGAATAGACAGCAGGAGGTCCTTGCCAGGGTTTGGGGGATATTTTTAAACAGGGGAGGCTGTAGGAGGGAGGGAACATCAAAAGATCAGCAATACCATAGAACTTTAAAAAAAGGGAGGGAGAAGTCCGGGTTCTGCAACTGTCTTGCTATGTGCCCTTTAGACAGGTTCTTTACCACTGGGCATCGGGCCCCACTCACCTTCTGCAATAGATGGGAAAGGACCAGATGGTCTGGGGGCCCTCCAACTCCCATGGTGTATTTCTCCCTCTGACCTGTCACCAGGAGAAGTGCTGGTGGACAGCGCTGGGGATGCCACAGTAACCGAGACACACGTGTCCCCTGAGGCCAGGTACCTTCTTGCCAGGGGCCCCTGCAGAAATACAGGCTGGGCCAGCAGGGAACCTGAAACTCCAGCCTCACATGCCAGCACCCAGCACTGAGCCTGCTGATTCTGAAAGAATCTCAGACAGCCGCCTTGAAGCAGCTCTGAGCGGTCTGTGTTCGGGGTTGTCTAGGTGGTTCAGAGGGCAGGGCACGCCCTCCCTCTCCCAGGATCTGGCCCCAATCCCGGCCCTGTCGCTGCCTCTCCACCCCAGCGCCCCCCGCCCCCTTCCAGTCCATCAGCGCCTATGCTCCGCGGCCTGCAAAGCCCCTAGGGCCTGCACGCTGCCTTTCCCTCGGTTCCCACCTTTGCAGCACCCTCGCAATGTACCCCGTCCTTCCCATTCCCTCATTCCTTTCCTTCAGTCAACAAATACTTAATAAGCGACAGAGCATGCCAGGTACTCTTCCAGGCTGTGGGGGTACGGCAGTGAACAAACCCACACTGGGCTCTCAGGGAATGTGTGTTCTAGAGAAGGAAAACAGAAAACGACAAATAAGCATGTGCAAGGTGGTCATAAATGAAGAATTAAAGCAGGGTGTGGGAACAGTGGGAGATGAAGGATGCTCTTTTAAAAGGTAGAGTATCATGAAAGGCCTCTTGGAGGAGGTGACATTTGGGCAGAGACCTGAATGAAGGGAGTCATTCTGGAGCAGGGAGTGACTCTGCTCTGAGCCCACCTCCAGACTGTTCGCAAAGCCAGTCACCCTGGTTTCAGAGTGTCAGGAGACCTGGCCAAGGAGAGGTCTGAACAGGGACCAACCGAGCCCTTCACAGAGAGAGAGTAAATTAAACTGCCCAGGCCACAGCAGCATCCTCTTTATGGACCTAAACATCCCATTCTTCTCCCCTCCCACTGTGTCTCTGGGACCTGGCTTTGTGATGGATCCATGGGGCGGAGGTTAACCAGACAGGAAAAGAGAAGAGTGTGTCAGCTCTTTCCTAGCAGAGACAAATACTCAGGGCCCCTAGTCCACAGCCCTGGGCTGTGAGATTGCAGACTAGCAGGTGACAGTGGGGTGGGGCCTCCCTGTCTGTCTCCGGGTCTCAGTTTTCCATCTGTGAAGTGCGAGGCCTAACGGGTCTCTAAGAGCCCTTCTGGTCCTAAGGCTGCATGGCTCTGGACTAGCACGGACTGAGTTTCCAGGAAGAGGCAAAGACACAGAGAGTGGAGAAACCTCTAAGAGTCAAAGGAACGCCGTCACTCCCACACCAGAGAGGACGATCAGAAACGCAGTCGCTGAAGCATTAACCCGCAAAGAGGTCCTTCTGGGAGGCCCTCGGCTCTCCGACATCAAAGTCTTGTGGGCCGAGTGTCAGCGGTCCATTTCATGCACCGTGCTCTGGACCTCTGGTTTATATAAAACAGACTCTAAAGGTTATTCCGACAGCTTTGGGAATATTTCATACCCTCTCCACCCACTCTCTGATTGCGGATGAAGGGCAGAGCTATAAAATCTGCTTGAGAGGCAAACCCTTATCAGGGGGCTGGCAAGGCACTGTTTGCTGAAGGCCCCGTCCGCCCCAGGTGCAGCCACCATGCAGGTCTGAAACAACAGATGGCCCGGGCTTGGAAGCGAACATGCCGTCTCCTCTGGACAGGCCATGTTTACCCAGGGACAAGTGGCATGAGAGCCTGCTGAGGGCTGTGCCAGAGACGGGCCCCACACCAGGGGCCACTGGGGCCCCTGCACACTGGGCTGAACATCCCCTGGGTGCACAAAACTCACACCAGGAGCATACCACCTGAACGAGCTGAACACAGAGCAGCAGTTTTAACTGGAGTTTTTTTTTTTTTTTTTAATTACAAAATGGAGGTTGCTAAATAATGAAAAGCATCATTTTTATAGTAAAAAGGGGAGTTTGCTTTACAATATAAAGGCAAGACAAAAATTCACATTACTTTTTTTAAATGAAAAGCTAGACATCAAAGAATCTCTGAGCTTGCTTCAGGTGCTGCCCTTTGACCTTCCTGTATGCACACTTGCCAGCCTCTTCCACCAGGGCTGCTGCTAAGTCACTTCAGCCGTGTCCGACTCTTTGTAACCCTATGAACTGTAGCCTGCCAGGCTCCTCTGTCCACGGGAGTCTCCAGGCAAAAATACTGGAGTGGATTGCCATGCCCTCCTCCAGGGGATCCTCCTGACACAGGAATCAAACCTGTGCCTCTTAAATCTCCTGTATTGGTAGGCAGGTTCTTTACCTCTAGCGCCACCTGGGATGGCACCACTAGTACCACCTGGCATGGTTCTTTATCACAAAGGCTGCTGCTGCTAAGTCGCTTCAGTTATGTCCGACTCTGTGCGACCCCATAGACGGCAGCCCATCAGGTTCCTGTCCCTGGGATTCTCCAGGCAAGAACACTGGAGTGGGTTGCCATTTCCTTCTCCAGTGCATGAAAGTCAAAAGTGAAAATGAAGTCGCTCAGCTGTGTCTGACTCTTCGTGACCCCATGGACTGCAGCCCACCAGGCTCCTCCATCCATGGGATTTTCCAGGCAAGGGTACTGGAGTGGGTCGCTAGTGCCTTCTCCATCACAAAGGCTACTTGGTAGAAAAACTTAACAAGCTTTAGGGGTATAAATGCCTGGGCTATCTTTCATTCCACTGATACTCACTGGGTGCCTGAACTGTGCCCCATGGGTTTAGGCATTCTGGAGTTAGTTGCACTTGAGATTCTGTTTAGACCTCTTTGTGGCCAGGACCTGACACTCTGAAACCCAGGGCGACTGATTGAGAACAATTTGGAGGTGGGCTCAGAGCAGAATCACTCTAACCCAAAAACAAACTTGAGGCCCGGAATCTCAAGTTTAAAGTGTGTAAAACGCAGATAATGAATTTACTGCAATGGGTTATTAAGATTAAATTCTTTCTTTTTATCTACCTACCTACCTAGCTAGCCATCTTCTCCTAGAACAGCACCTGGTAGTCAGCAGAGATTCAACTACTTGCAGCTCCTGACCCTCAACCATGGTTAAAGGCAACGGTGACGTTTTCCATCAAAGCAGACACCCCTTAGAACAATTCTACTTCCACCCTCTAAATCCTCCTTTCAAGCATTAAAGTTATTGGTTCTTTCTCCTCCATCACGAAAGTGCACTAAGCAGCATTACATTACACAGAGGAGGTTAATTCATTCCACCAACAAATATTGAATTCCTACTGTGTGCCAGGCACCCCCACAGAGAACAACAGGCAACCCCCACTCCACTGGAGCACACGTGGGGAAGACAGACAGCAAACAAGCAAAATATATAAACACCACAGGGAGCAGTAAGGACTTCTAGGAACTACAAAGCGGGGTGAAGGAGAGGGCTGGGATCTACCACAGGATGGGGGGTGGTTCCGAAAAGGACCGAGAAGGTAACATTTGCACAGACCTGAAGGGAAGGGAGCCAGTGAGGCGAGGAGATGAGTGCACAGCATGCAGGTGATTTATAAGCGGACCTGAGACTCGGCACCCAGGATTCTGACCCCCTGGTGCTCTTCCGGCTGCACGTGTTCTAGGTCGGCCAAGAGGGAGGGGAGGATACTGCCAGGACCCACAGGGGCATAGGAGAAAGTGTTATCATTTTTACTTAACTTTTCTGTTTGTCGTTAAGCATCTTAATATACATAATATAAAAATACACCCACTGCCGGGACCCATGTGGGCATAGGAGAAAGTGTTATCATTTTTACTTTTCTATTTGTCCTTAAGCATCTTAATTTACATAATATTAAAATACACCTACTGGGGATACAGACTTAAACACCTTGTACTAAAAAGATGTTTTTCTGCAGGCCGAATCTGAAATGCCTGCAGAGCCCTGCTGCTCCAGAGGTCAGCCTCCACCTACCCTCGGTCCAGGCTCTGACCAAGCCTAGGATCTCTCACCTCCGGTTGCACTTGGAATGCAAGAACCTGCCCAGATGGAGGCAGGCTGGCCTCCCTCCCTGGCTCAGGCAAGTGCCGTCGGCTCCAGAGCAGTGTGCGGGGCGACCTGGTCATGCCAGCTCTGGGGTGGCACCTTCCTGTCAACCCTGCTATGCCGCTCGGGTAACCCAGCCCAGCACGGCCCTCTCGATCCAGGGGAGCCAGGTAGATACAGCCACGGGAGCCGGCTGTGCATGCCTCTCAGCTCCTCCCTGGAGCTTCACTCAGCGCCAGCCGAGCCAAGCGATGCTCAAGTGCACCATGTCATTGATTATATCACCAGCAGGACAGGCCAGAAGGCTGTGAACGGAGACAAACAATGCCCCCATGCCTCATTTTGTTAGCAAATTAATAACAGCAATATTGCTGGGGTGGGACAGTTTCAGCTTTTACTGACTCAAATGACAATTCTCAGGGCTCAAGAACAGGGTGACTTTGGTGGCTGGCTCTGGAAGGGAGCCATTGAATGTGCAAATCAAACACCCCTGACACCCTGGGGGCAGGCTCAGGCATGGAGGTCGGGACAGGAGCCTGGCGGCTCACTCCCTGATGTGCGAGGACCAAACCAAGAGCCCCTGTGGAGGCCGCCACAGCCGCATTCCTCCTGAGCAAGGGACACCTCAATGCCTCCTGGGCCAAGCCAGTAACGTGTGCAGAGCAGGCAGGTGGTGGCACAGGAGGGAATGGAGGGCGTGGGGGTGGCAGCGGGGAGTACACTCTCATCTAAGGCAATTACATCTTTCTCCTATTTTTTTTTAGGCCAATAAAACAAAATGATTCAAACAGGAAAAGCTCCCCCTTGTCAAAAAACCCCATCCCACACCACACAGCCAAAGGTGGGTGTGGTCAACCCTACTGTAATCTCTAGCCTGAAGACTGTTCCAAAACATTCTAAAGACCCACTTGCAACATCCTAAGAAGAGCGGTGTAGAGCTGAGGATGGAGTGGTTTCTGCAGTGGTTAGACTCTTGGGGCAGCATCAAACCAGTCCAGTTCAAACTCAGCTCTGCCATTCACTGGCTGTGCAACCTCACTTCAGTTTTTTTGGCTACTTTTGTTGTTCTGTACATGGAGAGGAAACCAGCAAACTCATGGAAGAGTACTGGAAGAACTAGCATTAAAATGAGATAAAGCATGCAACTGCTCAGAACTTACAAAACAGATGTCTAATATGATGTTGTTTTTTAGTAACTAATTCCTGTCTGACTCTTTGGGACCCCATGCACTGTAGCTCGCCAGGCTCCTCTGTCCATGGAATTCTCCAGGCAAGAATACTGGAGTGGGTAGCCATTCCCTTCTCCAGAGGATCTTCCCGACTCAGGGATCAAGCCTGGATCTTCAGCATTGCAGGCAGACTCCTTACCACTGAGCCACCAGGGAAGCCGGTCTAATCTAAAGCATGTATCTAAAATTTAACANGTCCATGGAATTCTCCAGGCAAGAATACTGGAGTGGGTAGCCATTCCCTTCTCCAGAGGATCTTCCCGACTCAGGGATCAAGCCTGGATCTTCAGCATTGCAGGCAGACTCCTTACCACTGAGCCACCAGGGAAGCCGGTCTAATCTAAAGCATGTATCTAAAATTTAACATGGCCAGAAAAAGACCACTCCCCCACTGCTATCCCAGCCTCTTTCTCTCGACCTCTGGCCTTTCCCAGCTCCATGGACGGCATCACTGCCACCCATATGCTCAGACCAAAGACCCTGGGATGCTTCTCAGCAGTTCCCACCTCCTCACCCTCCCATGGCCAAACCCAGGAGTGTGCTGGAGCTGGTAAGGATGGGCTCACAGAGCTAACTGTGAGACTGGGAGCCTGAAATCAGCCAGAGACCGGCCCACTGCTAGTGAGGGCTTCCCTTCCACCCCTGCTGGCTTACTCGCATCCCACTGTCCTCAGTATACGTAAGCCCGATTGACTCTACCTCCCAAGTAGCCTGATTCCAGTAATGTCTCACAGTCCACCACCACGCCGCAGATCCCAGTCGCCACCCCCTCTGAGCCACCTGGAAGACCATACCGGCCCACTTCCTGTCACCCTGCTCTCTTTTGTGCCTCTCCACCACCGTCCTCCCTGGAGCAGCCAGAGTGAACTTTCCAAGTACCGATCAGAGCATCTCCCTTCTAATTAACTCCCTGCAACAGCTTCTCAAGCTCAGAGAAACTTCCTGAGGGCCTTTCCCTCCGCCCTCTCCCTCACTCACTGGGCTTCAGTCCTGGCAGTCTTCCCCTCTCCAGGTCATCACATGCTCACCCCTGTCCTATTCCTTCTGTTTGAAAAGTTCTCTCCCCAGGTCTCTGCAGGGCTGCCCCCTTCTCACCACTGGAGTCTAAGCTCAGGTTTCACTCCTTCAGGAAGGCCTCCCTGACCACCTTAGCTAAAGCCACTCCCCAGCTATCCACCATCACACTTCCCTCTCTCATCCTCTGCTTGGCCTTGGGTACCTGCAACTTCCTGTCTTTGTGTTTGTCTGTCTTGCTGAAACTGGAATGGCAGCTCCCTGAGGCTGAGGCCCCTGACTCTTGCTCTTACAGCCCCGTTACCAGTGCTGGAGCACTACACCCAGCATCACTGATACGTGGGGCTGTGGTGATGAACCCACTGTTTCGCCTGGCCCCTCTCTGCTAGAATGGACTCCAGCCTCCCATCAGAAGGCGGGGAAGATGCTCCAGGCCCATCGGATCTGGAGAGAAGGCACACACCTTGGTGTTGATCTGACAACCAAGTGAAGCTCGGATTCAACTGGTTAAAGCCCAGATAACTGCCGCTGCTACCAGCCGGGTGACCAGGGAGTCGCCACCTCCCCATCTTCATCTCCCCACCTGCAAGACTAGGAAAATCATACCTGCCTCAAGTGACCACTGTCAAAGTGAGCGCTGAGCCAGGCCTGGCACCCAGGAGGAACACACACTAGTACCCCTTTCCCGGTCCCACCCACAGCACCTCCCGTTCCTCCTGCTACTGCTGACACCGTTAACACTTGACATGGGCTGCCCAGAAAAGAACAGTTCTGACTTTGCTCAACTCTCCTCCAGCAACCAGACACGATGACAAAGCCTTCATTCCAGTGAGACAGCATAAACACCACATTCTGCTCTATAGAGATGTTAGCTGCTTTTCCCGTGGCTGCCCCGTGTCAGGGGCGGCCTGGCACGGCCGAGAGCCCGGAGATACTGGGCACCACCCGGCCGGCCTGAGCTGGCTCTCGTGGAGACAGGGGACACCACCAGCTGCCCAGAAAGATCTCATTGGCTGCCGTGCTGCCCTCAGCCTGAGCAGAGCCAGGGAGCCCTGGGAACAGCAGTGCATCTCAGTCCTGGAGTCTGATGTGACTGTTTTCAAACCATCTCTCTGAAAGGGTCTGGAAACCCAGGGTCATCACTTGGGACCCTGGAGGTGTCAACGTGGGTTAGAGATGGTGCAGCCGAACCCCAAAGAGCCAAATGGTCCCTGGTTCCATAACACTCTAACTGAGCAGCCTGAACTCAGGTCCCTCGACTCTGCCGTGCAGCTTCATATCAAAGCAAGGGGCACTGATGCAGCATGAGCAGGTCAGGCATCTGCTTGCTGTCCTACTGCGTCACTGCCTAGGGAATCTACTGAAGCCTGAGGAACAAACTACAGAAAGGCCTTGCCACCGGCCACCTCCAGGAGGAAAGAATGGGGGCTCTCATTCATCTGTGTCAGATCCGCCCTCCAAGGCTGGACCAGGGGTCAGAGTCAACACCTCTATCCCACAGGACTGGCTGCCAGCCTAGCTGAGACCACAGGGTCTAGAAAGCCCGACATAAGTGGACACAGCCTGGCGCAGAGGAGGATGCATGGGATACGGAGGCACAGGCTCCATCTGGGGCTCTGCCATTCCGAGGCATCACGGGAGAGAGGGCCCTTCCCCACGAAGCCTTGGATCCCCAGCTATGCACGAGGGGCTGGGACTGGTGACCTCTAAGAGTCCCTCCTCCACCTGTGACACTCTCTGCGTCTGAGGGTGCTCATACAACTCATTCTTTCTGGTCCTCGGTCACTCATCCAACCTACCTTCCCTGAGCATCTTTTCTGGGCCAGGCGCTGTGTTAGGTACCATGGGGGAAATGTAGTCCTTTCCCTCAAGGAATTTTGAATCTTATTCCTCATTAAGAGACTTAACATCTCTTAAGTCTCAGTTTCCTCAATACAAAACAGATCTGGTGACAATTCCCACAACAAAGACCAACGAAGCGTTTACCGAGGTGCCTGGACTGTGAATCACAGCCCAGAGGCAAGCACCATCACCTCTCTCGCCTCACAAAACCAGCAGTGAGTGAGGGATAGTCGCTCGGTTGTATTCAACTCTTTTCGACACCATGGACTATAGCCCGCTAGGCTCCTTTGTCCATGGGATTCTCCAGGCCAGAATACGGGNTGAGTTACTGAACTGAACTGAAAATAAGCTAATAGTTAACATCGTAGTCTGGAGAAGGCGATGGCACCCCACTCCAGTACTCTTGCCTGGAAAATCCCATGGATGGAGGAGCCTGGTGGGCTACAGTCCATGGGGTTGCAAAGAGTTAGACATGACAGGGTGACTAACATGTTTATACTTTCAAGGTTGCAGATGACAGAAGTGAAGCCTTTGGCATCTATGTGAAGAGGAGGATCAATAAAGTTACAAATAACTGTAAAAACTGTAGTTGGAGTTATGAGTGAAAATATGGAGCTAAAAATACAGGAGAAAAATGTGATTGGGTGAAAAGTTAAGTTTTGTGTGTATTGCATCAGATATACACATAGAACTTGGATACAGAATGCTTAGACTAGAAATATAAGTCTGAATGTTAGAAGAGAGAGAAGGGCTGAGAATTTGATGACAAGAGAAGTATAGGGACTGGAACTTTAAATTTCTATAAAGTTAAGAATTTTCAAGCATAGACAGATTAGGAGTGTGATTTGTATAGTAATAAGTAAGCAATCATAAATGAAGGAGAAACAGGAGTATTTAGGGCATGAACACTAGGGCAGAAAGGCATTTCAAAGGGTATGTAAACAACACTGCAAAAGTCACAAAGAATCACAAAGTTGCTTGAGAAAGAGGTTGTTGGATTTGGTCATGAGAGGGTTCCTAGAACAAATAGAAGAGTAATTTTAGCAGAAATAAAGGAAAAAGGAAACTCCCAGGGACAGTGGACAAAAGTTAGTGAACTAAAGATTTAGAATGTACTAATTTTTGAAGCAAGTTTTCAAGTAAAGAGACGAGCAGTAGGGCAGTACCTTTGTCTTTTGAGAAGGAGGTTATAGGGGAGAGGAAACAGCCAGGAGAAAGAACATGAAGTGTGTGACAGGTGTCAGTTCTGATCAACAAACCTTTGATTATCTCTGCAGAAATTTTGGAAGAGGAAGCGTCTCAAGTATTCTAGATTATGACCTTGGCTTCCATTTCTTCAATTACCCCTTTTAGCTGTTATAACTACTAGAATCCTTGAACACTGTTCTTTTGATGTGATGTTGTATCCTCCACCCAGGCGTAAGGAAAGGGCCACACTGCAGTTTTTCCACATACCCATAGGCCAGATGTGTCAATCAGTCTGTTAATATGTTGGAGTAACTAAAGAAAAATTTTAAAAAGGAAAAAATTAAAATAAAATAGTAAATAAAACATAGCGAATTATTCCATACATTAGTTACTTTAAAAATATTTATTGTTCTGGTATTAGTTAGGGCATTCAGTCCTATCTATCATCATGTGGTCCTATGGGCCTGAGCATGTAATGCTCATCTGTTTGGTCTTTAGGTAGCATCACTGCCTCTGCTGTGTCCACCATGGCTGGCATATCTCACATCTTCTCTGCAGATTTTAACACTAACTCTAGGCTTCCAATCTCTTCAGTCTTCCAACTCTGGCTTTTAAAGCCAAGATGTTGAGAACCAAAATCTTCTTTGTCTCTAGCAGTCAAAACTATGCAGTTTTCTTCACTTTCAGTTAAAATAAGACTCTCTGGAAGTCAGAGTTAGGGAATATTTTTCTTTTAATATAGGTTCTATTCTCATCTTCCTAAAAGGATCAAGAACTGAAGGGCAACAGAGATGATTGGCAGGAAACTCATTCAAAATATTGTCATATTACTCAGGAATCCTGCATGAAGATGAGGAACTTGAGGAATTTCAAGAGTAATTTTGACTATATGAGGTATCACTCATATATGACTATATGAGCTGAAGATCCTAACTGATCAATAGAGTGCTATCCCTCTGAATGTGTAAGAAATATTCTCCTGTAAATACACACTATATACTTTCTTGAGTCACTCCTTGACTTTTTTCCATAGCACTTACCAAATATATTTTAATGTATGCCATTATTGACTTTCCCCTCTCTAGTTTTTAAACTCTGTGAGGGTAAAGACCATGTTTGTTTTGTTCACTACTGGATTAATTCTGAGTACCTTGAGTCTAACATAGAAACTGCTTATAAAATTTTTTGAAATGAATAAACAAATGAAAGAATTAAACAAGGAATACCAAATAGTGGAGTACAGATAGAAAGGGGCTCTTCTATTTTTATGCAAAAGTGGACCAAAGTATGAAGTAATCTTTATTGTTATTGGCACCCATATAAATACCGTTGATTTTTTAGAGGTGGGTTGATATTCAGCCAGAATATATCAGCATACTGTTCCTTCTTTTTGGCTGATTCCTGTGCTATGCTTGCTCATATGTATTTTGTATGTCACCTCTATTGAGAAATATTGTCATTCCAAAATGATCACACTAATAGTCAATTGTTTAATTAATTGAGGGAAATGAGCATTTAAGATAAATAGCTAAATTATCACTTTATTTATTAATTTGTTATTATATTTCATGAAAGGATAAAGAAAGTCAATATACTAATATATATCTTCAAAGCTGCTTCAGAATAACAAAACGTACACATATCTTAAAAATGAACATAGTAAATTATTTAGAAAAGAGCTTTTAGAGTGACTTAGTTCAATCTGTCAGTACTCCCACAACTAAGGTATAGAATAAATGTTCTAAACTAACACCGTAGATCATTTAAATACTACAGACTGCTTGAGAAAACCCTCAACCAAAAGACAAATGAGAAATGCAAGCAAAGGGAAATAAATGAACACTCACTTTGTGTCAGAGAAAATTGGAGTAGGTTTTACTCTAAGGAACAGCCTTCAGCATTCATATTTCCTCATGGTATACATGAGGATCTTTAGAGTCATAAAATTTCTAGATGTCTTCTTGATGACTAAACCTGTTTCCTTCTTCGTTTGAGGCATTATTCAGGAAGCACACAGTGTATTTTATTCTTTGCTTTGCAAGACAAGAATGTTCTATGTTAAGGAATGTATATACAAAATAATATATTTGTTGAAATGTATTTCTGCTGAAAATTTTATATTTTCATTTCCTTTTTATTATATATGTTGCCTCTAATGTCTCAGTGCAACACAGAAATAAAGAACATAGAGCTTCAGTCTAGACACTTGATCAGAAAACAGATTACTTCATTATAGTATTCTTCAAATAGTATTGTGTCTAGCATTGTAGAACTGGTGATTTTGGAGGGTGAGCTAATATGTCTTTCTTCTAGGGGCAAGACCATGTAACACTGTAAACTTGACTGAGAAAGATAGCTGCCTACCTATACAACTACAGTGCCTCTTTGCCTCAGATCTTACCTGGGTCCCATTGACTCCTTTGAAGGCTAACACAGGACTTTGTTCTTTTGATTTAACCTTTGATCTCTATTAAAATAACACATTCCTTCCCCCTTTCTCTGCAAACTCCTCCATCTATTTGTAGTCAAAGTGAAAAAGTGAAGTCGCTCAGTCGTGTCCGACTCTTCGCGACCCCATGGACTATATCCTACCAGGCTCCTCTGTCCATGGAGTTTTCCAGGCAAAAGTACTGGAGTGGGTTGCCATTTCCTTCTCCAGGGGATCTTCCCGACACAGGGATTGAACCTGGGTCTCCTGCACTGCAGGCAGACGCTTTACCCTCTGAGCCACCAGGGAAGCCCAATTAAAGCTTAATCAACTTTTTCTGATCTTTTCTGAAGAACAGGCTTGGGTGTTAACCCAAGAAAAGAGGTTAACCAGAAAAGGGGTTAAGCCCTCTATAGGGGANCACTGCAGGCAGACGCTTTACCCTCTGAGCCACCAGGGAAGCCCAATTAAAGCTTAATCAACTTTTTCTGATCTTTTCTGAAGAACAGGCTTGGGTGTTAACCCAAGAAAAGAGGTTAACCAGAAAAGGGGTTAAGCCCTCTATAGGGGACAGCAAGTCTGCAGGTCAGTAAGTGCAGAGGATCGCTGAGAATGAGAGGATTAGGGTGATCACCAATGTCTAAGAGCCAATTTCATGTTTTTGTGAATCTGTATGATTAAACAATATGCTTTGGTTTACTAAAAAAAATCATATCTTAGATTGATGATTAAATATTTGAAGAAATGATTTTTGGTTTAAATTTTCTATTTTTTTTCCCAACTAGAAATGTATTATATAGAGTGGCACATATACAGGCAATAAAATTAAACAAATATGAAACTTTGATGAATTGTTTCTGCAAAAGTTATTTCTCAAGAGTAGATAAAGTGCTTTTGAACAGATTCACTTTTTCTCAGCTCACGGGAGTGCTATTTAATAAATTACTTTTCTTGGGTGCTAAGAGCAACCTTTATTCATCTGAAAAGGTTAATGCAGCTGTTAAAAGTGTCCAAGTTGTTCTCAGAGAATAATTTATGCACTGAAACTCTGTTTTATTTAGGAAATTCCTAACGAGAAAAAAAAAGTGCAGTACAAATTAAAGACAGTAGTTATAGTAGTTCATAACTGAAGTTGTCCCCCCCCCGCCGAGCTCCATTTATATGGACTGATTTATATCCCTAACCATGTAAAATTTTAGAATTCCCTGTCTTTCACCCCAGGATTTCCTATCTTTCCTTTTACTTAATTTTTTTCCATAGTACTTACTATAAATATACTGTGTTTCACATATAGATTTTGTTTTCTTCTGACTTCCTTCACTAGGATATAAGTTCCATCCAAATAACTTTTTTTCTGATTACATTACCTCAGTTTCCCTGGACAGTACTAGGCAAATGTAAACATTCAATAAATGAATGTAGGAATAAATCAATATTGATCAAATTTGCCAAGTAATTGCCAGATTTACATTTGATGTACCATTGAAAGCATAATTTACCTGTCTCATGATTAGAAAATATAATAAGAAAACATGGTTAGAAAAGTGCTTTAAAAAACATTCTGATACATAGTCAGCCCTAACACTCACTGATACTATCATTAAATCAATTTGTGAAAAGAATACTATTTTTTAATGACTCATTGCTTACATGAAATAGAGTCATGACAATTAAGTAGACATTAAACATATTTTGCCTCAATTGTCTGAATCCTTTAGTTCAAAGAATATTTTAAGAATACATTATTAATATAATTTACCTTTTGAAAAGTAACAAGACTTAATTAAATTTATTTGACAAACTCCAATTAAATCAAACAGAGTATTATAATAATTCCAAAGATTAAGCTTGGTTTTGAATTATGCTCTGCCATTTACTAGGTCTGTGACCCTGGGCAAGTCAATTAAAAACCTTAGGCTTCAGTTTCCACATGGGTGAAAATTAAGTCTATGTCAGTAGTTTACTATTAAACATAACACAATACCTGATACATAATAATTCTTGTTAAAAGGAAGATCAAAAAATATTATTAAATATATAAAATCTAGTGAAAAATGTTTGTGACAAAGCTATCTTAATTTACATAAAATTGAGTGAGAAGTAAAAGTGAAATTATTTTTTTCTGACCCCAAGTTTATGCAAATAAATTAGAAATTCACATTTTGGAAGAAATTGTCATTTTCGAAAGAGAACTTAATATAAGAAATACTGACATTTGATGCAAATCACTTAGCATATGACTTCCTTTGTATTGCTAAGTATAAAACACAGAGCCTCTTAGTACCAGTTTAAGAATACAGGTGTCCTTTAAAAATCAACACTTCTAAATTCCTGAAAAGCCAACATTATATATACAATCCTCTCCCTTCCCTATCCCAGTCAATTTAAACTTATGGAGGTACTGAGTTAGAAAGATGTTCAAAAACCTTATGATACAAGTCTTCAAGGTCATTGTTATCTAAGAATGTGTTATTAATGTTTTGTTATACAGGCCATTTAGGCAGTCTTGTACAACATTTTTAGCACAAAAGTAGGGGAATTGGACGCCACACTTAATTATGGTGGAGAAGATGGGAAATGTTTCTGCTTAGGTTCTCTACACAGATTGGTGGAGCCACAGGGGGAATACAAGCCTTTCAGGTCATCCCCAGGTAGACCACAGACACTGGGTTCTACTTTGTGATATAAAGCTCAATGAGGTTTCTTGAGCCAGATCAAGACTGGAATACACATGTCTGTAATTGTCCAGGAGCTGGGAAGCCTGAGCAAACAGGACATTGTTCTTTAATGAGTATAAAGAGTCTCAGCATTGTCTCCAAATCCCAAGCAACCCCATTTCAGAAAAGAACTTTAGAAACTATAACAAAAAACATCTCCAAGCTTGCTACTACTGTGAGCTGATACTCAAGTTTCCTGTGTACAAAGGAAATGATGGTGATAGGGTTGAGGATAGGGAATGTACAAGAAAATAGTCCATCTTTTTTTTTTTTTCATTTTATTTTATTTNCTATTTTAAAATGTGCAGATGAAAACTGAAAAAGAGCATGGGCTTTAAAAACGTGGCAGGTGCAGGACAGAAAACAACAATCTTCCTGTTGAATTCGGGCCTCCAGTGGACAAGCGCACAGACACACAGGGAGGATGCGTGTCCTTAGCCAAGAGGGATGGTGTGTGAAAGGCAGCGGAAGGCTCTCTCAACAACACGCCAATATTTTATAACCTACCTGTGTTTTTGTGTGCAGATGAAGAGGGGACAAAGCATTACACACTTTCAAACACTCAAACTGAGGAAATAATATTTTGATGAAAATGAGACAAACTCAAACTATCATTCTGAATCCCATATAGTCAAAGATTTACAAAGAGACTGTACATTGTATATTAAGAGTTAACTGAGGTTTCATAAATTAAGACTAAACACAGTGGGCCTCTTAAATAGTCCCTTGGACAGTAAAGATCAAACCAGTCAATCCTGAGGGAAATCAACCCTGACTATTCATTGGAAGGACTGATGCTGAAGTTGAAGCTCCAGTATTTTGGCCACCTGATGTGAAGAGCTGACTCACTGGAAAAGACCCTGATGCTAGAAANGATCAAACCAGTCAATCCTGAGGGAAATCAACCCTGACTATTCATTGGAAGGACTGATGCTGAAGTTGAAGCTCCAGTATTTTGGCCACCTGATGTGAAGAGCTGACTCACTGGAAAAGACCCTGATGCTAGAAAAAACTGAGGGCAGGAGGAGAAGGGGGTGGCAGAGGAAGAGACGGTTGGATGGCATCACCGATTCAATGGACAGGAGTTTGAGCAAACTCCAGGAGACAAGTGGAAGACAGGGAAGCCTGGTATGTTGTAGTCCATGGGGTCACAGAGAGTCGGACTCGACTGAGTAACTGAACAACAACAATGCTGCATTTCCTATTTCCCCCCATGAGCATGTACTACACTGGATTCAGAGGAAACAGTCAATACTGGCAGTATGTACAGAATGGACTTTTGGACTCTGAGGGAGAGGGAGAGGGTGGGATGATTTGGGAGAATGACATCAAAACATGTATACTATCATGTAAGAAATGAAGTGCCAGCCTATGTTTGATACAGGATACAGGATACAGGATGCTTGGGGATGGTGCACGGGGATGATCCAGAGAGATGATATGAGGTGGGAGGGGGGAGGGGGATTCAAGATTTGGAGCTCGTATACACACGTGGTGGATTCATGTCAATGTATGGCAAAACCAATACGGTATTGTAAAGTAAAATAGAGTAAAAATAAAAAATTTTTAAAAAAGAAAACAAAATGCAGAGGAAAAAAGGCAGAGATCAAATTACCAACATCTGTTGGATCTTAGAAAAAGCAAGAGAATTCCAGAAACCCATATACTTCTGCTTCTTTAACTATGCTAAAACATTTGACTGTGTAGGTCACAAAAAGATATGGAAAATTCTTCAAGAGACGGGAGTACCAGACCACCTTACCTGCCTCCTGAGAAACTTGTATACCTGTCTCTTATACACATCTAGATGTGTATAAGAGACAGCTATTATAGTATGNCTTTAACTATGCTAAAACATTTGACTGTGTAGGTCACAAAAAGATATGGAAAATTCTTCAAGAGACGGGAGTACCAGACCACCTTACCTGCCTCCTGAGAAACTTGTATACAGGTCAAGAAGCAACAGTTAGAACTGGATGTGGAACAACAGATTGGTTGCAAATTGGGAAAGGAGTATATCAAAGTATATTGTCACCTGCTTATTTAACTTATATGCAGAGTGCATCAAGTGAAATGCTAAGCTGGAAGACTCACAAGATCTAATCAAAATAGCTGGAAAAATATCAACAACCTCAGATATGCAGATGATACCACTTTAATGACAGAAAGTGAAGAAGAGCTAAAGAGCCTCTTGCTGAAGGTGAAAGAGGAATGTGAGAAAGTTGGCTTAAAACAACATTCAAAAAGCTAAGATTATGACATATAGTGGCAAATAGATAGGAAAACAATGGAAACAGTAGCAAATTTTATTTTGGGGGTCTCCAAAATCACTGCAGATGGTGACTGCAACCGTGGAATTAAAAGACACTTGCTCCTTGGAAGGAAAGCTATAACCAATGTAGACAGCATGCTACAAAGAAGAGATCACTTTGCTGACAAATGTCCATATAATCAAAACTTTGGGTTTTCCAGTAGTCATGTATAAATGTGAGAGTTGGACCAGAAGGAAAGCTGAGCACCAAAGAATTGCTGCTTTCAAACTATGGTGCTGGAGAAGACTCCTGAAAGTCCCTTGGACAGCTGGGAAATTAAACCTTTAGGTCAATCCTTTAGGAAGTCAACCCTCAATATTCATTGGAAGGACTGCTGCTGAAGCTGAGGCTCCAACACTTTGGCCACTTGATGAGAAGAGCTGATTCATTGGAAAAGACCCTGATGTCTGGAGAGATTGAGGACAGAAGGAGAAGAGGATGACAGATGATGAAATGATTGGATGACATCACAAACTCAATGGACATGAGACTGGGCAAACTCTGGGAGATAGTGAAGGACAGGGAAGCTTGCCTTGCTGCAGTCCATGCTATCACAGATTCAGACAGGACTTAGCGAGTAAATGGCAACCATAAGAAAATTTTTAGTAATCCTCCATTAAGCGTAGTATTGACCTTATGCAGATTTTCCTCTCTTTAAGTTATGAAAGTATCTCTATATTTCTCTATTACTTACAAATAGATGATGAATTGAGATATTCTCCTCAATTTTGCATAAATTGAATACTACAAATTTTCCTCTTTACATATTAACAATGTTAAAACACTTTGAATTTGCTTCACCCGTACTATTTTTTGCTTAATCCATAAGTGTATTTTTCCAAGTTTCTGCACAAACCAGGATTGGCTCTTCATAATTTTCTCTGTCATAAAATAAATGAAAAAAAGTGTCATCTGAAGATAATTTAGCAGTGAGCAAACAAAGGAACATGTTGCTTGTTCTTACTTCTCTCTGCTGTAGCAGGGGTCCCATTAGAGTCTTGTCTGACTTCTAGTCAATTTCTATACGTTGAGAAAGGACAAGAACCCTTGTTGGAATCAGATTTATGGCACCCAACGTGGGGCAGTTGTCCTCTTCCAGGAAGATAGTCTAGGTACCTCCAAGACCACTGAATGCAGTTTCCCTGTATGTGACAAGTGGGTATCTGAACTTCTTGTTTCAGCATCACTGCATTTGATAAATCCCTTCCTAGCTCCTGGGAGCCAGAGTACCATCATTCAGGCAATACTCTCCCCCAATTTGCCTTTTTCCTCTACTGATATCTCTCTACTTCTCCTCTCGGTGTCTTCTCCTACTTCTGTCCTATTCTTCTGAGAGAGTGGACATAATGCAGCTACAGTATCACCCCTTTCAGCTTGTAAGACCATGCTTCCTCTGATAAGCAGTGACTCACCCTAAGGGGTGATAAGCAGAGGTGGAAGAGGCTTACCTGACAACAGGGAGACCATGGTCCCTTAGGCTTTTCCTGATTGCAGATTTATGAGAGCGTTAGAAATTTAACCTCATGTCATATAATGGCTAGAAGTCCTATCATCCTAAAACTCATCTTTTTTTCCTTGCTATCTCTTTCTGTTTTTTAGTCCTTTCTCCCGCTCTTCCCTTTACATCTCCCTTGATGCTTATACCTGNGTTAGAAATTTAACCTCATGTCATATAATGGCTAGAAGTCCTATCATCCTAAAACTCATCTTTTTTTCCTTGCTATCTCTTTCTGTTTTTTAGTCCTTTCTCCCGCTCTTCCCTTTACATCTCCCTTGATGCTTATACCTGCACTCCCATTCCATTTATTCTGAAAACTTCTTGTTTGTGTCCTTAAGTTTTTGTCATTGGTATCTTAGTTTTGTGTAGTTTTGTCTGTCAGACCTCTCCTGCAAATCGCTGCCAAAATCGTGGGCATGGTGGAGTCTTTAAACATTGAAATACAAACACAGCCCACATTGCCTGAGACTCCAACCTTAGATTACTTGGTGGGGTTTTAAAGAACAAAAAGTAAGGAAAGGAGCTTGCATTTTTCCCTCTTCCACTTTTGCAGTCTAACTGGTTCTGCCTAAGTTCAAGGAGCTTGCATACCCCACCTCTGCCTTTACAAGAAACTATACCACTTGGGCTTTCTGGATCTACCTGATTCATCATTCATGCTCAGACTGCCAGGGGAAGAAAAGGGAATTTTAAATTAAGTAGGAAAGCTATGAAACCTCTTAACTATGAANCGGGTAGGGAGGAGACAGTCTGCCCATCAATTGCCCTCAGGGGCACTGCTGGCTTTTAGCACCAAAGCGATAGCAAAAAGTGATGACTTGGGGCCGCCAGGACAAAGGTTAAATACAGTGTTGAGCATTCAGTTACTTTTGGTAACACCATATGACCACTGTCTTTTGTAAATGTCCCTCCTAGTTTCTAAACCTCTCCCTGAATTGATAAATAGAGCCTGAAAGGAACATTGACTTTTTTTTTTTTCCCACAGAGTAAAACCCACTTTCACAAGTAGCACTGTGACAGGACTTCCTGGCTTTTCTCAATTGCCAAAGACCTTCCTCCCATCCATCGCCAAGCAGCCGAAGTCTGCACGCTCTCATCTCAGGTCCAGGCTACGATCCAGCTGGTCCCTTCCTTTTCCCCACGACTCCTCATTGTTTAGCTCTGGGGTTGCATAATTTACAGTCACCCCATGAAGGGCCGTGTGTTCCCGAGTAGGAAGCTGTCACACTGAATAGAGCGCTGCTGGGCTGCGTTCACAAACAGCATTGCACAATTCCTTTGCACAGCCAGCAACAGCAAACCTCCTTGCCTGCAGGCAGCCCCTGCCATTGGGGGCAGGGGTGCTGGGAAGGACTTCGACCATAAATTCTCTCTACTTCACTGTATAACAAAGCAGGCTCATAAAAACCACAATCGTATTTTTCAAGCCAGGACTGAAACGAGAGGCCCAGGGCAACACCTAATTTGGTTCCTAGAACCCAACAAGTTGTGAACTCATTTTCTCAGTTGAGACAGAAATACGTAGCGGGGCAGAGATGGAAACTGATTTCAGGACTTTGGATAGGAATGTAACCCAAGAGCTGACAAAAAGCAGGCCTGCCTGAGTCCAAAGATGCTAGGACGGCCTCATTAGCGGCAGCGCAGATCTGCAAGGGCTGGGTTCTGGAAGACAGCATGGCAGATCGGATGGGAGGCCCAGACAGTTCTAACCCCGAATGTAGAAGGTGTGCCGACTGGTATACACATGACAGAGCAACAGGACCCCTCCACCTCTGGAATGTCTGCTCAGTTATGAACCAAGGTGTGACCTTGTACAACTCTTTCAGATAACCTCTGAGTCTTACTTTCTTCAACTCTAAGATGGGGATAACCAGGGACTTCTAGGAGTGGTCCAATGTCTAACAAGACTCTGTGCTCCCAATGCAAGGGGCCCAGATTCTACCCCTGTTAAGGGGACTAGATCCCACATGCCACAACTAAAGATCCTGCATGCCACAATGATGACTAGGAACAGTCGAATTCAAAAAAAAAAAAAAAAGAATTAAAATAGGGATAACCAGTAACCCGCTACCAGTGAGAGAGTTCAGTTCAGTTCAGTTGCTCAGTCATATCCAACTGTTTGCGACCCCATGAATCACAGCACACCAGGCTTCCCTGTCCATCACCAACTCCCGGAGTTCACTCAGATTCACGTCCATCGAGTCAGTGATGCCATCCAGCCATCTCATCCTCTGTGAGAGTTAAGCTGATCCTATACTGGGTTAGTCACTCAGTTGTGTCCAATTCTTTGCGACCCCATGGACTTGGGCCCACCAGGCTCTTCTGTCCGTGGGATTCTCCAGGCAAGAATACTGGAGTGGGTTGCCATTTCCTTCTCCAGGGAATCTTCCTGACCCAGGGATCCAGTGCAGGCCGCCTGCACTGCAGGCAGATTCTTTATCATCTGAGCCACCAGGGAAGCCCAATCATGTTTATTAAACATATTAAATAATAAATGTTCAAGAAATGTTATTTCCTTCTCCCCGTTGGCTTCTCCCAGCCCTTCCTTGGAATATTCTCTCTGGAGAAGTTAAGGGAGAAATGGGAGCACACTCATTCTTGCTCTGATATTAGCTAGCCATGGGAACCTGGACAGTCACTCCCTTCTCTAGGCCTTACAATCTACAAGAAAACATTAGAATTTACATAAAAATTACGTAAGGTTGATGAATACAAAATCAATACACAAAACCAACTGTTATTTCCGTACACCAGCAATAGATACAAAATGCAATTCAAATGCTTCTACCATCATCTTAGGAAGGAAGGCTTTCCAATCAAAAGACCAGACTTGCTATGGTTGCTGCTAAGAACATGTTGGCTCACCTGTATTCCTATCTGGAGCAGGGAGAGTCTGGGACTGAGGAAAGGGGAGAAGACCATTGTAAATATCAAGTATCTAGCTATAAATTTAACAGAAAGTATGTAAGCCCTCTATGGGAAATGTTATAAATATTTTAGGAGAAATTATGATAATCTAAATAAGTGGTGAAATGTCACACATTCATAGATCAGGAGGACCCAAGATGTAAAGATATCAATTCTACCCAGAATAGAAAGAAAGCAGGAAATACAAATCAAAATTCCAACAGCAGTATGTGTGTGTGTTACATAAATTGATTTTAACATTTACATGCAAACACAAAGGACTGAGAACAGCCAAACCACTCACAAAGACCAAGGTGGGGGGGATTTACTAAACCAAATATCCAGACTTGCTATAAAGCTACAGTAATCAAGATAGTGTGGCAACGGCCTAGGAATAAAGAGTCTGATGGACTGGAACAGAGAGTCAAGAAACATCTGACATATGACAGAGGTGGTTATTCAGATCAGTGACCGAAAAAAACCTCTCTTTTTCAACAAGTGTTGCTGGGACAAATGGGTATCCGTTCAGGGGGAAAAAAATGAAACTGGAACCCTATCTTATACCATATACAAGAATCAATAACAGAGTAATTGAGCACCAAAATATGGAAGGCAAAAGCTTCCAAGCCTTTTGAAGAGGAAGACAAAGTAAGTTTTGTCATCTCTAGGTAAAACACAGATCTCTTAAACAGGACACAAAAAATACTAACCAAAAAGGGGAAGACTGAAAAATCTAACATTAAAAATAAGAATTTTGAGGCTGCTTCTTTTACCACTGAGCCGTAGGAGCTCAGTGGTTAAGAATCCACCTGCCAGTGGAAGAGATACAGGTTTGATCTGTGATCCAGGAAGATCCCAAATCCCCAGGAGCAACTAAGCCCATGCACCACAACTATTGAGCCTGTGTTCTAGAGCCCAGGAGCCCCAACTACTGAGCTCATGCTCTGCAACAAGAGAAGCCACCACAATGAGAAGCCCGCGCACTGCAGCTGGAGAGCAGCCCCTGCTCGCCACAACTTGACAAAAGCCCACGCAACAGTGAAGACGCAGCGCAGCCAAAAATCAACAGGCTATTTTTAAAAAGAACCTTTCTAAAAACTCATAATACATCATTAACAAAGTGAAAGGACAAAGGGAGGTAACATTTACATGAATAAAACTGGAAAAGGACTACTCTCCAGAACATATAAAGAACTCCTACAAATTAATGAGAAAAATACAACCTAAGTTTTAAAAAAGAAACAAGAATAGGTGCCTCACAGAAAAGGAAATCCAATGTCCAATAAATATATGAAAAGCTGTTCAACCTCATTAATAGAGCATGTATAGTAAAACCACAGTGAAATACTATCAATTAGGCAAAAAATTTTAAAGTTTGACAATAGCAAATACTGGCAAGGATGTAGAACAACAGGAATTCTCTCTGCTAGTGCAAATGTAAAATGGAATAACCACTATGGAAATCACTGTGGCATTATCTAATATAGCTGAAGATTCCCAGCAATTCCATTTCAAATAACCATTTACAAATGCAGGTGCCTCAGGAAATAAATCTACATGGGTATTCATAGCAGCATCCTTCACAAATGCCCCAAACTCAAAATAACCCAAAGGCACATCAACAGTAGAATGGATAAATAAACTGCAGGGTCTTCAGAGCTGGTATATAATGGTGTATGTTGTACAGCAGTGAACTGAATAATATCTGGCAAATTCATGAGTATACAAAAGTATTTGTGAATGCTACATAGAAAAATTATAAATATTTGGGAGAAAATGCTATAAAATACTACACAGCAATAAAAATGAACTACAGCTATGTACAACAACTTGAGTAAACATTACAAACACAATGTTGAAGGAAAGCTACAACTTAAAACTAACAGTAGGATTCCGACTAGGCCAAAAGCAGATAAGAATAAACTTTACGATAAGAAGATGCATGCATGGGTGACACACTATACAGAAAAGCAAGGAAACGTCATGAAAGTCAAGGCAGTGGGGAGTCGGGGGGAGAGCTGTGACTGAGTAGGTATATTTGCGGATCTTCTCTACTTGAGTGCATGCTTTGCAAAAGCCTGTTAAACATGAAAGATTAATGCATATTTTGCATATGTATTGATCTATGTCATGACAAAAGTGTTTTTGCTAAAGAAAGAAAATAATTCAACATTACATCCTCCAGAAGCCTTTCCAAACTCCAAAGCTACTTAGGTGCCCCCTCAGCACCCTTCACCTCTCAGCTGGCTGTGATGCCAATGAATTTAAGGGCATCTCTGCCCTTGAGGGCAACCATGAAGTCTGTCTTGGCTCACCATTGTATCCTGTGCATACATGGAGCACGCAGTGCATGCTCAATAAATATTTGACAACTTAACCAATGACTGCACTAAAGGACCTGTGTTGGTAAAAAACAAATTAGCTCCCTCCTTCACTGTTGGTCGGATGTAAACTGATATAGCCGTTATGGTAAACAATGTGGAGATTCCTTTAAAAACTAGGAATAAACCTACTATATGATCCCACAACCCCACTACTGGGCATACACCATGAGAAAACCATAATTCTAAAAGACACATGCCCTCCAATGTTCACTGCAACAATATTTATAGTAGCCAGGACAGGGAAGCAACCTAGATGTCCATCGACAGATGAACGGATAAGGGAGTTGTGGTACATTTATACAAGGGAATATTACCCAGTCATTAAAAAGGAATAAATTTGAGTCAGTTGAAGTGAGGTGGATGAACCTAAAGCCTCTTATTCAGAGTGAAGTAAGTCAGAAAGAGAAAAACAAGTATTGTATATTAACGTATATATATGGAATCTAGAAAAATGGTACTGATGAACCTAGTCAAGAACAAACTTGTGGACACAGTGGGGGAAGATGAGCACAGGATGGACTGAGAAAGCGGCATGGACATACATATGTTATCATGTGTAAAATAGTGGGAAGTTGCTAAATAACACAGGAAGTCCAGTCTGGCACTCTATATTGACCTAGAGGGGTAAGATAGTGGGAAGGGAGGGAAAGAAGGGATAAACATATAATTACGACTGATTTGAGTGTTGTATGGCAGAAATCAACACAAAATTGTAAACTAATTTTCCACCAATTAAAAAAATAAATGTAAAAAATTTAAAAAGTAATTAGCTCTGGACAAACCAATTAAAAACCAGAAAGAATGTACTAATGTGATGGAAGGGGAGGCACCCCCGAAGTGAGAAAGAGCAGGCCCTGGCTTTCTTGTGTCCTGGCCACACCGTCTTAAAAAAATCACTTTTTTTCATGAGGCACTAGTAGTAAAGAATCACCTGCCAATGAAGGAGACACAAGAGACTCGGGTTTGATCCCTGGGTCAAGAAGATGCTCTGGAGTCGTAAATGACAACCTACTCCAGTATTCTTGCCTGGAAAATTCCATGGACAGAGGAGCCTGGCGGATTTCAGTCCATGGGGTCGCGAAGTCGGACACAACTGAGTAAGCATGCACTGATGGCCTATATGGGATCTCTCGCCTCACCTCTCTCACTGATAGTAAAAGTACTATGACCATCTAAGGAACTTCAACATTCTGCTAAATGCTTTTAGCTGTGTTGCTGCATTTAATCCTTACAGTATATCTGCAATGTGTTTAATTTTTTTTTAATCTCTTTTTAATGATTCGGACACTAAGGTTCAGAGAGATTAAATAATTTCCCCCAAAGTACATGAATGCCAACAAATGGCAAAGCCAAGATCTCCAAAATTCATGCTTTCCTGATAGTGCTATACTTTCACCTCAGTTTTTTCACCTGTAAAATGGGGATACGGGAATGTCCGTGCAGCCTGACAAGACTGTTGTAAGGCTCAAAGGTGATAGCGAGTGTCGAAGCAATCGAGGGCGCCACTGAGAGGTAAGGAGTGTAATGGGTAGTAAGCATTTGCCATGGGCCCACACAAAAGCAGCAGATGCTTTCCACCCACACTGCGCTTTCAAAGCAGTTCTAAAGGAAAGCTATGTGAACAGGAAAACTAGGAACACACATCAATAAACTGACTTACGGAAGCCTCCAGGAACAGCACACAATACAGGCTCAATTGTAAGACCAGCAGTGGGTGTACTGCTTGCACTGTGCAAGGCTGGCTCTGTCGTTCAGCAGCCACATAGCAATGCAGCCAGATGGATTTTGTTACAGCTTATTGCAATTCTTTTTTCCCCCTTAATTAATAACTGTTTTGTTTTTTGTTTTTTTGACTGTGCCATGTAGCATGCCAGATCTTAGTTCCCTGACCAGCTCCATGCCCCCTGAAGTGAAAGTACGGAATCCTAACCACTGCACAGCCAGTGGATTCCTTAAAAAATGGACATTTTACAAGTCAGATTTACTGAAGCATAACTTATTTATAGTAAATCCACTCTTTTGGGGTAGACAGTTTGATGGGTTTTGGTAACATATACAGTTGTGTAACCATCAGTTGAGAGAGCATTTTCTCTCACCTGCCAAAGTTTCCTCATTTCCCCCATAGTCAATCTTTCTCTCCTATCATCCCTAGAAACCACTGATGTGATTTCTGTCCCTATGGTTTTGCTTTTTCCAGAATGCAGAGGAACTTTTAAAAATATGTACATCATGTCAAGCTGTCCCATGTTTTAAGGCCCCCAGGGCATTCTGAAACCCAAATGCCTCTCCCTGGGTTGCGTGGTGGCTCCTCTCAGCTTCTTTAATCCCATTTTACGCCACATTTTCTTCCCTGTGGTCCAGCCTCCCTGGCTGCCTTTTTGCTCATTTCTGCCCCATGGCCTTTGCATATGCTCTTCCCTCTTCCTCAGCTCTCTCCGGACCAGCTCTCTTTCCCTTATCTCCTCTAACCACTCCTCACTGTTCAAGCCGTTTCTTCTACTGGAATATATCACTACATGAAAAGACCTTACTTATTCACTTACTTGTCTATCCCCCTTCTCTAAAGCTGAAAGATCCTTAAAGACAGGGTGACTGTTGATTTTAGAGAACAGAGTTAAGAGCTCTGTTCTTAGAAACTTAGAAAACGCCAACCCATGACTGGTCTTCCATTGGTATTCATAGAATGAACACATGTATGCTGAAGAAATAGAGACTGGTGAGGTCTGTGCGACTGAAACTCTATGAAGATTCAAAGAAGAAACAGACTTTCTATTTGGTAGGAGGGCTGGCCACAACTCGGAACCAGGATCTCCCTACTGCCATTCTACCGTCCTTTCCCCAAAGGCCCCAGTGATGCAGTCACAAAGTGGCTGGGACACAGAGCCAGGCCTGTCCCATTCTGGCCCTCTGGTTCCCTCAGGCTTGTTCCTCTCCTGAGGCTGGGGTCCCTCCAACCCCTCTTTGCCTACTTGGCTGGAACTACCCCCCTCACAGCCAGCTCAGACTCATGGTCCTTTTTTCTCCCACCCATGTGCCTTCAAAGAGACAGGGACCCCAGGGGTTATTCTGTCTTACACTCTTCCCCTTGGAAGAGCCTCACAGGACCCTGGTCCTATAAACCCTGACAGTATTACGAGACAAATTCCTGCCTCGCAGGGCCCCATGCTCTCAGTGGAGTGCACATGCGGATGCAACACGCCCTGGTGTCCACAGTTCCCTGAGCTGATGTCCCAGTTTTCGTTCTCAATTAGCACTGCAGTGCTGAGAGCTTGATTTTGTTATAATTTATTATCTCAGTTGAGGGTGGCCAACAGAGAAGGCAGGGAATTCCTCACCACAAGAACATCTGTTCTGCTGGACAGCAAAATTTAAATTATGACCTCGAGACCTGAGCAGAAGCTTATAGATCATTCCGTCCAGTTTCCTAATTATATTGTTTTTTTAAGATTTACTTATGTTTTGGCTGCTCTGGGTCTTCCCTGCTCTGCATGGGCTTTCTCTAGTTGCGGGGACTACTCTCTAGTTGCGGCGCGTGGGCTTCTCATCGCGGTGGCGTCTCTTGTTGCAGAGCACAGGCTCTATCTAGGGTGACGGGGCTTCAGCACTTGCGGCGTGTGGGCTCAGCAGTTGTGGCTCCCAGGATCTAGAGCACAGGCTCCATAGCTGTTTGCAGAGGTGCTCCTCGGCATGTGGGATCTTCCCAGACAAGGGATCAAGCCCTAGTCTCTTGCATTGCAAGGTGGTTCCTTAACCACTGGACCACCAGGGAAGCCCCAGTTCCCTAAATTTATATATGAAGGTACTAAGTCCCAGAGACGTGAAGGAACTTGCCTGAGGCCACCAAGCCAAACAGGGACAGAGCTGGGGTC
This sequence comes from Neotragus pygmaeus, assembly GCA_006410875.1. Taxonomy (NCBI): domain Eukaryota; kingdom Metazoa; phylum Chordata; class Mammalia; order Artiodactyla; family Bovidae; genus Neotragus; species Neotragus pygmaeus. The sequence goes on from SJYV01025531.1 coordinate 346,365, forward strand.
AAACTTGTCTTTAATCCCAGTTCAGCCTTATCTCCACCCAAAAATGTTCTTTCAATTTGGCGTTTATCCCTTCCCCTCCATTGAAACTGCTCTTTCCAAGGCCAGTAATAGCCTCAATCCGGAGAAGGCAATGGCACCCCACTCCAGTACTCTTGCCTGGAAAATCCCATGGACAGAGCAACCTGGTGGGCTGAAGTCCATGGGGTCGCTAAGAGTCGGACACGACTGAGCGACTTCACTTTCACTTTTCACTCTCATGCATTGGAGAAGGAAATGGCAACCCACTCCAGTGTTCTTGCCTGGAGAATCCCAGGGATGGGGGAGCCTGGTGGGCTGCTGTCTATGGGGTTGCATAGAGTCGGACACAACTGAAGCGACTTAGCAGCAGCAGCAGAAATAGCCTCAATCAACAAATTCTGGACTGGTCAAAAAGTTCAATTCCGTTTTTCCTTTACATCTTATGGAAAAACTCAAACGAACTTTTTGGCCCACCCAATACAATGGTCTGTTCTCAGCCTTCTTCTAATGGGGCAATGCCATGAACAGAACACACCACACAGAGCTTCCTGCAGCACATGGAGTGGTCTCCTTGCGTTCCTCTGACCTCCAGCCCCTTTTCCCAGGTAAGCTACCTCTCTGTCTATCAAAGGCAGGTGCCTCTGCATCTGTCAAAGGCTTCACCTCCACAATAGGGGAGGCTCCTTCCCTGAGAGCCCTTCTCTCCATCTGCAGACTCTCTCCAGGGACACCCACTGACTCTCATGGTCTTACCACGCAGGTCAGCCCAGCCCCACTCTCCTTCTAGACCTGACCTCTCTTCTAAATGGCACAATGACTTCCCCAAGAAAACTGTGAACACACAAGTCATCTGGGAAGGACCTGAAATTCGTACCGGAGGTCTGACTTGCCATCTTTCTCCTGCCACTTCCCTCCCTACTCCTATGCCTCCTAACTTGATGGCATAACTAAGTTCTATCATCCAGGTTCCAAACTGGGGGGACTTCTCAGATCTGTTCTTCTTTCCCCATGTTCAACTGGACACCAGGTCTCAACTATTCTGCCAAAATCTCTCCTGCCCCCAATTCCTCATTGCCTCTCCTAGCGATCGTCTGGTGCAGACCACAGAATTTTTCTCTCTCTGCTCTTAAGCCTCTTCTCTGGTCTCCCTCTTCAAGCTCTCCCAGCTTGGCACCCTACTACCTTACCATGTAGGGAGAAGGTTAGTGTTGCTACCATGGATTCAGTGTTCCCTGAAGCCAAATGCGCAGGGAAGCCTACAACCCAGCTCCACTCATCCTTTACACACTTCTCCTCATATCCCCCTCCCCCAAACCCAATTCCAGGCACACAGGACTGCCCCACCCCCATGATGGCAGCCTGCATGTTCGAGCTGTGCTTTTGTGCTCTAGCTCATACTGTTTCATCTTCCTGGAAGGCCTTATCCATTTTCAAAATGATTTTGGTTGTAAAGGAGAGATTCCAGCTCAAATTAGTCTATGTGAAGAAGGGATTTATTGGTTCACATAACTGTCCAGTGCATAGGGCCAGCTTCAGAGACTGCAACAATAATAGTTGAATGTCTTTCTGGCTTCCCCTCTCTGCTTTTCTTTTTCCTCTCCATTCCCCCACATCCTGAAGTCTCTCCCACAATAGGTAAGCTTCCTTTCTGCAGAGAGTAACGCAGATGTGGAAACATGGCCGCAGATAGCTGCAGGCTACCATCAATTCAATCCGGTGAGGACCTTGCTGGGGCCCCAGAGGAAGAGCTCCCTTCTCACAGGGACTGTAAAATCCCAGAGAAGGACTCTGGCCGACCTGGACTGAGTCACACCCCATCCTCTGGGCCAGGGGTATGGGATTTTGTGACTGGCAAGGTCTGGTCACATGCCCATTTCTATCAGCAGTGATAGCAGCTCTCATTTCTCTATCTCGTGCCTCCAGGCTTCATCCTGAGCCCTTGTCCAAATCAAACTCCACTTCTGCCTCTTCTGTGCACTGACTTGTCTCCTCTCTCTGAGGACAGGAATTGGATCCCCAGGCGAACAGTTTAAGACCTCACTCCAAGGTGTGACTCCAGAAAACTTTCATAGTCTGCAATTACTATGTCCAATTATTTGTTTATGAAGTGGTGGCCTGATTCCCCCGGGGCAGACTTGCTCACTACCAAATCTCCAAGCACCTGAAACAGTGCCTAACACACAACCGGTGCTGGATAAATATTGAGTAAATGAACAAATGAGCGGTTTGAACAGAGATTACCAGCCTTTGGTGTTTGTTAAATGAGCACAGATGCTTTTTAATTCTCCCTACTTTACAGAGAAAAACAAATGACAAGGCAGGATCTCCAACTTTTTGTACCCACCATCCCACCCCCAAACTTCTGAATACACTCCTCGTGCTTATGATCTGTCAGTCTCAGGAGAATGGATACGCCTTCATGTCCAGATCAAGTTGCTCATCCTGACTCTGCACTTCCTCCCTGACCATCCTCTCTGGGCTCTGCCCCTCCTACCACTTCCTCCTTCCTCTGTCTTCCACATCCCCCTCAGTTTGGGCTCTTTCTTTACGGCTTCTCAGTGGATCCAAGTCCCTCCATGGGGGCCAAACGAAGTCAAATAAACCCTCCCCGAGCCCCACTACCTCTCTCCTCCCTTCTGTCTCTGCCCTTCCTTATATAGCTCCAATTTCATTTCCAAGACTCCACTTCTGGCCTCAACTTCCTCAGTCCCACTTGCTTAACCCCACTGCATTTTGGCTTTTCTCCCACCATTCTATTGAAACTGTTCTTGCCACGGTCACTGCCAACTTTCCAGACCCAGAGGGCATCTGCCCGTCTTCCTCATATCTGACTACTGCAGTATCTGACTCAACTAACCATTTCCTCGCCTTCTTGAAATTGTTCTCTTCCTTGGCTCCCACGATACTGCCTTCTCTTGGTTTTTCTTTTCCATCTTTGGCTCCCTCCTTGCTGGTTTCCATCACAGGCTCCTCTCCCTAGATGGTCCTCTGTTTCTGGAACTGTGTTGGGGGCGGTCTGTGCGCATCCTGTGCCTTCTCTCCCTCTCTTACTCAGCCGGGTGAGATTCCCAGCCCCCGTGGCTCTCACTGCCCACAAGCACCACAGAATTCCAAACTGACCCTTCGCCTCAGGTGCACCCTATTTCCTCATCCACTATCCAACCACCTGCCTGCCAGGGATCTCCACTTGACCTATCCACAAGAATCATCGACATGACCAAATAAGTCAGCAATTTTCTCCCCGAGCCTTCCCTCTTCCTCCTTCATTTCTCCATCTCAGGGACTGGCACTACCAACCCACCAGTGCCCCAAGCCAGGAATTCTGAACTCATTTTTGTGTACAGCCTTTAAAATGGACAGCTCCCTCAATACCATTCCAATTGATCATCCAAAAAAATTCAATTATTCCACTGTGCAAATAGCTCTTAAATCTGTCTCCTTTTCTCACCTCCTGCTACCACTGCTTTACTTTAGTTCTTAAACTTTTCCCTCCTGGATCACAGTCACAGAAATAACTTTCCATCTGGTCTCCCAACCTTAGAACCTGACTCCTTCCAGTCACACAGGTGATCTTTCTAACGTGCAAAGTCATCCTGCCACCCATTTCTTTTAAACCTTCTGGTTCTTGAAAGTTCTCATCACAAGGTTAAAAAAAAAACTAACTCTGCATGGTGATATGTTAATTAGACTTATTGTGGTGATCATTTTGCAATACATACAAATACTGAATCATTTCACTGTATAGTTGAAACTAGTATAATGTCATGTCAGTTAAACTTCAATTAAAAAAAAAAAAAGACCCTTTGGTGGCCTCTCATTATATTGAGAATAAAATTCAAAGTCTTTGGTACAAGGAACTTCACGACAGATCTGTCTCATCTTTCATCCTCCATCTCTTGACACTCCTTTCATATACGGTGCTCTAATCACACCAAATTATTCCACATCCCAACATGTTCCATGTGGCAACATAGCTCAGAATCTTCTTACATGCAGGTCCATCTGCCCGGCATTCCTGTCCTCCACCTGCTAACCACCACTCATCAAGACGGAGCCCACGTGGCATTTCTCTTGGCTAATGTCCCTGAACCTCCCGCCTAGAGAAGGTACCCTCTGTTCTCTCACAGCCTCATGACACTTCCTGCTCTCAAGTAGAAGTTTCTTTTACACCTATCTCCCTTTTGACTGAGTTCCGCAAGAGCAGGGACTAAGACCTTCCTCCATACCTCCATATATATGTCTAACTCATACCTGGTGCTCAGTAAATGCTTATGGGTGAGCAGATGGATGGATGGATATCCTATTATCCTGTTTTTCTCTTCTCTGATCACTTCCTTCCACCAGAGTCAGAGCCTTCAGTGGCAGTTCCTCTCTGCTGTCACCTACTAAAGCCCCACACTTCTGGGGCTGGAATGGAAATTATTTCAGGAGCTGTCCAGATGGTGGTTAGGGAGCACTGAGAATCCGTGTGATGCGCCATGGTGACCGCCACCTCTGGAAGGGATCCAGCACCAACCAAGCACTTGCTCTTCTCTCAGCCACTGACCTCAACCAAGGCTCGTGCCATCCCATTTGCTGATGCTACTGGGTCCCAGACTCCCAGCGCTCTACTGCCCATACAAGTGGTGACCTAGTAACAGCTGTGCAGGGTCAGAATAGAATGGATACAAGTTTTGGAGTTAGACAAATCATGATCTTAACACACTGCAGTCACCTACTAAGCTGTGTGACCTTGAGTAAGTCACCTAGCTTCTCTGTGCCTCACTTCCTCATCCGTAAGATGGGATTGATGACTATTTCATTATGGGTTGATGAGAAGAAACAAAGATAACAGATGGGACTGAAAATGATGAACACAGTTTAAGACCAAAGGCTTTCAATACTATTATTCAGTCCTATGTAGAAATGAGTTCGCATTCTTTGCATGCCTCAGTTCTTTCTCTTTCTTAAATTAACATTTATTAAGCATCTCTTTCATGCCAGACACTGGGCTCAGTGCTGTATGATGGGCAAAAATAAGTCACCATTCCTTCTCTTAGGGAGCTCTGGTAGGGAAGGGACACCCAGACGAGGAAGGGAGACAGACACATTAACATCTAATTAATGTGTAATAAATATTAGTGCTCTACGATTCTGAAGGCAGGTGGCCCAGGTTGATCTTACAGCATGGGAAAGTTGTTCCTATAAGTAACAGTTTTCCACAGAAAATCTATCTGCTGGTCAAGCCATCAGCAGAGAATCCAGGGTAAATTCTTGGCCATGGAGCTCTATCCTTATATATATTATTCCCCTTTTCTCCATTCTTGGTTGAGAAATCAAGTGAGCAGGGGGACAAAATCAGGGTACTGACTATTAGCCTTGCAGGATTTTATTTTACTTTATTTTTGGTGCTATGAAAAGCACAATGTTTTCCCTCTTTTCCATAAAGAAATTAGAACTAAAGATGGCTCCGCAGATAAAAAGCTGTGGGTGGTAAACACTCCCACTATTCTCCCCCTGCATTTCAGGCTTCTAGGTTTCTCTTTGCAATTACTGAGCTAGAAACCTGAAAGAGGCCTGAGGAATTCTAGCCTATATCCTAAGGAAGAGATGAACAGATAGACTCAGAGGGGCTAAATGACTTGCCCAAAGTCAAGTTAGAGAAGGAACCAAAATTAAAACACAGCCCTCCTGATCCTACCCTTTACCCCTTCTGCAAATCCCCCAACTTCATAGAGCTTGGGCACCTGAACTTGGGCAGGTTCCTTCTTGTCTATGCCGCCATCCCATCTCGGGTATAAGCCGGGGCTGTCTCTTTTGCTAAGCATCCTGGAAGCCACAGACAAACCACTTCTTCCTCTAACATGTCACTGGGTCCCTCCTCCCAGAAGCATCTTGTTTCTCAATCACAGGATACTTTCAGATCCTCCTCTTTGGTTTGAGAAGCATGTCTGCATGAAAAGTTTGGTTAGAGGTGGTTTTCTCTAAATGCCTTTCAGGACTCTGACTTTCCTGGCTGACAAAGCTTTGTGGTTGAGGTTGCTATTCTGCAATTATCTTGGCCTTAAGAGAGCTTTCATGGGTACCCCCAACCCCTACTCAGGAGGGAGCCAGAATTGATTCTTCTATGTTTAGAACCTTGCATCAAAGACCTCAAGACCCTGAACTTAAAGGTAATTCCCAGTTTCCTCGACCACTTAAAGCAGAAAAGGAGCTCGGGGCAGCCCCGGGCCAACTACTCAACAAAACAGGGCCCCCAGAGAGGCAGGAGCAGAGCAACTTGTCTCGACTCCTGGTCCAGTGCTCTTTCCCACTCCCTGTAACATCACTCCAGCCTCCTGGGCTGAAGCAGCTGCGCCCTCAAAAATGTCACATCACTTATGACAACACAGTTAGTTATATAACTGATGCTGCAGAGCAGGCAAGGGAAAAAAAGACCTGAGCGTGAACCACAGCGCCCCTATTCTGGCTCTCCGGCAAGCTATGGCCCACATCCTCGAGAATCCCATATGGGAAGGAAACACCCACTCATCAATCAAAGGAATCAAAACTGTAGCTGACATTTGTAAAATGATTTCTCAAAAACTGTTATAAGGGCATTTCATATATTACATTCCTTAATGCTTACAACCCTGTTAGTTATTTTTACTGTCCACCCCATTTCATATGGAAGAAAACTGAGACACAAAAACTGAAGTTTAAGAGCAGGCACCTAGTGAGTGGTAGAGTCAAGATATGAAGTCAAGCAGCCTGGTTACAGAGTCCAAGCTGCTAACTACCTCTCGGTTTTAAAAACAAGCTAAACCACTTTTCTCAATAGGAATCTTACCTATCTCTTTGAACCAGTAGAAGGCCACTGCTCCTTCCTCCTGCCATTTATCAGGCGATTTCTTTTCTATCCACTATTGTGCATGAATGAGAGATACAAAATAAAATAAGAATGTGATACTGGTTGGAATAAATTCTTAGAATGGAGTTTGAGCACTTTCAAGCTTTTTATGGCAATGCAATCAATAAAGTGAGGTGAAGTGCTGTTCATATAGCATCTGCTAGCCATTTTAAAATCCATGTAGTACGTGTTTAAATATATTCAAAATTAAAAAAATGTTTTTTTCAAAATCAAAATTTGTTCTTTGCTAGTGTCAAATTTTGGAGTAATCCTTTCCAAAAAAAATTTTTTTTTTTTTTTTCAGTTTGAAATCATCTCAGCAGTTTGTCTACTGTCTTTTAGATCAAAATGTGCTCTTGTGATCATGGTCTGTCTAGATTTCTAAGGAATGTGAGATTGAAAACAACTCAGAGAGAGGAAACCAAGTCCCTGAATTAGATGGATGGAACATACATCAGAAAAATAAGACCTTCCTCTGCTCATATTAAATCTCCAGTGTTAACAGGCCCTGTGAGCTGCAGAAAAATGTAAATGAACTGTCCTTAGCAGGTGTAGCTAAGATGCACAATATAATCTGGGGAGCTCCAAGCGCTTAAAAAAAAAAAAAAAAGACAGTCCTCTAATTCTGGGCACTATAAACCTAATCTAGCCCTACAATAGAGACTAGAAATTCTGGATTTCTCTGGAGTCTTGTCAATCTTGTATGAAGTTTCATCCATTTAATTTCATCGGCAACACCCTTCCAATAAGCACACGGGTTCAATTTCAGAATCTGACAGGTGACAGAGGTTCAAGAATTCCACAGCTGAATCCTGAGGAGATCAGGTGGACTGTGGGCTACTCTTCTGGCAGGAAGGTCTGCTGGTGTTTACAGCTCAGTGAACAGTAAGGAAGAAGAGAGCAACATCCATCAGCAAAAGAGAACGCTTCTGCTACTTGATCTGACATTCTGTTTGCGCTCACAACGTCTCCAGAGAGCAAGGTGCATCCATTTGGATAAACATGGAGACAGGAGGAAGGGGAGGGCGAGCAGAGCAGCCAAAGAGATGATTGCAGAAACAAGTCCACAGATCTAGAAGAGCAGCTCTCAGGGGAACGCTGCCTCAACATGGGACCCATTGGGGATGTGCAGGAAACGCCCTTCCAGGCCACTGTACTTTTACCGAGTAATGGTTCCAAGTTGCTACTCAGCTCCACTCACGCCTGCCACTTCGCAGGTGCCAAACAGCAGTGTGTTGAATGAACACAGGCTTGCCCTGAACCCAAGCCAAACAATCCACACCCGAATCACAAAGTCAGAGTCAGCTGGTAGGAGGAAACTACCAGCTTTCGGCAATCTTAAAATCGCCTTCCCTGTCTGGTAGGGTCTTGTCCTCAGAATCGCTTCCTACTGGAAGGGCAGGGCTATTTGTATGAGCAATGACATCTTTTCCAGGCAAATCCATAAGTTTTGATTTACTAATGGCACTGAGCAAGCACCTTGGAAAAGAACACACATCCAAAGTGTTCCACTTTACCGCATCCATCTACATAAAGCTTACCGGCTAGCAAGCCATGCCTCATTGCCACCTTCGGACTCTCTAGCTCCCTAAAAATTCACTAAATGCTCTAGAGACAACAGATAGCCCAAACAGGACATCAAAGAAAACTCAGCACCTCAAATGAGGACAAACTGTGGTGCCCGCAGCAACTTTACGGTTCATTTCACATTTTCATCAGGTAGACAGTCCAAGTAGTTGTCACTATTTATTCAGAACGGGAAGTTGCTTAAAGGGATTATGTTGACTCCACATATAATGCCCTGAGAGAGTTCTTTGGGAGGGTTTGGTGATTAACTAAAGTTAACACTTATTGTTAAAACTTTGATTAGTCTCAATAAAAGTCCCCTGACTGCAAAAATGACGAGGCTGTATCACAGGTGAGGTCATGACCTCCTAACAAGCAAAATGATTTAAAATGCTGCACACAAAAAAGTCACTGATTACTCATGGTATGTGTAAAATTGTATTTTGCTGTCTCAATGATCACTGCTTATTTCTCAGTACAGAAATGTTCTGGATTATCTGACAGAGAACTACCAAACACTAGTTCACAATCACATGTGCTCTGCTGTGCTTAAGTCGATGTCATGTTTGACTCTTTGTGACCCCATGGACTATTACCCACCAGGCTCCTCTGTCCACAGGGAGTCTCCAGGAAAGAATACTGGAGTGGATTGCTATGCCCTTCTCCAGGGGATCTTCCCAACCCAGGGATCAAACCCAGGTCTCCCACAGTGCAAGCAGATTCTTTACCATCTGAGCCACCAGGGAAGCTCAAGAATACTGGAGTGGATAGCCTATCCCTTCTCCAGGGAATCTTCCTGACTCAGGAATCAAACCTGGGTCTCTTGCATTGCAGGCGGATTCTTTACCAGCCGAGTTACCAGAGAAGCCCACACATGAAAGGGGAGGCGGGGGAATAAAACCTCACAAACTATGTTCAAATGAAAATTTTAAGAAAGTATTAGGGATCAGGGTTTTCAATGACAATCTAGCCTGTGGCATCTCTTGGTGGATGCACATTTCCCACTGCAAAATGTCAGGCAAAAGAATTTCAAAGATCAGTCTCCCTGCACTGATTTCCTAGGCTGATATGGGTGTTAACACTTTGTTCTAAGCAGCATCTGCCAGCCAGGCTTTTCCATACAATTTCAGTTAGCAGGGGCATGCATGGAAGTCTCGTCCTTCTTATAATTGGCATGCCATAACGTGGATAAGAAGGTAGGCTGAATAGAGTGGCTCTTTGCTCTTTTGGAAATGCTGACTTCAAAGGATCTAGAGATGTTTCCCTATCAATAGTCTTCTCAATGCAAAAGGCTGAGCCATTAAACCCTAGTCCCTGTTAGGAAGTTATCAGGTTCTCACAGGACATCACCCACAGAGAACACGCTAACTGCATTTGCCCAGGTGAAATAAAACAGCATCCTGATTAACTTCTAAGTATGGTCTGATAGGTTGGTCACCCATTGTGTTGCCCAGGCAAGTCCAAAATTGTGTTCCGTAAACGCCACCTAGATTTTCAGGGCCAGCCCCACCCAGAGAACAGTACAGTTCTCCTGACTCAACTGATGCTCAGCCAAGTGGTGATCTGGAAAATCACCTCTTCGAGGGAGGACTCACAGGAATTTGTCACTAGGATACAGTGACACCAATCCCACATTTTGTGGTTAATAAAACAAGTTCTGCATCCAGCTTGGCACAAGGCCCTGATCTGATTTATTTCAAGCAGAGCTGGAGGGTGCATAGGAAGAGCAGCCATTCATGAATGCTCCAGCAGGACACGACGCAGGGACCCTAGCTGCAAAATTTACGTGGGCCAGAAATCTTTTCTGACTGACCTTATGTGAGCAAACTCTGCTCGCTTTCTAGACAGAACTGATGTATTTTAGAAAATATACTCACAGTTTTACCTACAAAAAATCTCAACTTTGCCTGATCTTTCTCGAAAAAGGCGTCCTGTGAGATGATGAGGGGTGGGGGGGGGGGATCGGGGGAGTCCAGGGAAAAGAGATGAAGTGCCAGCCAGGTCGTCTGATTTAACCATCCGAAACATCTAACGCTTGATTTTTTAAAAATTCTTTTTCTCTCCCTCCTCAGTGTAACCAACTATAAATCCCTTAAGACTTTTCTGGGGAAGTCTAAATACAGCCTTCATTACACAATTAGGAATTTTCATTCTAAAATGGCACACCTATCTCCTTGGAAAGCGTGACTCTCTTTGAATAAAAAAGGAAAGGTTCCCTCAGGAGAGTCCGTATATATTTTTACACTTCTTATTAAATCAGCCTAGTTTATGGGGCTTGTTCAGGAAAAGCAGGTAAGGAGTTGCTTTGGCAGATGCAAAGTTAATTTCCAGGCTGGAGCCTACCCCGCCTTTCTTCCCCTCTCCCTTCACCCGAGTGTTTCCGAAAGCCTTCGGTACCCTCGTCGAAGAAGCTCGGCTTTCTCCGCCGGGGCCCCGGCTCGGTTCCGAACACTGCCGAGTCCCTCCGAGCCCCGCGCCCAGACTCCGCCGAGCCGAGCCGAGCGCCACCGAGCTGAGCCTCATCGACTTTTCCGGCCTCGGCTGGGCGCTGTCCACCACTCGCAGCGCCTGAAACCTCACCCCGCTCCGGTGGCTGGGGCTTCTACCCGGCTCCAAGTCAGCCACTGCATATCAGAGTTCTGAAGTTTTGAAACGTCCCCCGCTGGGAGAAAGGCGTGGTGCTGCTTGCATTTACCGACCTGCAAGAGCTCCTGGAAGATGCAATATGCACCTTGTTGCAAAGTGCAATTCCCCAGGCCCCGCCTCCCCATCCATTTGGGTTGCACAAGCTCTAGAGAAGCCCCAGGCCAAATTACCCGTAGCTCAGTGGGGTGCGGCAAGCCGAGGGGCGTCTGCAAAGAAAGCCCCAGGGAGCTCTAGAACAAAAATAAGAACACGTCAAGCCGACGGGAGAAACTGTCTCCGAGTCGCTACTCCCTACCATCATGGCGCCGCCTAGAACCCGCTTGTCATGCCTGTTACACATGCAAGATTTTTTGCATATTGGTTTTGAAATCGCAAGCATGCCTCGTCTCCGTCTCCCACCCACCTTTCTGCCAAAGGGGTTTTTATTTTCCATTATTTTCCTACGGGATGCAATTACTTCGGCTATTCTGTCAAGTTGAAAAATAATCATTTTTGTTTACTGCACAGCAACCCCTAATTAGGAGCTGTGTGTGCACGAAGGTGTCACAGCAAAGCGACGTCGAATCCTCGCTAAACAGTCTTAACGAACTCCCTCGCTAAACGGCCTTAACGAACTCCTCCGTCCCGAACTGACAAGTCAACGGAAGCAGCAGGGCCAGGAGGCCCGAGGCGCGCTCCATTTTCCTAAAGACACCCCCTCCCCAAGCAAAGCTGCCTCTGGGCTCACCAGGAACTGCTAACCAGGAGTGGATGGGGCAAGAAGCCTGGGAGTAGCAAGGAGAGGCGAGGCTCCTTACTGAGCAAGTGTGAAAGGGAAGGAATATCCCATTTTGTTTTAATTTTCAACCATCACTCAAATCCACCCCCAGTTAATTAGGAGGGGAAACTGATATCTAAGGCAGAAGGGGGTGGTGTGGCAAGTGGGGCCTGAAATCCGCATTGTGGGTAGATTACATGGAACACAGCCTGTGCAGAGTGTAAATAACTACATTGATAAAGGCCAGAGAGTGAAGGAAAACTGCCAGTGTCAGGAGAGCAAAGGCTGGGAAGGTGGGGGAGAAGGAAGGGGCAGCAAGGGGCGGGCATTCAGCCTCACATCCAGCGTCCTATCTTCCACCTCTACCTTGGATACATCTGTGCCAGTCTCATTCGATTGGAAGTCCACCCCTGCCCCTACCACATGCCCTTTCCCCCAACCTTCGTCTTTTTGAGGGGAGGGGGCAGAAACCACAGCCTCTAATTCAGCACCAAATCCATGAACAGCAGACACCTGATACTCCACCCCAGCCTAGGGCTGGGTCCCCTCCATGTTTTTGCCAAGTTCAAAAAATCACTGTCCCAGGAGAAGAGCAGGGATAAATGGGATTGTGGATGTAGAGTGGGGGGAGGGGGGTGAAAGAAGGAGAGAGAGAGAGAGAGATGCAGAATGAAACAGACACACAGAAACAGAAATGGAGGCAGCGATACACAGGAAACATCCCACAAACAAGAGTAATGACCATAATCATGCCAATAATGTGATGTTCTGATCAATATGGCGGACATTGTCATTCATACAACTACAGGCGCTCCCCTTCCCTCCACCCCCTTGGGGAGAGAAAAAAAAAAACACCCATCCCAGGAGCTGGGGTGGAGGACCCAGAACCAACGCAGGGCCTGGGAGAGGGGAGTCAAATTCAGGGGCGTGTGTGTGTGTGTGTGTGTGTGCGCGTGTGTGTGTGTGTGTGTGTGTGTATACGAATTAAAAACCGGGCCTGGAGAGCGATATTAAGTGAACAAGGTAATAAAATTCATTTAAAAAATTACGCTTAATAAAAGTACAAATCCCAATACCNGGACTGCAGCCCACCATGCTCCTCTGTCCATGAGATTTTCTAGAAAAGGATAGTGGAGTAGGTTGCCATTTCCTTCTCCCGGGGATCTTCCCAACCTAGGGATTGAACCCAGGTCTCCTGCACTGCAGGCAGATTCTTTACCAACTGAGCTACAAGAGAAGCCCTTATAGAAGCAGATGTTTTTCTGGAACTCTTTTGCTTTTTTGATGATCCTACAGATGTTGGCAATTTGATCTCTGGCTCCTCTGCTGTTTCTAAATCCAGCTTGAACATCTGGAAGTTCACCATTCACATACTGTTGAAGCCTGGCTTGGAGAATTTTGAGTGTTACTTTGCTAGCATGTGAGATGAGTAAAATTATGTGTTAGTGTGAGCCTTCTTTGGCCTTGCCTTTTTTGGGGATTGGAATGAAAACTGACCTTCTCCAGTCCTGTGTCCCCTGCTGAGTATTCCAAATTTATTGGCATACTGACTGCAGCACTTTCATAGCATTATCTTTTAGGATTTGAAATAGCTTAATTGAAATTCCATCACCTCCACTAGCTTTGTTTGTAGTGATGATTCCTAAGACCCACTTGACTTCACATTCCAGGATGTCTGGCTCTAGGTGAATGATCACTCCATTGTGATTATCTGGGTCATNTTTAGGATTTGAAATAGCTTAATTGAAATTCCATCACCTCCACTAGCTTTGTTTGTAGTGATGATTCCTAAGACCCACTTGACTTCGCATTCCAGGATGTCTGGCTCTAGGTGAATGATCACTCCATCGTGATTATCTGGGTCATGAAGATCATTTTTGTATAGTTCTGTGTATTCTTGCCACCTCTTCTTAATATCTTCTGCTTCTATTAGGTCCCTACCATTTCTGTCATTTATTGTGCCCATCTTTGCATGAAAGACCTTTATTGTGCCCATCTTTGGGTGATTAGCAGGTACATGTTTGTAAAGTATTTATTTAATATTTATTGAGTCCTCCAGAAGACAGATTTCCTGACACAAAGAATTCTTGCATTATTTATCATATTTTCTATCTCCATAGAGCCTTTCACACATACAGCTCAACACATTTTAGACATTATCTCATTAGTCTTCTGTAAGCGCAAGGTCCAGTCTTATTACTGCATTGCTTTTTAAAGATAAAATGTTTTTGTTTGTTCCTGACAGTTGTAATTGTGAAAGCAAAACAGAGGTGAGTTTATATGAATGCAGTTAAAACCAGTTTGGATTGTCTGTAACCAGTGTGACTGGAAGAGGGCAAGGCTATCAATTAATTCAAACTTATTAGAAGTAGGTTGAGGGTGTTTGGCCAGACTAGACTGATTTAATTTTGTGACCTGTCTGCATCCTCGAAAGTACATGTGGTTTGAGGTGTTCCCAAAGTCTGCCAAGTACTGAGAACATAGTGTTCCAGTGGGGAAACATGGTTCTTCAGTTCTGTGGACATTTAGGCGTATTATCTATTCCCCAGGGCCCTGTAAAACCCTGACCTCTGTGGCAGGGAAAAACATTTTTATGAAATTCCTGTGTGTGTGATGGAGCACATCAATAAAATTGAAGAAGGGTAATTCAGAGAGAGATGTGTTTCCAACCAGTCCTGTAGGACTTTTAACTAGGATCATTCGGACCTTGAAGCAGAAAAAGCAGGATTTCCTCTCAAGGAACCTGTCTTTCCCCTTGGCAACTGCAGCCTTTGGAGAAGGCTAACAGAAGAGGAAAGAAAAAGAGGAGGGAGGACTTTGAATTAGTCACATCCAATAGTAAATTTATAACAGCACTTTTTCTAGTGACCAAAGAGAGGACATATACAGATTTCAATAAAAACACTGAAGGTAATGGTATAAAATGACCAAAATTAAAGACGTAGATGCCCAAAGGCAATCTTAAAAAATTGATTAATAGTGGAAGTAGTTTTCATGGATTGAGAAATGGAATAGGTAGGGCAGGGAAAGAAAAAGGGTAAATTTGGGGATTGTTCAGTTTGATCATCCTTTCTTTGATTCTGCCACCTCGGTTTCTGTTTTAGCAGAGATGTGAATCAAAGGGTTGGTGAATCCTTCTTTCCTTCTTTGTTGCTTCTCCCACCTCTGCTCCACTCCAGTACTTGGCTTAATCCCAGCATAAACATTTCTCCAGTTAGAAAAGAATGATAAGAATGAAAATTTCCCTATCATTGCCTTCATTTATTTAATACATATTTATTGTGTTTACTGTGTACCAGACTCTGTTCTGGGAACACACTGGGAATACATTGTTGAATGTAACCCACTTGGTCCCCTGCCATCACAGTGCATATAGGCTCTGATCTTTGAATTATCACACTAGCTCTCACACATTATTTGATTTGATTCTTTTAACAACGCTTTGAAATAGCCAAGATTTCTATTTATATTTTATGCATAATAAAAGTAAATTTAGGGGAGTTCAATGATTTATTCAAGATCATGTAGCTGGTAAATTGTATAATCAGGATGGTCACCCTAATTTTCTGAATTCCAAAACAGTGTTCTTTCTGTCACATTGTGCCTAAGATCTAAAGTTCAAAGATTATGTCTAAGTTGCTCTTTTTTTAAAATTGAAGTACAGTTGATTTACAATGTTGGGTTAGTTTCTGGTATACACAAAGTGATTGTTATACATATGTGTGTATATATATACATGTATATGTACTCTTTTTCAGGTTCTTTTTAAGTTGCTCTTTTAAATAGCACCTAAACCAATTATATTATTTATAATTTAGTGATCTATTGCTTTACTCAATACTCCTCTCCCCCTTTGTCAGATATTATTGATCATTATAAATGAACTTTAAGCAATTTATGATCCCAAGATATTTATTCCAAGTTGTTTATCGTTCTTAATGTAAAATAGGTTCTTTGTAGTGCATAATTGTCAAAATATTCTTCATGTTTTTCAACACTCTCTCCCTCATAAAGGTAACAACCAGAAATAGGGAATAGATGATATATATAATAATTAAAGGAAGATATTGAAAAATTTTAGTCCCAATATGTTTGGGAAAGTAATTTTCAAAAGTAAAAAAACAAAACAAAACACTAACATCAAGAAAGTCAACAGAGGGAAGAGAGCACTGGGCTAGGAATCAAGAAACAAAACTTTTAATCTTGGTTTGGGAAATTCTGTTTTCTTTCCAGGCCCCAATTTCCTCAATTGAGGAGTTGAAATTTAAGGATATTCTCTGATCTACATCCATAATTCTAAATCTGAGTTCAGTGAACAGAGACCCTGGAGAGGGACATTTAGGAAACTATTGAAGGGAGAGCAACAGGTCCTTCCATAGGGCAAAGCAAGAAAACGTTACAAACCCGTTCAGTTCTTTGATCTGAGTCTGTTGGTTCCACTACTGAAATGGTTCCCTTTTCTTTTTTTTCTCTTCAGATCAAGAGTGAATTTTTCATACTTCTTAATGGCATTTGCTTTAGAAATATAACATCTTTGTAAACAAAACAAGCCAGTATTATGAAAGGACTGTAAGGACTGTAGCTTGATTCTGATTTTTCAACTTAGAAGTGATACCACTCCTGGATATACTAGAATTTTTTTAAAGCCTATCTTGAAAGGTTTTCTTCAAATTGCCTTATATCTCTTTAAGCACAGCAGGCACATAATGGCTCATAATCACTACCCGATTGATTTTGAGAGTATTTCTTTGTAGGTGAATAGGATGAGTGGGAAACATCCCACGGGGCTGGTGGGGCAGGGGGGCAGGGCACGGGCGAGTGCCAAGGGAGTAGCGTAGATCCAGGAGTGAGACAGCCAGGGGTAAGTAACCGAAGGGGCAGATGAGCTTGAAATGTGGTCGGCCTTCTCCCAAGAGCCTCTCCGAGTTCTATTCAGCCCTGCCCTTATTGTGATTTTCCTTGGCGCTGGTTCTGACAGTTCTCCCAATTCTTCCCTCACTTCCCACACTCCCAAATCATATCTGCTAGGTTAGTAATCATTTGGTTAATGAATACTAGTTGCTCCCTGCCTGCTTGTTACAAGAGTTTCATTGAGGGAATGGAGGAATTCAGCCTGTGCTTAGAGATATCAGTCTCCAAGCATGAAGGAACTTAAGCATGGAAGAGAGGATTTATGAGTTCCTTCAACAGTAAGTTAAAAATTAGTTTTTCTTTCACTGAAAAAGTGATCTGGTACTTTAAAGAAAAATGGAATTGCACAGAGGGGACCTGGCTTCTCTACTCTAGGCTGTGATGTTTCAGAATTCCTTGGGAGTGAAGAGAACTTGCTGTTGGCTCTGGAATCCAGGTGCCCCTTTCAGGGACCTATACTATTTAGGAATCGGCCTCTTTCACAGCTGGCTGCCATTATTAGAACGATTGAGAAAAACCACCGTTACCTCTGTGGCAATATCCTGAGGCTTATGTCTGAAAAAGAGTTCAAGTAGGAGATGAGGAGTTGGGTCAGATAGATCTTTTCCACTTCTTTCATCAGGACCACCTAGCTCCCTGGGGGAAGCTAACCCTTGTAACAGGTCCCAGACTGATACAGGCCGTAAGCATAGAAATCCAGGAGCCCCTTGTTAAGCTACTCAGTGGCTGGCCTTCAAATAAGTTTCTGCAATGGTCCTTCTCTGAGCTTACGCTGGCCCTGAGTAGTAGGCTCTCGATTTGGTCCTATGACTGATTCAGGTAATAGCATTTGTTAGGTTCTTGTATCTTACTCTGACTCTGCTTTGGGATTGGAGTTCTTCTTTGATCTTCTCAACCTAATGGAACTTCGAACCAAAACCTGAAACCCAAGTCTGCACTACTGGATCTTTACAAATTGCTATTTCTCTGATGCCCATCATCAGTTTACTTGAAACTTTACCTATTGTCGGTGCCTGACTCCTAACAAATTGCTCCTGTTTTGGATTTCCACATGTTTACACTGTAAGACCTTCCTCCCACTCCTATCGTAGTCTGCAGGAACCATCTACTTAATGTCAGATTCCCTTGATACCATGTCTCGCTTGCATATTTAGATTTTTTATTTTTGGTGCTTTTTGAGTAGACCTGATTTCCTGCCTGGTCCCAATGGGATTACATATAGTCATTCTCAAACTTTAATGTGCATGAAAATCACCAAGAGTGCTTATTAGAAGTGGAGGTTCTAGGGTTCTACCTTTAGAGATTGTGATTCAGTAATTCTGTGATATCGGGCTTAGACATCTGCATTTAAACACATACCCCTAAATAATTTTGGAGCAGATAGTATAAAAACCACAATTTGAGACCACAGTTCTATTCTCTGGGACTTGATCCTTCCTTAGGCCCATACCATTACTAACCAAACTTAATTTTGACAGATCATGAAAAAACTGCTTTACCATGAGGAATTTCTGAATATTATAATCAGTTACATTTTAGAATATTATTTTTGTTTCTGTTTTTCTACTCATTAAAAACTTTACAGAGGTTCTAATACCTCACTAACTGAACGCTGAGTAGTCATTCACGTATACCACAATTTAGAGTCCAGATTTTGCTAATACTTTGGGTTTTAATTTCTTGTGGTGAAGAAAACAGGGTGTTTTAGAAATGCATGAATTATTGTCTCCATCAGCACTTTGCATTTATTTCAGAGAAAGAAAAGAGTAAAGCTCAGAACGAAGATCAGTGAAATATAAAACAGAAAAGTAGAGAAAAATAAATAAAATTAAAAGTTGCTTATTTAGGAAGATCAGTTAAAATTGTTAAACCTCTAGCCAGACTGATAAGGTAAAAAAGATTTAGGATACAAATTACTAATTCCAAGAATGAGAGAAGTGGCATCATTACATATTATGCTAGTATTAATAAGGATAATGAGAGAGTATTATGAAAAACTTAGATACTAATAAATTCAACAACTTAAAAGAAATTAACAAGTTCATTTTGAAAGATACGAACTATCAAAGCTTACTCAGAAAAGATAGATAACCTGAATAACCTCATATCTGGTAAAGAAATTAAATTTGTAGTTTAAAATATTCACATGAAATAAATGACAGGCCCAAATAGACTCACTTGGGAATTCTGCTAAACTTTTAAGGAAGAGGAGAAAAAAAAAAAAAAACAATTCTCACAAAGTCCATAAAATTGAAGAGAAAGGAATACTTCCCAACTCATTCTATAAGGCCAGTATCACCCTGATACCAGAACCAGACAGCATTACAATAAAAGAAAATTACAGACCAATGTGCAGCCATGAAATTGAAAGACGCTTGCTCCTTGGAAGGCAAGTTATGACCACCTTAGACAGCATATTCAAAAGCAGAGACATTACTTTGCCAACTAAGGTCCATCTAGTCAAGGCTATGGTTTTTCATGTCATGTATGGATGTGAGAGTTGGACTGTGAAGAAGGCTGAGCGCCAAAGAATTGATGCTTTTGAACTGTGGTGTTGGAGAAGACTCTTGANTACCTACCTAATAGCAAAGGATTCTGGGAAGTGTAGTTGGGAATTCTAGTTTAGAAAGGAAGATTTACTCTGTGCAGAAATATCTCTAAACAGCCCAAGGCCTTCATAAATTTTTGGACCTACATAACAATAATTAATTTGTAATTCTTTGAAGTTTCATTTATTTCTTTTCCCATCTTATTACACTGGCTAGGATTACCAGAACAGTGTTGAATAATTGTGATAACAACCTTTTTTCTCTGCTTCCTTGGTCTTAGAAATGCTTCTAAAGTTTCATTATTATTTGTCATATTTTCTATAGAGTTTTAAAATATGCTTTTTTTCAGGTTAGGAAATCTGCTTTCATTCTTGATTTTTTGAGGACTTTTCTTTTTATGATGATGATGNCCTTTTTTCTCTGCTTCCTTGGTCTTAGAAATGCTTCTAAAGTTTCATTATTATTTGTCATATTTTCTATAGAGTTTTAAAATATGCTTTTTTTCAGGTTAGGAAATCTGCTTTCATTCTTGATTTTTTGAGGACTTTTCTTTTTATGATGATGATGTACTAAATTTAATAATGCTTTTTCTACATGTAATAAGGTAATTAATGGTTTTTCTCCTCTAGTCTGTAAATGTGTTAAAATATATTAAAAGATTTTCTAATATTAAGCTAGACTTAAATTCTTAGGATAAATTTTACTTGGTAACACTATATATATGTATATATATATTTACATTTATGGTATAAATTATTGGGTTTTGTATGCTAATATTTATGATTTTTGTAAATATGTTCAGAAATGAGCTGAGTTAGCAATTTCCTTTCTAATTTACTTTTTATGTTTTGATGACAGTTAATCATCTCATTAAAATGGTTAGGGGATTTTCCATGTTTTTGTATTCTCTTGAAAAACTTTAAGATAATGATCATTAGAGGTTTGTCTATGTTTTTCTATAAAACCATCTGACTTGGTATGATTTTTATTTTGTGTCCATAGACCACATTATCTCACAAACTGCTATCTTTATTTAAACATGTCTGTATCCTCTAAGACCTCAATGTCAAATGTCACGGACTTTGATGTGAATAAAAACTAAAAATTGAAGAGAGACCAAGATAGCAACATGGGACTTCCCTCTTGTATGGATACACCTAATGTACAGCTACACATAGAGCAATTCCCTCTGAGAGACATCTAGAAATTGGCTGAGTAACTTCTACAATCAGGTTACTGAAAAAATACCCACACTGAAATGAGTAGGAAAGGCTAAAATACACTCTCTTTTTATAGCCAAGCCACATCCTTGGCACAGCACCGTACAATTGGGAGTGAACATCTAACTCCCAGTGTCTTCCTGAGGTGCAGAGGGTTTGGATTACATATATAAGGTCCCAGCTGTTAACATTCCCCAATCAAGAGATGGGCTTCTAAAACACCTAACTCTGAAAATCAGTAGAACTTTCATCCACAAGACCCACAGGACTATGATAAACAAAGACGTAATTTTTAATGTGTGAGTGAGCACTACCTGAGGCTGTCCTTCCAGGGCTGAGTACATATGGAGCAGGCGAAGATGCCCATCTTCCATTCTTTCCTTTGAAGCAGACTGGCTACATACTTTACAACCTACTGCCCGAGGGTCTGGTTTCTAATTTGCACACATCCAGGGGCTAGCTATAATCCCTCACAGAGCCTGGGGGAGCTGGTGGGTGTCTCTTTCACCTTCTCCTTATGGTTCATTCTAGTGGTAAAACCAGATGGCCAACATCTCTCTGGAAGGAACTTGTGCCTTGCTCGGCACCCCAGCTCTTGCAACTGCAAGCTGAGGAATGGGCCTCTGGATCACCTGGCACTGATAACCTATGGGTCACATAGAACTGTAGCAAGAAAACAGTTTTTAAATAGGTTCAGGAACACTCCTTCATGACTATACACTCGGGTTCAGTGCAGAGGGAACAGGCAAAAATGCACATCTCCTAGGTTCTCCCTGGAAGGGTTTAACTACATACTTTCCTAGTTGCTATCTGATGGTCTAGCTAGCTTCTAGTCAGCTTGCAACTATGTGCTGACTGTGATCTTCCCCTTTGGAACACTGATAAGTCTTGGTATATCCTCTATTATAGCCAGTAAGAACAAAGACAGTGGTTTGGACAATTACAGAAATTTGAGAGACCACCAGAAGCTTGGGGGCAGGTTGATTGATGATGTTCATCTTATATTTGCAACCAGTCTATTCAGATTCAGGAAGGTTGTTATTTTATCTAATGTGCAGAAAACAAGTCAAAGAAAATGAAGATGTATTAAACAAAAAATCAAGATAAATTTCCAGAAACCAATCTTAATGAAATGGACATGAAAGATTTACCTGATGGGGAGTTAAAATAACAATCATAAAGATGCTCACCAAGGTCAGGAGAGCAATACATTTTAAAAGTTAGGATTTCAACAGAAAGATAGAAAATATTAAAAGTATCAAACAGAAATCATGTTTTTGAAGAGTACAATGACTAAGCTGAAAAATTCAATAGAGTTCAATAGCAGACTAACCAAGTGGAAGGAAGGATCAGCAAACTTAAAGTCGAATTCATCCCATAAGAGGGAAAAAAAGAGAAAATAATGAAAAAGAGTGAAGATAGCTTAAGGGACTTATGAAACACCAATAAGTGGACCTATAAGCTCATTATAAGAGTCTGAGAAGAGAAAAAAAAAGAGCAAAAGCATATTCAAAGAAATAATGGCTGCAAACTCTGGGGAAAGAAACAGATATCCAGATCCAGGAAGTCAAATGAATACTAAGTAAGATGAATCTAAAGAGACCCACATGCAGACATACTACAATTAAATTTTTAAAAGCAACTTGTTATGTACAAGGGGAACCCCCATAAAATTATTAGCAGGTTTTTCAGCAGAGACTTTGCAGGACAGAATGGAGTGGGGTGATACTTTCCATGTACCAAAAGAGAAAAAAAAAACAAAACAAAAAACCTGTCAAACAGGGTGTCAAGAATACCCTACCCAGCAAAATTGACCTTCAGAACTGAAGAAGAAAAGATAAAGAGTCTTCCAGACAAAGAAAAGCTGAAAAGTTTTATTACTACTAGACAAGTCTTACAAGAAATATTAAAAGGAATTCTTCAAGCTGAAATGAAAGGATGCTAATTAGTAACACAAAA
This sequence comes from Neotragus pygmaeus, assembly GCA_006410875.1. Classification (NCBI taxonomy): domain Eukaryota; kingdom Metazoa; phylum Chordata; class Mammalia; order Artiodactyla; family Bovidae; genus Neotragus; species Neotragus pygmaeus. The sequence goes on from SJYV01025531.1 coordinate 368,859, forward strand.
AAAGCACATGAAAGTAAAAAACTCTGGTAAAGTTAAATATGCCATTAAATTCAGAATAATATTGTAATGATGATGGGTAAATTTATAACTAGTAAAAAAGTTAAAAGGCAAAAGTATTAAAAAAAACTTTAATACAATAGTTTGATAATGGAGAGACAGTATGAAAAGATATAAATTGTGATGTCAAAAACATAAAATGTAGGGGGAGTATAAAAATGTAGAGCTTCTGTATGCATTTTAAATTGTTTTTATCAGCTTAAAATAGATTGTTACAACTGTAAACTATTTTATATAACCTCATAATAACCACAAAACAAAAAGCTTATAGTAAATACAAAATATAAAGAAAAAAGAATCAACATATACCAGTACAGAAAGTCATTAAATAACAATGGAAGAGGGCAAGAGAGGAAGAAAGGAATGAAGGAACTACAAAGCAGCCAGTACGTAATGAACTAAATGGCCAAACCTATCAATAATCACTTTACATGTAAGTAGACTAACTTTTCCAGGCAAAAAGCATAGAGTTATTGAATGGGTGAAAAAAGAAAACCCAACTATATGCTGGGTTGGGTTTTCTACAAGAGACTCACTTCAGCTTTAAAGAAATGCAAAGACTGAAAGTCAGGGGATAAAAAAGACATTCCATGCAAATGGAAACCAAAAGGAAGCAAGAGTAGCTGTATATATCAGAGAAGACAGACCTTAAGCCCCAAACTGTAGCAAAGACAAAAAAGTTCTCATTATATAATGGTAAAGGGATCATTTTAACAAGAGGATATAGCAGTTGTAAACAGTTATGCACCCAACATGAGCCCACCTAAATGAGTAAATATTAACACTTCCTGCATGGACCAAATTACATCAAGCCTCCCTGTCCTTCTTAAGGGAGATCATGGTGAAATGGAAAACCTGAATAGGCCAGTTAGTAGTCAGGAGACTTACAGTAATCAAAACTTTCCAACAAAGAAAAGTCCAAGATAAAATGACTTCACTGGTGAATTCTACCAAACATTTAAAGAATTAATACCCATCCTTTTCAATACCTCTCTTCCAAAAATAGAAATGAAGGGAACATTTTCAAACTCATTTTATGAGTCCAGTATTACCCTAGTACCAAAGTCAGATAAGGACAATATAAGAAAAACTACAGGTCACTGTGTCTGATGAACATAGATGTAAAAATCCTCAACAAAATATTAGCAATCCAAATTCAGCAGTATATTAAAAAGACCATATACCAAGATCAAATGGTATTTATCCTAGGAATACAAAGGTGTTTCAACATTTATAACTCAATAGATTAGATACATTACATTAACAAAATGAAGGATAAAAATCACCTGATTATTTCAGTAGATGTAGAAAAAACATTTGACAAAAATCTTTTATGATAAAACCTCACTCAATAAACTTAGTATAGGTAAAACACCCAATCAAGGTGGTATATTACAAACTCACAACTAACATCATACTCAATGGTGGAAAGATAAAAGATTTCCCTCTAAGATCAGGAATAAGATTAAGCATACCCACTTTCATCACTTTTGTTCAACATAATACTGGAAAGCCTAGCCAGAACAATTAGGCAAGAAAAAGAAATAAAGGCACCCAAATTGGAAAGGAAGAAATAAAATTATCTCTGTTTGCTGATGACATGATAATACATTAGAAAATCCTAAAGACTCCACTAAATAAACTATTAGTACTAACAATGAGTTCAGCAAAGTTGTAGGGTATAAAATTAATACACAAAAATCAGTTTTGTTTCTAAATACTTAACAATGGATTACTGGAAAGAAAAATAAGTGAGACAGACAATGACAAATACGGCATGGTATCACTTATATGTGGAATATTTTTAAAAGTCAAAAACGGAGGATAGAGTGGTGGTTTCCAGGGTTGGGATTTGGAGTGATTGGGGGAGACTGGTAAAAAGGTACAAACTTTCAGTTAAAGATGAATAGGGTCTTAGGATCTAATGTATAACATGCTGACTACAGTTGATAACTCTGTATATTTGAACTCTGTATAATTGAAATTTGCTAATAGAATAGTTAGTACTTAATAGTACTTAAATGTTATCACAAAGAAAGGTAAATATGTGAGCTGATGGATGTGTTAATTAACTCAGTTGTGGGAAACTTTTCACAATATATGCCTATATCAAATAATCACATTGTACACTTTATTACAATTTTATTTGTCAATTATACTTCAGGAAAGCTGAAATCAAATCATGTCAGAAACTATTTCTTGGGGAAAAAAGGTGTGGGAGAAATAACACCCTCAGGAAAAAGATGAACCAGAGGGGGTGGAACCCTGTATTAATGCCCTTAGAAGAGGCAATTCTCAGAGGTCCCAATAAAGGTGAACCATTTTGCCTAAAGCAATGACTTCAATAACACATCCTTTCCTGGCTTTCTCCTTCTCTATCTCTTTCTCCCTGCTCCCTTACTCCTACTCCCTGGGATAACCTCTCAATAAATGCCCTACATCCAATCATGATCTAAGACTTTGCTGTGGGAAAATATAAGACACAAATCTCCTGTAATTTTATACTGTTTATGTAATTTTATACTGTTCCTAGGCAAGTATAGTTTTATCACTGATTTGCATGCATGCATTCAGAGATAATGTATAGTATTCTTTTGCATGTTTTTGAACTCTATTTAAACAATATAATACTATTAAGAAAAACTCAAAAGGGAAATAATCATCCTCATAAAAGGAAAATTTCTCTTTTCTTCTGATCTGTTTCTCCATTACGTCTCAAAACAAAACAAAACAAACTTCAAAAAAACCAAAACAATAAAACAATCCTCCCATAATCAAAGCAACCTATTTCTGCAACAATATCTTAAACATATAGCTCATGACATAGCATCACAAAATGGTGAAAATTATAGTCCAGGTGTAGAATAATATCTGTGCCTGCTTTCATCATAGTGCTAATGCTTAGCTTCCATTAACGTAGGCTTCCTTGAAGCCTAGTTCAAGGAAGATGAGAAAGGAAGTAGCATTTCAGTATGTAAAATTATATGGCTGTGTCACAGTATTTGTGCATTTAAATCTAAGAGGAAATTAAGTAACTCTGATGCTGTCATCATTAGTTCATCCTGTGAAAGAATGAAGATGTTCAAAGGAAAGCCTTCAGGCTCCTGCCAGAAGATCTTTCCAGCTGCATATGTGCCTCACTCAGCTGCTAGTCCTTACAAATTAAGTTACTCATTGAAAATTCAGGCTCCAGCCAGAAGCTACATCTGAACTCAGATGTTGAAATAAGTATCTCCTGCTGATTAAACTGTGACATAGTCAAAGTAATAGGCCTGGCTTCACTTAGTCTTCAGTGAGTCTTTCCTTTCCCTATGCATTAGTGTGGCCTTTAAAATCTAAGACTTTCATATACACCGCAAACCATTCCTCCTCAGGACAGATGGGAGTTAAGAAATCTATCCATTTCAGTCTATAGCATTGTATTTAGAGCACTAGGTAATGAGTGATCTAGTGACATCAACAGTGGACAACCAGATTATTTGGAATAATAATTGACAGGTAAGGGACTGGCAAGGAATGACAGACAGGTAATGGGTGATAAGACCTGTACAATATTTTGGAGAGACGGACTTCACTTTCTTTGTTAAAAATTTATTTATTTGTCTCCACCGGGTCTTAGTTGCGACACTCAGGATTTAGTTGCAGCATACGGGATCTTTAATTGCAGCCTCTGAACTCTCAGTTGTGCCATGTGGGATCTAGCTCTCCATGCAGGAATCAAACCTGGCCCCCTGCATTGGGAGGGCAGAGTTCTAGCCAGTGGACCAACAGGGAAATCCCAGGATTTTATTTTCATATGCCTCCAGGCAGTAGTAAGAAGTTGATATTAATAAATTACTAAAAAATCATTTTAAATTAGCATATTTGTCATTTAGAAGCAATGTTTATATAGCAATGATTCAATTCCATTCCCTAGAGAAGAAACCACTGTTAATGGTTAATTGTGTATCTTTTCAGAAGCTTCTACTAACTATATAAGCACATATATACCTGATATTTTTTTATACAAAGAAATCAGACAACTTGCATCATAACATCTTTCCATATCAGGTCATATGGATCTTTTAAATTCTCTTTAACTGTTGCAGAATATTGTGGGAAGTAATTTATTCAATAAGTCTCCCAATGATGGACATTTAAGGTGTTTGCAATCTTTAATCTTTCACTAAGCCTGCAGGAACAAATAGTATTATTCATATGGCATTCTATTCAAGTATGAGTACATATATTTTTTTCTAGGATAAATTCCTATAAAGTAGAATTACTGGGTTAAAACTTATGTATACTTTAAACTTTGATCGATATTACCAAAATTTTATCCGAAGAATAAATTTCTTAAAGTAGAATTGCTAGGTCAAGGTATATATACATTTCAAGGTATATATACCTGTCAGAAATGTTGTACCAATTTATATTCTTGGGCAGTATGGCAAACTAGGTAATCTGAAAAGACACCTATAATAGTAAACAATATGTAACAAATATCTCATCTGCTAGGCTTGCAAAAAAAGTAAGACAAATCCCCAGGGACCAAAATGGAAGTTGCTGAAAAGCAAGAAAGGAAGCAGTCATTGAAGCCACAGATGTGCAGGGACATTTGCTGTTCCTGGTAACCAGGATGCTCAGTGTTTAACAGCCACTTGAAGATAAGACTTTGGTCACAGCAAAAGTGGAGAATCAGGGTGAAAGCAAGACCTTCAGGTGAAACTGGAATCACCAAGCACTATATCTGCCGTGAAAAGATGGACTAGAAAAAACAACCTGCAAGAAGAGATTGTAAAGCAAATTCTCTGGCCTAGCCTGATGATACAGTTGGGAAAAAAAGTTTCTCCTGAGGATTTATAGCCATTGACATGCCCTCAAGTGGATGAGGGCATTCTATTATATACTACCTTGGTCACCCGGAGTGCTTAATAGAAGTGAATACAAGTCCTCTCTAAAGACTTGTGTCTTCAACCCAGCTCCTGTAGGTAAAAGGTTTGATTGAACATAAAGACACAATCCAAAGTTGCATCGTACAGGAAAGGACAGATTTCTATGCATAAATGTAAGTAGAGAAAAACAGCACTGTTAGCAGGATTTTCAGATAGTGAATATTAAGTGAATTTTATATTTTTAAAAGGCTTAAGGAAATAATATATGTCAGAATTAACATGTAACTCAATACACACAAGACCTGACAGATTTAAAAAAGAAACAAAGCAGAACTTAAATTTTGGAATGCAATAGCAGGGTTAATTAAGAAAATTAGATTCAGTTTTGAAAAGAATTAACAAACTGGAAAGATCTAAAGGAAGTTTCCAAAATGAAGTACAAAGTTACAAGGGTGGAAAATATGAAAAATGTTGAACATGTGAACATGAAAAGGATCAACATACATTGTATGGGCATTCTAGGTGGAGAAGCGATTAGAAGGAAATAGGAAATGTTTGATAAGGTGAGAATTTTCCAGAATAGCTAAAAGACAACTCATCAGATTTAGAAAGCACAATAAATTCCAAAATTTCCCACTTCATTTTAATATTAATAACATATTTTATGAAATGTAATTATATTTTCCAAAACAAAGTTAGATTGTTTTGCATTTTGCAAATATCTTTAATGTTTGGCTCAAGAAGACAACTGGATTCTCTTATCTGCTTCCACATTCAATCTGTTCCAATATCATGTAGCCTTTGGAAAACTCCAAGTTGTTAGAGTATGAGAAGGAAAAGGACAAATCATATCTTATTATTATTATAAATGTAATTTTTACATTATGGAGCTTTTGAAAATTTATCCAGTTTCCTCAAAGATCTCTAGAGCATACTTTGAGAACACCAAATTTATAGTAAGTTTCCCATTATGGATCATGATTGGTTGACTGGGTATTACAAACAAATATTCTACACATATACACATATATACTCCCTGTATTTTCTATAAGAATTATAATTTTTCAGGAAATTAGAATACAGTAATGTACACTTGGATTTGAAGGAATACTCAACAGATTAATTTCATCTCTCTTCCCTGATTCAGAGGGTACTTCTGGGTCCTGCAGTGCCATTTTTGTGAACGTCGAGTGCATTATGTTCATATGTACAGAAGTCTTGGATTATACCACATAATTCTTAGTTAATAAAGTGGTAAAGAATCCACCTGCCAATGAAGGATGCACAGATTTGATGATCCCTGGGTCGAAAAGATCCCCTGGAGAAAGAAATGGCAACCCACTCCAGTATTCTTGCCTGAAAAATCCCGTGGGCAGAGGAGCCTGGCAGGCTAACTCCATGTGGGTCGAGAAAGAGTAGAACATGACTTAGTGACTAAACAGCAAATAACAACAGTAAAGTGGTAGGTAAACCACTTGTTACTGTAGCGTGATTGAGTGATATATGTCAAAGATAAATATGATTCTCTGCTACATAATTGAAAAATTGCCTTAAAAGTGAATGACAAAATCATCTACCAGGCCAAAACACTGAATTTCAGAATTGTAAGGAAACTAATACAAGTATTGATGCAAAATACTGACTCTGGAGACCGATGGAGGACAATTAGATATTTTTTAATGGCCTGGGAAAAGATCAGAGAAGGCAATGGCACCCCACTCCAGTACTCTTGCCTGGAAAACCCCTGGACGGAGGAGCCTAGAAGGCTGCATCCATGGGGTCGCTGAGGGTCAGACATGACTAAGCGACTTCACTTTCACTTTTCACTTTTATGTACTGGAGAAGGAAATGGCAACCCACTCCAGTACTCTTGCCTGGAGAATCCCAGGGACGGGGGAGCCTGGTGGGCTGCCGTCTATGGGGTCACACAGAGTCGGACATGACTGAAGTGACTTAGCAGTAGCAGCAGCTGGGAAAAGACTCTTTTGCATAGCTTGAGTTAAATTTTGCTATCAAATTTTTTTAATTTGCATTTGATACTTCTCATTTCCTATTTTATATCATTAAAGAGATGGCCCTCATCTGAATCTATTAGGGGATCAGATTCTTTTGCTCTGTTGATCTCATCCACATTGGACAAATATGAACCACATGTTTTTCCTGTCTTGTTTATTTCATTGTATAAAATCTAAGATGTAAGACGTTATTTCAGTTATAATAATCCATTAGATTTCAGACATCTTATTTTCAATTAAAAAGACTAACATTCTTCCTAAATATTAAGGTGAGTCCGTAAGTCTTAATCACAATTCATTTCTGTTGAAACATAGATTAGCTGGCCATTTTTTTAACATGGGACAAAATAATGTGACCTGATAGAATTAAGAACTGTTTATTCTCCACCTCATTACAAAAAGGACATGAACTAAAAGAATGATTTTTCCTATAGAATGTTGTTTATTCATGCAAGCATGTCTTGGATAACTGCTGATTACTGAGCCACTTCCCTGGTGACTCAGTGGTAAAGAATCTGCCTGCCAATGCAGGAATCATAAGTTTGATCCCTGGGTCAAGAAGATCCCCTGGAGAAGGAAATGGCAACCCACTCCAGTATTCTTGCCTGGGAAATCCCATGAACAGAGGAGACTAGTGGGCTACAGTCCATGAGGTCACAAAGGAGTTGGGCACAACTGAGTGACTACCCAACAGCTGGGCACTGTGGTAGACCCTGGGTTATAAAGGAAAAACAGAAACAATTCTTGCCTTCATAGCCCAGTAGTGCATATATGCCTGTAAATAGAAATTGCTTTAGAGTATGATAGCTTTTCACTTTCATGCCTTGGAGAAGGAAATGGCAACCCACTCCAGTGTTCTTGCCTGGAGAATCCCAGGGATGGGGGAGCCTCGTGGGCTGCCATCTATGGGGTCACACAGAGTCGGACACGACTGAAGCGACTTAGCAGCAGCAGCAGCAGCTTTATTAAAAAAAATATGTATGAGATATGTTTATGACACGAATGGAATGATACATTCTCCTTATGGAATCAGAATGACTTGGTCTTGAGGAATAGATTGGGGTTTTCTAGGATATCAAGAAGGGTAAGAACATTCTAGGCAGAAAGAACTACAAGTGCAAAGCCCTTGCATGTCCAGGCCTGGCTTGAAGATGAAAATGGAGAGCAGTTGGAAATGATGTTGGAGAGTGGGTAGAAATCATTTTGCTAAAGGTCTGTAGCTAAGTTAGGAGACTCAGGTTTCTAGTTTTCCAGGTATACTCTAGCACGTCAGAGTATTCACAGATGGGCCTGAGGTGTTGGTGGGAATGTAATCCAGCCTAACAGGAAGGAAGTTGCTCCTACTCCTGCTTCAGTAGAAACCACTCAGCTTTACATGTGTACATATTTTAAGTTGGACTTCATTTTACTCAGCAAATGTTTATTTAGCACATACTAGGTGCCAGGCATTGTGCTGTTATACACAATTCCCCTTCTCCCAGTGCAGAAAACATTCCTTTAAAAAAGTTAGAGGGGATATATGTATAATTATGGTTGATTCGTGTTGTTGTATGGCAGAAACCAACACAACATTTTAAAATCTTTTTCAAATTAGAAAATGATTTTTTTTAATGGTAGAAAGTATTCCTTTAAAAAAGTTAGAAATCCACAGCTATATTTGGTGGGGAAAGACACTGTAGGGTGTCAGGCAAGAGAGAGTGATATGATCAGATTTGCTTCTTGGAAATCTCACTCTGGTTGCAGTCTGGACAAAATGTTAGAGTAGGGAGGCTGGACAGAAGAGGTTATGAAATAAATAGAACTTGAGGTACTTTGAATGTGGAGATGAAGACAATGACATAATAGAATAATTCNATGACTGCTGCTTTGTAGGTAATCTGTCTTCTCTCCTGGTAGCATTTAGGATTTTCTCTTTATCCCTGCTGTTCTGAATTTTCACTATGGTATGCTTAGATGTGGACTTATTTTTGTTTTCCTGTCTCAGCAGTTGATATAAACATTCTCTCTGGGGACTCATGTCTTTCTTTACTCTTCAGCTGGAACAATTCTTAGCCAATCTCAGCTGTTAGTTCTTCCAATGATGCCTTTCTGCCACTTCCTTTACTCTCTGCTTCTGGGATTCCACGAGGTACTCGCTGGAACTTCTCCCACTCTTTCATGTTTTCTAGTTTTCTATCTCTTTATAATAGTTACTATCTTTTTATTTTGAGATTACAAATTTATATATGTTCAAATTAAGTAAAGTAACTTCCTTTACCACAAAAAAGTTAAGAATGTTTTGCTGACCTGATGTTCTGTTATTCCTGTGTACTTTAGTGGACATTTCCTGCACATTTGGACTTTTTCCTATATGAGTATAATGCAACCATCAAAACCAGGAAATTAACACTGACATATTACCACCATCTAATAATATTCAGGCTTCCTTCCACTTTCTCTGAATGTCCCAATGATATTCTTTATAGGAAATGATTAGAAATTAGTGACATGTAGTTGTCATGTCCGTTTAGGTCTTCTTCATTCCCAAACTGTTCCTCAGTCTTTCCTTGACTTTAATGATCTTGATTCTTTGGGTATTTAGAGACCAGTCATTTTGTAGAATGTCCCTCCATTTTTGATTGTCTGACGTTTCCTCGTGATTGGGTTTAGGGTATGCATTTTGGCAGGAATATCACAGAATCAATGCTGTGTTCCCCATGTCAATATGCATTACTAGTGATGGTGTTAACTTTGATCACATAGCCAAGATGGTATTTGCCAAGCTTCTACACTTCAAAGTTACTGTTTTTCCCTTTGTAATTAATAAGTATCTTTGGGGAGATACTCTGACTATGCAAACATTCTGTTTCTCATCATACTTTTGCCCAATAATTTTTAACATTTATCTATAATTCTTGCTGCAGCAATTAGTATGCTAATGTTTGTCTGCTGGAGATTTTATTTTCCGTATTTCTTCTACATTTATTAATTAGATTTTAACTTTAAGAAAGAGCTAGGCCTTCTCTTTTGTTTATTATTTATTTTCATTTTTGCTTTTTAAATGCATTTAAAATTTTTGTGGCAAAATCTATATTACACAAAATATACCACTTTAACCATAGTTAACATACAATTCTGTGGCATAAAGTATATTCAAATTGTTGTGCAAGCATCACAACCATCCATCTCCACAAATTTTTTTATCTTCTCCAACTGAAACTCTGTACCCCAACACTGATTTCCAACTGCTGCCTCTACCCTTCTATCAATACTTTCTGTCCCCATGAATTTTATTACTTCAGAAATGTCATATAAAATAATATTACAAAGTTTGTCTTTCTGTAACGGGCTTATCCCCTGCTTGTTCTCTGCTGTGCTTAGTTGCTCAGTGACGTCTGACTCTTTACGATGCATGGACTGTAGCCCACCAGGCTCCTCTGTCTATGGGGATTCTCCAGGCAAAATCTTGGAGTGGGTTGCCATGCTCTCATCCAGGGGTTATCCACTGCTTAGTTTTGCTTGATTATTTAGATTAATATTGAGTCGTGGATATTTATTTTATATTTTATGGATTATAAACTATTACTATTATTATCTTTTTGTTGTTCCCATTGTCCCATCTTTGGCCATTGGGAGCTCCTTCAGGTTGGCTTCTGTGTCACTTTTTTGAGCCCTTCTCTACTTACCTTAGAGAAGGAACTGGCAACCTACTCCAGTACTCTTGCCTGGAAAATTCCGTGGATGGAGGAGCCTGGTGGGCTACAGTCCATGGGGTTGCAAAGAATCGGACACGACTGAGCAACTTCACTTTCTTTCTTTCTACTTTCCTGATGACTCAGTGGTAAAGAACCCAACTGCCAATGCAGGAGACATGGGTTCAATCCCTGGGTTAGGATGATCCTTTGGAGAAGAAAATGGCAATCCACTCTAGTATCCTTGCCTGGGAAATCCCATGGACAGAGGAGCCTGGGGCTACAGTCCGTGACATCGAAAAGACTCGGGCACAATTGAGCAACCAAACAATAAACAAACAACACTACCTTTCTCCACAAGGTGCTCCAGGCTCATCTTGTATATTTCCTGTCCCAGCTCTGAAACCAGCCACTTCTCCAGGGAGCCCTGGTCAGATCTGGGCACTAGGTGTTCTTATTGCTACTGGGTATCACTTTTTCCAGGCTCTCTCATGTGGACAGAAATAGGAAATGTATGTATGTAGACAACCACACATGTACACATATACTTATATCTGTGTGGTCTGGAAGATCCCTTGGAGGAGGAAATGGTAACCCACTCCAGTATTCTTGGTGGGAAAATCCCATGGACAGAGGAGCCTGACAGGCTACAGTCCATGGGGTCATAAAGAGTCAGACACAACCGAGTGACTGAACATGCATACACAAACACACACTCATCTGTATATGTATTATAACCCATGAATGAATACCTCTAATTCCAATTTAATGCTATAGGGTTTGTTCTGGCCTTCCCTTTTCCTGAGTTGTAACTTCTTTCTCTGATAGTAGGAAAGCTGGCTCTCATTATCCACAGAGTATATAGTACTGTGAAACTGTACCACAGTTCTAAGAGTCAGAGTTATATAAAAAGATGTATTCAGAGAAATGTTGCTCCTACCATCCTTTCTTCCCTTTCCCTGCTCTCTTTTTTCCTCCCTATTCCTACTAACAGCCAGAAAGTAGCCGTGCTTATTAGTTACTGGTTAATTCTTCCTGTATTCCTTTTGCACAAATAAGCAGATACATGTTTTCTTACGTTCCCTTTTTTTTCTTACTTGAAGTGTAGTATACTGTAGATACTCTTTGTAATTTTCTCTTTTATTTTTTTTGCTTAACAATATATCCTGGAAATCTCTCCATACCAGTTTGTAGAGATTTTCCTTATTCTTATTTCCAGTTACACATAACGCAGTACTCCATTGTGTGGATGTACCATAGTATTTCCAGCTACTGTTCTAAGTATGGGCATTTAGATCGTCTCTTCTATCCTGCAACTACAGTGTTGCAGTGAATAATCTTGTGAATCTGTATTTTTGAATTGTCAGAGATGTATCATCAGGCTAGATTCCCAGAAGTGGAAATGCTGGATCAAAAGGTACATGCATATGTAGTTTTGTTAGATATGGCCAAATTATTCTCCGGAAAGGTTATATCAGTTTGCCTTCCCGTCAGCAATATAAGAGTGTCTGTTTCCCCACAGACTTGCCAAGAGGATATGTTGTCATGCTTTCAAATTTCTACCCATCTAATAAGTGAGAATTGATATTTCAGTGTTTTCATCTGCATTCCTCTAATGAGTGAGCTTGATCATTTTTTGCATGCTTAAGGGGCTTGTCTGTTAGCTTAGTTGATAAAGAATCCACCTGAAATGCAGGAGGCCCCAGTCCAATTCCTGGGTCGGGAAGATCCCCTGGAGACGGGATAGGCTACCCACTCCAGCATTCTTGGGCTTCCCTTGTGGCTCAGCTGGTAAAGAATCTGCCTGCAATACATGAGACTTGGGTTTGATCCCTGAGCTGGGAAGATCCCCTGGAGAAGGGAAAGGCTACCCACTCCAGTATTCTGGCCTGGAGCATTCCACAGACTGTAGTCTATGGTGTCACAAAGAGTTGGACATGACTGAGCAACTTTCACTTTCACTTTTAAGGGCCACTTTAAATCATGGTCTCTTTGTGTGTCTGTTCATTTTTAGCACATTGTCTCTCAATTTAGAAATGTTGTTTTTGTTGTTCTGCTCTTTGTGACCACATGGACTGCAGCACACCAGGCTCCTCTGTCCTCCACTGACTCCTAGATTTTGCCCAGCTTCTTGTCCATTGAGTCAGTGATGCTCTCTGACCATCTCATCCTCTGTCGCCCCCTTCTCCTCCTGCCCTCAATCTTTCCCAGCATCGAGGTCTTTTCCAATGAAAAACATCTGACCACATCGGGTGGTCAAGGTATTGGCGCTTCAGCGTCAGCATCAGTCCTTCCAATGAATATTCAGGGTTGATTTCCTTTAGGATGGACTGGTTTGATCTCCTTGCAGTCTAAGGGACTCTCAAAAGTCTTCTCCAGCACCACAATTTGAAAGCATCAATTCTTTAGCTCTCAGCTTTCTTTATGATCCAACTTTCACATCCATGCATGCTATTGGAAAAACTATAGCTTTCACTATACAGACCTATGTCAGCAAAGTGATATCTCTACTTTTTAATACACTGTCTAGGTTTGTCACAGCTTTCCTTCCAAGGAGCAAGCATCTTTTAATTTCGTGGTTGCAGTCACCATCTGCAGTGATTTTGGAGCCCAACAGAATGAAATCTGTCACTTCCTCTACTTTTTCTCCTTCTATTTGCCATTAAGTGATGGGACCACACCACGAGGTGATTAGAAATATTAGCCCATTGTATGTGGTATATGTTGCAAATATTTTCTCATTTGTCAAAGTCTTTTAACTTTGTTTCTAGTGCTTTTTCTTTTGCCAGATAAAAAATTTTCGATGTAGTCACATTTATTAATCTTTTCTTATAACACCTCTGGGTTTTGAACCATGATTAAAAATCTTTATCTAACCTAAATAGACTAAATAGGAACTTGCACGCTTTCTAGTATGTTTTACTGTCTGGTTGAGCTATTTCCCCCTCTTACCATGACCTCATGGTTTTTGTTTTACAGTACTTTTCTGGCTATGACTTTTCTGCATGACTGTTTTTCCATGTGAACTTTAGTTTCAGCTTATCTAACTCCATAGAAAATCTTGTTGATATTTTTATTGATATTGAATTATATTTATAACCAAACTTAGGCAGAGCCAACATATTTATGATGTTGCATCATCCTATCCAAGAAAAGAAGAAATCTTTGCACATGTTCAAGTCTACCTGGGGTCTTCAGGAATGTGTATAATATTTTATTTTACTTATTTTGATTGCTGTATCAATTATTGCTATATTTCATTACTCACTGGCATCTTGCTGTTGGTGTAAACTTCCTGGATGTTTTATACCATATTCTTGTTTCTTTGTCATCTATGCTTCCATATGCCATTTACATTTCTGTAGTCAATACCATTTTATAGTCTTGTCCCTTGCTCTTCATGATAGAGTTTGTAAAAAGACCACCTGGAAAAGAGTGTTATCAATGGGAATCTAGGCCTGGGTTGGAGAATCTTGGAAAGAGCTATAATCTATATGCCAAAGCCTGGGTGAAGTTCACAGTTCAGTTCAGTTCAGTTGCTCAGTCATGTCCGACTCTTTGCGACCCCATGAATCGCAGCACGCCAGGCCTCCCTGTCCATCACCAACTCCCAGAGTTCACCCAAACTCATGTGCATNTTGTTCCATGTCCAGTTCTAACTGTTGCTTCCTGACCTGCATACAGATTTCTCAAGAGGCAGATCAGGGTGAAGTTAGAGTGGTCTTAAGTGATCAGTTACACAGAAATGAGGGTTTATTTATAGACTGACTCCAACAAGATTTGGCTGGTGACAGCTTGAGGTATGGGAACAATGGGAGAATAAAATTAGATAAGTGGGCAAGAAGCCCAGGGTTGGGCTGTGTAATAATAATGTAATAGAATGAGCATGGACTCTGGAGTCAGACAATTTGGATTTGAAGCCAGTTCTGTCATTTCCTTGTTAAGTGGAGCTTCAGTTTCTCATGTGTGATAGATATTAATAGTACCTATCTCAGGGTTGTTGTGATGATTAGAGATGATGCCCTTAAACCACTTAGTCTCTATGAGATATAGATATGGATATATAGCTATGTGAATCATCATATCACATCACATAGCCCAGACTAGAATAGACTGTAAGTATATGAGAATGTTACCTATAACATGAATTCTCCTGCTTTTCCCTCGTTATCCTGAAACTATGATATACCTTTTAGAATTTAGAGGTGTGGAGAAGAGCAAGTCATTACCCTTCAAGTTTTGGGCTGTTTAGCAGACTGTGGCTCCTCACATTGGACAGAAAATTGCAGGCTTAACAGGGGTCTTGGTGCCTACATAGAGCTAATGGAAGTTGAATTTGATGAGTTTGGGGGATCTTGTTCATCGGCATATTATTCTCTGGGGATCCATCCTCTCTGTGGTCTAAGCTTTTGATTAAATTCTTGACAATTTGAGCCTCATGAAACTGTTTTGCCTTTGGCTGGTGAACAACCAATTGTGGGGAGGCAGGACTGAAAGAATGAATGCTTTGGTTTGTATTCAATTGGCTGAAGATTTTGTCATTTGCATAAGTATATATATAGTGGAAAGGGGGTTAAGGGAGAGTTGGATAATAGGTCATCTTAAATATCTACATGAATAACTAAAGTGCCAAAACTTCAGATAGGGTATTGAAGACATGATAAAACTTGCAATCCAGGGAGGGGTTAAAGAGCTGCCCCCCATTCTCTGCTAGGGCTAGCATATAAGCATAGCTATACCATAGTATTCCCAGCTACTGTTCTAAGTATGGGCATTTAGGTTATATAGGGGCTAGCTTCACAAAATTAGTTGAGTTGAAAGTGTGATGGGAAAGGCCTGGAACTCTTAGGGATTCCCTTCAATGTCAGAAGTAAAGGAGTGCCATTTAGTAAATAAATGTAGCTCCTGCTGACAGTGAGAAAGGAAAAGGAGAAGAAAGGACAAAGGGAGGAAGAACTGGCATCTGCGGTACAAAATTAATCAATAAAGTGAAAGAACAGGAAGGTCAAAGAGTAAAAAAAAAATAAAGGAGTCAAAATCAAGTGTTATTTTGCTTAATTCAAGATATCTGGTCAGCTTATCACTGGAGAAAGAGAACAGTGTGAATAAATGAATATACGGAGAACCTTGATTGTCACGTTAACTATCTCCCCTCTCTCCTTCCATCATTTTTACTAGATCATGTGAAAAGTTTAAGTTTGCTGGTTTGAGTTTCATCTTCTTTTATTTTCCCTGCCCTGAGTGTGAAGAGGCTAATGAACCTTAAAATAGCCAAATGGCAGAAAACCAAGGGAATAGGGACAAGCTTAAGTGCCTGGCCTAGATAATTAGTCTTTGAGTAATACAGAATGGGGTGTATTATCATCTTAATATTGGCACAGTAATTAGACTTAGAAGCTTTCAACTGTGATGCTATGATTTGTGTGTGTATGAATGTGGAGCTGGATAGTTTGGGGATACTTTAATTTTTAATTTAGTAACAAAATAATTGAGGATCAAACCAGTCAATCCTAAAGGAAATTCAACCCTGAACATTCACTGGAAGGACTGATGCTGAAGCTGAAGCTCCAGTACTTTGGCCACATGTTGTGAAGAGCTGACTCATTGGGAAAGACCCTGATGTTGGGAAAGACTGAGGCAAAAGGAGTAGAGGGAGGCAGAGGATGAGATGCTTAGACAGCATCACCGACTCAATGAACATGAATCTGAGCAAACGCTGGGAGATGGCGAAGGACAGGGAAGCCTCGGGTGCTACAGTACATGGGGTCGAAAAGAGCTGGACACAACTGAATGACTGAACAACAGCAACAACAGCATTTTTTAAAAACATGAATATCTTTGTCCATATTGCTGGGAACTCTAGGAACATACAGAAACTTACAAACACCAGTGCAGTGACCACAGGTCTATTGTTTTACTAAGGAAGTCCTACTCCCGTGTTATTTTAAATGCATACAGTATTTCATCCCCAGAGCGGTTGGTTTTCAGACTCACTGTGTTTTGAGACACAGCTGACTCTCAATTATAAAAGTAAAACCAATTATCTGTATTCTCACCATGCATTTAAGATTATAGTTTTATGTTTATTTATAAAAAATAACACAAACCAGACAAATGACTTACTTAAAATGCACCATGTGCTCAAACTGATTTAGCGCAATAACAACAGTCATATCCACAACAGTTCTCTAAAATGTTCCTTTTCCTCCTCTGCAATTTGAATCCAAATGTTCAGCCTTGATTTTGAGGTCTCTTCTAAGTTTTGTGACTTTCTGGGTTCTTTGCATAATAGAAATGAAAGAAAGAAGGGAGACAGAGAACTAAGAATCCCAAACTATGACATTTTAAAACTCAAGTTTTAGAGTTGTTTTGGTTAACAACTAAGATTTCTATTTTATTTAAACTGAAGCTACAAATTCAGTTGTTAATTAAATCATCCACAAAATGGAATCACTGTTTTTCCAAAACTGCATGCTTATCCTATTTAGCACAGAATGGGTTTGTAATTCTGTAGCTCCCCTATTTTACAGAACCCGGAAAAGGTAATACCTCCTTAAAATAAAAGAAACCAGATGAAATATGATTTGAACAATGTGCATATTCTCTAATTAATTGAAACTCCTTTATTATAATCATCTTTAGGGATGGGATGGCAAAGAATATTCACAATATTTAAAAAATGCCATTACATTTAGCATAAACCATAAAGTTAAAAATACCCAAAATGGAACACAAAACTACAAAACTGTTGCCCAGTAGGGTCGACAAATTTACCCTGTCTCACAGTGGGTCTAGCTGAAAAGTAGAAATTCCTAAAACCTTGGTGATTTTCTACCAACCCCAAGTTCTTTGGAAATGAAATTTAACATTTATATTCATTCTTTTCCATCCCTTAAACTTTTGAGACTTAGATATGTTGTTCCTGTTGTAATATTTTAAGTCTTTTTTCTTCCCCCATTTTTAAGTCTTATAGTTATTTTGTATATATATATATTTTTTTTACTTCAGTTTTTGATTGAAGGATAATTGCTTTACAGAATTTTGTTGTTTTCTATCAAACCTCAGCATGAATCAGACATAAGTATACATATATCCCCTCCCTTTTGAACCTCCCTCCCATCTCCCGCCCCATCCCACCCCTCTAGATTGATACAGAGCCCCTGTTTGAGTTTCCTGAGCCATTATTTTGTATATGTTCTAAAACTTGTCTTCCCAACTAGATTGTGTCTCTTGAAATAGAGGTCATATATTCAACTTAAAAAAAAATCTTACATATCATCTTGTAACATACCTTGATAGATTACTTCAACTGCTTTCAATGCTAAAATTTTTAATACTGCTGTGCTTGGTCATGTCCAACTCTTTGCGACCCTTTGAACTGCAAAGGGACCCAGAGGACCCATGGTTCCTTTGTCCATGGGATTTCCCAGGCAAGAATACTGGAGTGGGTTGCCATTTCCTCCTCCAGGGGATCTTGAACCCACATCTCTTGTGCCTCTTGTATTGCAGGTAGATTCTTTATCTACTGGGCCATCAGAAAAACTCTTCATTTTCTTTAAATATGTGATATTAAGAGATCTATTCTGTTCTGAAATGTGATTTTATTACACAGAGCAACTCAATTCTCAGTTAAATGCATTCTATTGACTGAGACACACAAACACACATATATATATATACACCCCCCCCAATATGCCCAGAGGCAAAAGCAAATGTAATGGGAGAAACAATGGAAAACAGAGTAAGTCTATCTATTT
This sequence comes from Neotragus pygmaeus, assembly GCA_006410875.1. NCBI lineage: Eukaryota > Metazoa > Chordata > Mammalia > Artiodactyla > Bovidae > Neotragus > Neotragus pygmaeus. The sequence goes on from SJYV01025531.1 coordinate 387,233, forward strand.
GCATTAATTAAAGAGGTAATTAATTAAAGTCATTGATAACTGCAAAGGTAGCTTGATTCCTATGTGTATCTCAGCACAAATGAAAAATCCTTTTTCTATACCTGTTTCCTTGGGGTATTTTACTTTGAGGATATGGAAATTTCATATTCTCAAAGACATGTCTTTCTCAAGCCCTATGACAGTATCACTACTTTTCCCCTTAAACTCCGATTACGAAAGCTGGAGGGAGCTGGCAGTTCTGCAAGCAGGATTAACCTCCTAAATCCAATGTGTACCTTTGGTATGGGCTAGGGCAAGAGAGGACAGAGTTTTTGGTATTAATATAGTAAATGGCTTCTATAAGCTGACTTAGCTGGCAACAGGATGTTAGCTACTTGATCCTGACAATGAGCCTGATTTTTATTCCCCTCCATTAAAGAGTGCTTTTGAGCATGGCTCTTTTACTTTCTAGCAGTTACAGAAGAAACCAAGTGCCCTGAAGGCTAAGACAGCAGAAACAATGGCTGATCTCACTCAAAAGCTCCCTTGCCTTTCTACTTTCTGCCACCATAAAAAAAAAATTCATCCTCTTAATATTCACTATTGGTGATAGCTCCGGAGTTCAGCCTCATTCAGAAACTTCCCAGCTTCCTGTCGCCACTATGAACTGCTGATCAATATCAGCCACTGGCTTTGGGCATGAATGGAATTGTCAGTAAAATCACAATGACCATCACAGTCCAGGTTAAGCCTTAAAATGAATGCAGTTAAATACAAATAGATTTTATATGTGTATATATGTATATGTGTGTGTGATTTTTTGACATAATGTCCTCTATATATGTGTAGGATGTTACTGTAACACTTAACTACTCCTTTTTGTTGTGGTTTTTATTCCTTTGTGCCTTGTGCTATAGTTAATGTCCATAGTTCATCTACTAGGCAGTAAGCCACTTGAGGTCAGTGTACATATCTCATCTTTGATATTGCCCCCAGTTGCTACTGTGGCGATTTGCATTGAGCTGGTTTGTAGCAAACTACTCACCAAATGCATGAACAAAATGGCATTTGTTACTAATGTTTAACAAATAACATTGATGTGTGCAAAATAGTATATGTGATTTCACTGAGTCTGGTGGACAAACAGGAGGTGTGTAAATATGGTGGCAGGTTCTGTTCTCTATTTCTTGGTGCATAGCCATCAAGCTACAGAGCTTTTCAGGAGTGGATGTGCCTCCATTTTGGCTGAGAGGACTGAAGAATGGTGGTTTGCTTTCTATCCTGCTTTCGGTCCTCTCCTTGATGATACCCCAAATTTTCTGGCTTCAGTAACCTAATAGGGAAAGAAAGTGAAGTGAAAGTGTTATTCGCTCGGTCATGTCTGACTCTTTGTGACCCCATGGACTGTAGCCCACCAGGTTCCTCTGTCCATGGGATTCTACAGGCAAGAATCTTTGAGTGGATTGCCATTTCCTTCTCCAGGGGATCTTCCCCACCCAGGGATTGAATCCAGATCTCCTACATTGCAGGCAGATTCTTTACCATCTGAGCCACAAGGGAAGCCAGCCTAAGGCGCAGGTGGGTGGGGGGGAACACTGTAATTCCAAGTGTCACTTTCTGGTTCTAATTGGTAGTTCATCCTTTTACTAGGAGGATTTGTATCATTCTATTCAAAATACACTTGCATCACATCTGCCACACTTCTCCTGCCCACTCCCCCTACATTTGGTCCATGGCACCTTGGCATTAAACTACCCAGAAGCATTTAAGTTTGTCTGAGTTAGAGGTTTATTGCTTATTTCTTCTTCCATATCATTTATGAGTATTGAGTCATGTCAGTCCTTACATCCATCCCTTTTGGACTTCGGTTTAATATTTATTCATCCCAAGAAGCCATGGTTGGTCCTTGTTAGTTTTCCTTAGAGGTCATTTCTAAAGAGATGGGAAGTGCAGGATAAGAAGTGTGTATCTTGCATCCTATGTTACATGAGGCTCTGCAGCTGTGGTATACACTTGCTCTTCCTTGTAGGGAAAGAGAGACACACGTTCTATAAAACTCCAGCCAGAGCAGGGCTAGTTGTCTGGGATTCTCTGTAATCTAATAGAGCAAGTTTAACACTCAAGAGAGGTCTGCTGTATATTACAGCTCATGGCTCATGAAAAGATATACTATGTTAATTTTCTGAACTGGGTCTCTTAGGCTGAATTACATTATTTTGGTGATGCCTCTCCAGAATTAACTACATTTATTTGAGCATCCAGCATCTCCAACTTACCAACAGAAGGGAATCCTTGGATGTTAGTGAGCTATTGAATTCCAACCGGAGCTCATCCTCTGAGAGGAAAATGGCTAATGGATGTGGAATTCTCAGTTCTTTGCGGGTAAAATAGTTTTTATGTGGGCAAGCTCACTTCTCCTCTATTGATAAATGTGGGTAGTGAACTATCATGAACTTCTGTTTTTAGAATACTTCAGTGCTCTCATTCCTCCAGGATGGACTCCAGACTCCTTAACACCGCCCTCAGGGCCTTTTGTCCACTGGCCCCTGCTTTCCACGCCAGCCTCGTCTCGTGGCATCCTCCCTGTCTTCTCTCCAGCTGGACTGGACTAACTCCAGGACACCACATAGCTACGTTCGTTGTCCTCTTTGGGCCAGTCTACGCACAGGCATCCTGCTGTCCTTTTCCCACATCCGTCTATTAGTAATGACAGTAGTAGTAGTGGTTGCTAGGCTCTGTCTTAGGGCTCACATGGATTCTCTCACTTAATCCTTACAACAACCCTTGAGTACTATCATTCCCATTTTGCAGATGGGGAAAATGAGGCTTAATGAGCATGTAAGAGACCTACCCAGGCTCACACAGCTATAAGTGTTAGCACAGGGAGTTGACGCTAAGCAGTCTGACTCCTGAGCCTACTCTTGGCTATACTGCCTCTCAGCATGTGATTTAAACATGTTTACATAGCTAACTCCTACTCATTATTTAGACATCACTTGCTCCAGAAAACCTCCCCGATACCTCCTGCTCTAGCCCCCAGCTGGTTGTGCGCTCTTCCTGTGCCTGCTCAGTCACACCTCCCATTTCTCCCTCTACAGACTCATCATGCAAGGCCGCCTGCTGTGGCTTGTTCACTTGTCTGTGTTTCCCACAAACTCCTGAGACCCATGGGGCAGGATCCCATCGGCCTGTCTTGCCAGTTTATCCTCGGCAGCTACCGGGAAGCTTGGCATTCAGCAGGAGCTCAATAAATGTTTATGGAAGGAGTAGTCTTTTGACTGAACTTTTGCTGTAGTTGTTGTTGAGTCGCTAAGTTGTCTGACCCTTTGTGACCCTATGAACTGGAACCCGCCTGGCTTCCTTGTCTGTGGGATTTCCCAGGCAAGAATACTGGCGTGGGTTGCCATTTTCTCCTCCAGGGGATCTTCCCAACCCAGGGATTAAACCTGCATCTCCTGCATTGGCAGGTAGATTCTTTACTGTTGGGCCATCTGGGAAGCCCTTGACTAAACTTAGTTCCACTGAGGACTGCAGAGTTCTTCTGGCAGGAAGAGGCTAATCCTCATCTTAGTGAATTGTCAGACTCTAATGGCGGAAATACCCAGCAGCTTCTCCTTTCTTTGGGACTCCAGAATTACGTGACTAGACAGAGGCTTTCTTGTGGTTAACAGAGCCTATGTGTCAAGACTATCACTTTAGTCAAGCTTTTGTTCACTCTAGCTGTCTCCCCACCTCTCATGAAACGCTTGTCTGCAAAAGAGATAAACCAGGAAGTGGCTTGTTGTTTTACAGAAAGATTCACCAAAGGATTCTCACTTCTCATTTGGCCTGTTACCGGATATCGTGTAACACTGAAGCTGGAAATGACACTGGACTAGCTCATCTAATCCTTTTTAGATGAGAGAGAAAATAAGACACAAAGAGGCTCAGATTCAACCACTAGTTAGCGGCCAAGCCAGAGCTATTGACATAATCCACACCTTTTATTTAAATAATGACTTTATGTGATGCATTTAATATATGATTACTTTATGAAAATGTTTTTCACATTCACACTTATTGCAATAAATGTGTTAGCTCTAAAGCTAACACACAACTATCACATACAACTCTAACACACAACTCTAACATACAACTATCTGTATACTTCAGCAGTGCAGTCACAAGAAAAGATTTTCAGAAAACTCTGCTGAAGTCTAACATACATTCAGAAAATTGTATATAACTCAATGAATTTTCATAAATTAATCTATCCATGTAACAAGACACCCAGATCAAGCAACAGGACATTAACCATGGAAGATTTTTATTATAAATATTATATGATTATTTTTATATTGTCACCTACATGTGTTCTATAAAATATAGGCTTATCAGAGAAGGCTATGGCACCCCACTCCAGTGCGCTTGCCTGGAGAATCCCATGGATGGAGGAGCCTACCTACAGTCCATGGGGTGTCTAAGAGTCAGACACGACTGAGCGACTTCACTTTCACTTTTCACTCTTTTATCAAACAGCAGGTTCTTATGGGTGGTGAGTAGAAAGGGGAAGGAACTTTAAGATGACAACTTATCCTTACATGCATCTCTCACAATTCATAATGCAGTATTCAAAGAATATATCCTTTTGCCTTTGTAATGAAGGTGAAGTTTATTTATTTGCCTATTTGTTTGCAGACTTACCATGTGTTTGGCTGATTGCAAAATCATAAAGTTCTAAAATCATAAAATTCATTCATACCAGTATGAATCCGGCTCATTCTATAGTACTTAAATATCTACTTTAGAGCACTTTTCAGGGATCATTTGTTACGTGAGATTTGTCAACATTGGTGTGTGTGTGTGCTTTATTCTTTTAAAAACAAGGTGAAATCATGAATCTACGATTAGCAATGTACACACTTACTCTGAGGCCCAGTGGGTTTGCATGGAGCACATTACGTGTTTTTACTTATACTTTTTGGCAAACTTGGATGTATTGCTGTGTGGACTGACTGGTATTAGCATGTCTGATTGAAGAGCTGACCTGCCTCTGTTCTAAACCAGCTAACCCACGCATGTGGCCCAGCTCATTAGTACCAGGCTTTAAATGTCATTTCAGTACTACGTGATGAAGACTTTATTCCCCATGTAGACATTTCCCAGAACTTTGGACAAGTTATTTAACCTGAAACAGTCTCATTTCAATTCTTGGAGTAACCAATTCTGTCACATAATTATAATAAATATTTTGGGAATAAATCTTCTCTCTAATATTGGATCAGAGTGTTAAACTTATCTGCACGGCCAATACACGGATCAATTAATAGAACAGTGACTGGGAAATTTCCGGGAAATCCTTCATGATCTAAAAGTTGTTTAGCTCAATGGATTTTGTAATATCATCTAACATCTTAAGAAAGGTTTTATTCCCCCCACCCATTCCCTATCTCTATCCAAGGATAAAATTTATCCAGTTGTTCAGAGCAATGGCTTAACTAACTTTAGTCCAGAAAAAAACAGTTCTTACCTGTTTTAAACTTACTTCCTGCTGTCTAGAATAGCCCCTTCGGCAAACAACATATTAATCTACTTAATTAACATGTATTGTGCCTTCTTCAAGGCCAAGCAGGGTCCAATTATGTGTTATAGCTAATTTTACTTTCTTCCTTTTTGTGTCTCATACTGCTTCCCCTCAGCTCCCCCTTTAGCCTTATCTGCTTACAACAAAAGCTCAATAGGAGACTAGCAATAGCGTGATAAAATTAAATAGAATGTCACAAAAAGGCCTGGGAATTTGAAAGGTGCCTTTTAACTTTAGCAGGAAGGCAGAATAACATGGCCCTTGCCCTTGGCTTGGAGAAGTTTATGTGGCAAGTACTTGATGGTTATTCTGTTTATTTGCCCTTAATGGACACTGTTTTTCTTTATGTGAGAACCATATCTCAGTGGAATTGCAATTGAGAGTACACATCCCCTAGTAAAAGCAAATGTTGTCATCCTGTTGATGCCACCAAAGCCTGTTAGGACTATTAATTTTGTTGTTCATTTAGGCATGCATGGTTGCCACAGTAACAGCAGTCTCATAGTTCCTTCAAGCCCTCTGTGCAGTGAGCATCTGTTGAGAGTCCTATGAAGGTGCCATGGTTTCTATCCTTCCTGTCACAGATTGAACCCCTGCCTTGCTCTCTTTATGTGCTACATATTTATCAAGAATCCCTAGAGAGAGGAGACTCTTTGCTGGAGCCAGTCAAAGGAGAAATAGAAATGAGTATGAAGGCTTTTGTTTCCCATGGGCTGCTGCAGAAGACCTCAGAATAGGTGGTTTGGAAATCATACAATTATTAAAAACCTTGGTCAGCTGAAATGTGAATAAGTCCTTGGCAAAATTCACAGCCAATCTTTTATAGACAATGGCCAGGACACTGAGTGTCCTGCTTAAAGCCAAAGTTGTAAATTCTAGCCTAAACTCCCAGTGGTATGCAGTAATAGGGTGCCATCTCTTGCCAACTATTTTTTGTAGTCCAAGACTTTCTCCTAAAGAACTGTATAGTTTTCAGAAAACGTGTGTCTTGAAGGATGCATTTCCCTTTTAATTTCCTCCTAACCATGGAACATTCCTCCTAAACATCTTACATGTTTTTAAAAGCCATCTTCTATGGCAGCTATCTTCTAAAGTACTATTCAACTTGAGTCCTTATCTTTGATCCTGTCCTAATTCATCTCATTTGCAATTTATATAGTCAGAACTAGAAGAGTTGACTCATTGGAAAAACTTTGATGCTGGGAGGGATTGGGGGCAGGAGGAGAAGGGGACGACAGAGGATGAGATGGCTGGATGGCATCACTGACTCGATGGACGTGAATCTGAGTGAACTCCAGAAGTTGGTGATGAACAGGGAGGCCTGACGTGCTGCTGTTCATGGGGTTGCAAAGAGTCGGACAGGACTGAGTGACTGAAATGAACTGAGAGGAGAGTAACAATTTATAGATAAATTACATACTAGCAAGTGAAAGGAGCTGAAACAGGGGCAGTCTGTCTTTTCACAACTGTTGAGTTATCTTAGTCTTTCTTTGCAGAATCCTTAGTTGAAACTTACATGTAAATATTAGGGCACCCGACTGAGTAAGTTTATCAAAACATCTTTGTAGTTTTCCTACTCCTTCTGTCATTACTCTGATCAAGATGATCAAGAACAGATTTCTGTATTCATTTCTGCAGAGAAGCTTACTCATTCCTCTTCAAAATTCTCTTACCTAATGATACCTATTGTTCAATCATAAATAATATCTAGCAATGAAATCTTTTACTTGGAGTAAATTATCTTTGGATTTCTCTACTGATCAAATAATTGTCGTTTCCACCTTTTAATTTAAATAAGAAGCTTCTAGGTTGAAATACCATTCTTAAGAAAGAAGATTGGGTCTGGGTTACTCCAGCTTCCACGAAACAGTGAGCATGTTCTGAGGGCTTCTTCTTTGCAGATCTTGTGGGGACTCCTAGGACCAATTTTTGTAGGATCTCCTATTCTAAGCACATTTTCTGGACCATTTTTACTTTTTATCCCCATTTCATCAGCAAAGAAGTCTTCTCTTTATTTTTTATTCTGTAGGATCGTAAAATCATAGTACTTTTGACCTGGAGAGTACCCCCCCCCACCCCTGCTGATCCTCTTTTATGCGTTTCTGTCCTCAAAACTTGCAGGCCTAACTAGGCTCATGTCAATCAGTTTTTAAAAACTTATATACATAGATTCATTGACAGTGGAGCACAAACTAAACATTTTGTTATATACCATTTATTATACCAGTGTGGGTTTAAAGGAAAAAGCCCTAAATTACAAATGAGATTTTTTTTCTATTTCCAGCTCTGATTAATTCATGAAATGACCCTGGACATGTCTCTCAATTCTGCTGGGTGTCAGTTTCTTTATCTGTAAAATGAGAATAGCATTCTATCATAACTTATTATAAAGATAAATGAGATAATATATGTAAAGCTCCTTGGAAAGTGTGAGATACTATATATAAGTATGAGATATGTGGCCATAATGCCTGTCTGTGGACTTTAATTGCCCTTAGCCAAGATCACAAAACCCTTACAAATCCACTTATAAAAAATGTGGTTTACCTTGACCAAACAGTTTCCCCAGTAGCAATCCATAGTGCAGAAATTTTTATTCATGTGTGCTTTTCGGCAATTGACTTAACTTTTCCATACTTCATTTTCTCACCTCCAAAATGGATTTGACCATTTACCTGGCTCAAACCAATTAAAATATATAGAATAAATCTAGAAGAACACATTCGATTATCCTAAGATGTGGGATAGTGTCAAATGTTTCTGTGACAGTTAGAATATATTCCAGTCTAGTTGTTTTCCCACTTCACCTGTAACTTCCAACTGTGGGGTTTCTCTTAATTGCTCCCCTTTGGCGCATACAGTGGCCAGCATAGTGCTAGGAACATGGCAGACACTGAAGATATGTGTTTTCCAAGAATAACAACATCTTGTTGTATATAAAAAAGGGTTTTAACTTGAAATTTTCTATTAAGTTATTTATTCATTAATTTATTGATAAATTTATTAATTTAACACTTGTTGACCATCCATTCGAGGTCAAAAATAAGAGGTGTTGGTATACAGTGATGATGAAAGGCTTATATAAATATATATTTAGACAGAGTTGTCTCTACCTATAGGTCTAAACTGGTACAAGGTTTGGTATCTGGTCTTGAATACGTTTTATGCTGTCACTGGCAATCCTTCTACTTTGAAGAGTACTCTTCAGGGACTCAGATGAAAACTCAGAGGAAACTAGTAGCGCCTTGGAGAGTCTGATAGAGCATGAAGTGCTCCAAATAATTCTGAAAGCCTACAGACCTCGAGCATCCTTTCCTCTGGTTGAGAGATCTGTTATGAATTCTCCAGTTCTGAGCAGGGCTGATGCTGGAACAGCAAGCCTAGGGGTTAGGATCATTCCCTCTGGAGCCACTGCCTGAGTTTGGAGCTAAGCCCTACCATTTACCAAGTGGGTAGTCTTGGGCAAACTGTGTGCTCTCTCTGCCTCAGTTTCCTCATCTGCTGAATGGAAATAACAAAGTGACCTCCTTAGGTTGTTTCATAGATAAATAGAGATGTCTAGGAAAACACATTAATGAACAGGAACAGTGCCTTCCACTCTTAGCTGGAAATGTGGAGTTCTTTTTAAAGTGCCTAAGTATAATTCTGTGCTTGAGTATTGTATTGTATTGTATTGAAAATAGTACTGAACTCTGAATAATGGTAACCTGCTTCCCTAGGACAGCATTAGGAAGATCCTAGAAACTCAGAGAAATACAGGTTTTGGCAAACATAATACAGAACTGGAAGGTTAGGGAGATCATCCAAATGTATGGCCATCAAGAAAGCAACAGGGGGTTTTTCTGGCAGAACTATGGGAAAACCCACAGTCTGATGAGACAGAATCATGAAGTATGATAGGGGGCTTCTGCTCCCACCCCAGAAACTTTCACCGGCCTCGTATCTGGCTTTCCTCTCAGCCATATTCTACCCAGCTCATTACCTCACGTACTCTATCTGTACTGCTAAAGCTCTCCCAGAGAAGGAGGCGAAACCTTCCCTCCAGGGAGGTCACCTAGGATTGCAGTGCTTTGCTTCATGCAAACATCCCTCCAGGGAAGGAGCCTTCACTGTCCCCGCTGTGTGGATAGATTGAGGAGCCCCCAAGGCTTGACAGCAGGTCAGAACCAAGCCAAGCTTCCAGACCCAGACAGAGGCGTAGATTTTTATCTTAACTTAATTCCTTTTGCAGAAGAGCATTCATAGCCTCTCGTCTCTTACTTGAATTGAATCCCCATGGATCACAATTTTGTTCTGTGGCCCTAATCTAGCTAAACATGATTCAAGGGCTCTTGGTCCTTGGCTGGCTCCCAGAACTACAGAACTGGGACAAGATCAGCCCCCTCACCCCAGGTGAGGAACCACGGCTCGGGAGAGTCACGTGACCGGCCAAGGTCAAGTGGCGAGTTGGTAGAAGCATGGGACTACAAGAAAGGTTACCAGCCTTCATCCAGGGTTCTTGCAATTTTTATTAGCAACAGGAAAGTCTACTCAAAAACAACTCATAAACCTCTTAGAATAGAGATCTTTGATGTCATAGGTAAAAAGTATAGAGATTGTACAGCATAGTCATCTGAATGAAACTTTAGAGTTTGGTAAGTACCTTCTCCCTTTATTATCTTTAAAATAATGTCTGACTTGCCACAGCCAGGAGTCTGAGATGTGTTCTAGTCCATGTGCACTTATGCACCTAGGGGTGACATTGGCGTGGTTTTATTTTGTAGTAAAAATACTTAGTGGTGATTTTGATTTTCCTTGTCTTATGAGATGGGATTGTCAGCCAGGAGGCCACTGACTCCTGATTTTCTATGTGGTCATTATCCATACTCCATTCAGACCACAGTGAAGACCACTGGCTCATAAATGACCCCCCAGGGACTGTTCGTGTGGTCATCTGTGGGGAGGGAAAGGGAGGTATGCAGGCAAGCAACACTGACCAAAAATATTTCTCCTGAAAGCTCTCATACTTGCAGTGTGAATTCACCACTGGAAGACTGCCATGCTTTCTATTTTAAGGTCCCATGTCTTTTATGTAGCTCTGTTGCTCCTTCTAATTCTAGCCTGTGGTGTGGAGAGTAGAGATGAAGATAATGGGTCCTGGAATTGGACTGCTTGACTTCAAATCTTGGCTTTGCGTGGGCTAATTTTGTTATTATAGGCAACAGTCTTAATCTTTCTGGGTTTGTTTCCTACCAGTAAAGTGATTTGACAACTTCAACTCAAATGATTGATATGAGGACTAAGTGGGGAGGGTACAGACACACTGGCCTGCAGTGGCCACTTAGCGTTAACTGTCCCCATTAACATCTCCTGCTTGTGCGGCCCAGCATTGTGAAAAGAATGCTGGATTAATAGGACAGGAGACCCAGAATTTGGTCTAGGCTCTCACTTTTATGTAGCTACATGAACTTGGGACAGTCAGTTGACCCCAGTTCACAGAATACAAAATATAGAAGTAAGTATTTGGTCCAGCCTCCTCATTTGAGGAATGACACTGGACTGAGAGAGAGGATGAGGTTCGCCTATTGGCCACAGGGAGTTAATGCCCAGGCAAGGATCAGCCAGTACTCGCTCTCTTGACTTCTAGCCCAGAGTTCTTTCCATAGTTACTTTGGGGACCAAAGGTCCTGCCAAGTGTCCCCAACTTTGCTGAAGACCTGAGGACTTTGTGGTTGGCAGGCACATGGTTCTTAACAAGCTGTCTTTGGGTTGTGGCCATCCCAGAAGCAGCAGCCAGTGCATTCTAATATGGCATGGCTGGTATAAGTGTTGGAAGTAGAGTGATGCCTTTAAGAAGCTGCTGGGTGGAAGCCACTGCCGTTTTGGGGGGCCCAGAAAAACTCATTCCAGACCAACGGGACAAACTTGGGCAGGTTCTTACAGCTCAATGGCTTAGTGATTGACCGCATTTCTTCTTTCCCTTGTCTCCTGCCTGAGAAACTCACAATAACTATGTCTCTACCTTAAGCTGTGGAGCTCTCCTTGAGAGCTCTTACTGTAGGCTCTTGCCACCCATTTCCTCCTCTGCTCTGACTCTCATGCAGATCCGGGGAGTATAGGTTGACCATATTCTCCACTCTTACATGTATGGCTTGATCCACAAGGCACTCTTTCTGTTCTGCACCCTGCCCACAACGGACACTCAACAAAGCCAGTCCTCTGCTTGTTATTCCAAATACATCCCAGGCTTCTGGGTCTGGTTCATTGCATGTATTATGTCTCTCCATGGATTCTTGCTGAATCCTCTCAGATTAACACTATTAGATTTCTGCGAAGCCAACAATGATCCTCCTAATCAGAAGTGATCTTCTTTCCTTGGAACTTTCAAAGCACATACCGACTATAACTGATGGTTTCCACATGTCGAGAGGTCCTCTTTCTCTTAAGAAACTCCTCAAGAACCATATAATGACAGCTTTTTATTCCTCAAATCATTTAGCAGAGTTCCTTACCCATTGTAGCAGCTCCTGCTTGAACAGATGTTGACTGGTTAGCTGGGTTGCCAACCAGGGACTTCAGCCTTAATAAAAAGGTTTTTCCTTCACAATGAAAAAATACTTTCTCCCTGGGTATCATTGTGAGACTGTAATAAGTCAGTTATAGCCATTCAAAGGCTCCTTGAAGTTTTGGCAATGCCCAATCATGTTGAGAATTCTACTTTTTAGAAATCTGGAGTGACACATTTTTTAAATTAACATCAATTAAAATAAGTTTTGCTATTCTTTTTCTATTGGTAGAAACTGACCACCCAACACGGGCAAGCAAAACAAGCTAACATACTCTAAAAGTGCAAGTAGAAGTTTAAGGACATAAAAGGCATGATGAGTAATGGAGTTCTGAAACTTTCATTTACTCACCCACTCATTCACTCAGTAACCAAACAGGTTGTTGTTCAGTTGCTCAGTCGTGTCCAACTCTTTGAGACCCCATGGACTGCAGCATGCCAGGCTTCCCAGTATCTCCTGGAGTCTGCTCACATTCATGTCCATTGAGGTGATGATGCCAACAGGATAAAGCAAATAGGAAAGAGTTGTATTATTCTGTTCACACAGAGTTCTATGCAGAGATCTATATAGCCTTCTGCTACAGCCCTGTGCTTCCAAAATTGCTTGCTAAAATAATGGTCAGAAGTAGTTTGTGTTCACCAAGTTGAGCTCAGTTTTTCCCTAAGATCAAATACTCTGTGACAAATTTTATTACCAAATTCGGGAAAAAAATGAGAAGAATGCAAAGATTAATCCTTGGAAGCCCTTGAATAAGCCTTTTCTCCTCCATTTTGTCTGCTTTATAAATTTTGTATTCAGAGAATAATAGGTGAGGCCTTCTGTGGATAATTAAAACACATGTAAATTGAAATTCTCAGGTCAGTAATTAAATTGAGGAGCTCACTGGGTAATGTTTACTTTTTAGCTCCCAGATTATGTGTTCAGTTTCTCTTTAAGCTGCACTTTTCTTTTCCTTTCTTTCGTTTTTCAATCTCAGAGATTAAAGTAGCCTGAATTTTACACTAACATTTTCTGAAAGCCACAGTGGGGGAAGCCACGGTGGTTTCAGTAAACAATGTGCTTTGATGTCTCCAATTTGAAATTCATATTTTGAGAGCCCTGATATATCTAATAGTATTTGGAATAAGATTTTAAGTCCCTAAGCTGGGGCTATTTGCAGAGACACATGCCCAGGAAAACTGGATGTTAGCATTCATCTTGCATCTTAACACTGCCTCGCAACAAAACACGCCCATTCTTCTCTGGGCTGTTTGTGTGGTGTGCGTGTCACACACGGGTGATGTGTCCACGCTTCTTTTTGCCTACTATTCACAAAATTAAGAACTGTTAACCTTGGCTTGAGGCTTTGAGTGATTTATTTGGGTAGGGGAGTGGATAGTTAAGAAAAAGTTAAAGAAAAAAAGACTTTCCATGAATATATCATTTTCTGTAAACTGGTGGAACCATTTGGAGAGCCCTCTTTTGACTGAGAAATCCCACTGTTAGGGATTTACGTCTTTAGGCTGAAGTCTGCTGGTCCCATTAGTCTGTTTTTGGGTACAGGTGCTGTGGTGGCACCATTTTTAAAATGTCATGGCCCTTTGACTATATTCACAGGCTTCTGGGCAGTGAGAAGCTCCAATAAATATTAAAATATAAGAATAGATCTCAAGAATGACGTTTCCGTTAGAACCTCAAGACAAGTTTCCCTTTGTTCTTGCCTTGGGATCCCTTAGATCACACAGGCCACATGCCTCCAGCAGGGTCTCAGTGGCTCTTGTTTCTCTGGCAGTCACCTTGTGTCTGTGACGTCATGAGTGGTTACCATGGAGGTAATTGTCATGATGTGGGAGATTGTGAATTCAGGTGTGGAGAAACTCAGCAGCGAGAGATAAGTCTTGGAGAAAAAGACACAAATGCCAACTTCCTTAGTAACAAAAGAATTGAACGAGGAAAAAAAGGGGGCTGCTAAGCTGCTGCTAAGTCACTTCAGTCGTGTCCGACTCTGTGCGACCCCATAGACGGCAGCCCACCAGGCTCCCCCGCCCCTGGGATTCTCCAGGCAAGAACACTGGAGTGGGTTGCCGTTTCCTTCTCCAATGCATGAAAGTGAAATGTAAATATAATAACTGAAAATTATCATATTTTGAAAAGCATGCTTTTTCGGCTTTGCATGGCATATTGAAAAGTTTTCTGTTTATTTATTTAATTATATTTTTCTCACAGAGTATGGTGTTTAAAATAACTTTCGTGTTCTTTCTTGGAGACAAAAATATGGCTTGTGATAGCAGACGAGAATACTATATTATGCAGTCCAAGTTCAACAGAAAAATCTTTTGAATGATATACCAGGAAGCTCAAAGGTGATATGTTTTTGCCCAGTTGGGAGAAAAAAGAAAGACTGCTGCAATCTGCATAATAACACTACAAAATAAGAGAGAGCCAGTCTAACAGTACAGCCAGACTGGCTTGCTGCTGGCATTTGACAAGCTAGGAAAATGAGACTGCAGAAATCCACAGGGAATGATTTTCCCTTCCTGTTAATGAACAACCGTACATATCTTTCCTGGAATGAGGAGTGGTAGGGGTGAGGGCAGGGGTGCTGCTGAGCAAGCGATTTCTGGAAAGGATCCAGAAACCCCTGCCACGGGATAATCAATGTCATCACTGCTTGTTCCGAAGCTCTGTCTTTTCTGGGAAAGAACCTGGCAGGGCTGGCAGACTCAGGTAGTCAGTGTGGTGGCTGGTGAAAGAGGGACCCTGTCGAGGCGAGTGCCAGGAGGCTGGGCACCCTCAAGCTTTGGGTTCTGAGGAAGTGGCTTGCGTTCCAGTCCTAGATTTGACTCTGTGAATTTTCTCTGATTTTCGTCAGAGTCCTTAACTGCTCTGTCTCCTCATCCTATTAATTACATGAGACTGTTGTGAAAATAAATGTATTGGTACAAAATGTCTATTTTTAGGCATGATACAAATGTAAGGGATGAGCCTTTGTTATTCGAGGTCCCAAGTCAGCACAGGGCTTCCCGGGTGACTCAGTGGTAAAGAATTTGCCTGCCAATGCAGGTGACGCAGGAGACGTGGGTTCAGTCCCTGGGTTTGGAAGATCCCGTAGAGAAGGAAATGGCTACCCAATCCAGTATCCCTCCCTAAGAAATGTCATGGATAGAGGAGCCTGGTGAGCTACACAGTCCACGGGGTCCCAAAGAGTCGGACATGACTTAGCGACTGAACACACACCACGTCAGCACAAAGATATTTAGTTGTTTTCCTTGTCCAGTGTCGTCCTTCATAGACCTATAGATGCCAGTGGGTACTTCGGTGAGCACTAATCCTGAAACCCCACTCTCCATGGCGTTGCTTTGGGGAGAAAAAGATGTAATAGGATTCTCCAGAGAAACAGAACCAAGAGGATCTCTGTCTCTCTCACTTTCTCTCTCTTTTTCTCTTCAATTTTCTATGATCTATTTGTCCATCTATTTTTTCTATCTGAAATGAGATTTATTACGAGAAATTGGCTCATGTCATTATGGAGGCTGAGACGTCTCATGATCTTCTGTCTGCAAGCTGGAAACCAGAAAAGCCAGTGGTGTAATTCAGTGTGAGTCTGAGGGCCTAAGAACCAGAGGAGCTGATGATGTAAATCTCAGTCTGAAAGCAGGAGAAGAGATGTAGTAGCTTAAGTAGTGAGGCAGGAGAAGGGAGCGGATTTCTCCTTCTTCACCTCTCGCTCTATCCATACGCTCGATGAATGGGATGATGTCAACCCGCACTGGGGAGGGCAACCTACTTTACTGAGTTCACTGATTCTAGTGCTAATCACCTCTGGAGATATCCTCACAGACACCCAGAAGGAACTTTTAATCTGGGCAACCCTGAGGGCCACGCAAGTTGACATGAAATTAACCATCACAGAGTGATGTCTTTAGGCAGTGCTCAGTTACCACAGGGTCAAGTATAAACTCCTTAGCTTGGTGTTTGGTGTCTCTGTCCCCAAGGTGTTGCTGGACCATTAGTGGGGAAGACATGTAAAGGAGGGGCCACAAAGTGATACAGGAGCCCTGTAGCAGCAGGAGTGAGCACAGAGGCCTGAGGGGCCACTATGAACCAGCAGCGACCTGCTCTCCTTGTGTGGGTGCAGGCACAGCTGGAACAACTGGAGGGAGAAGGTGACCGTGGTGACATAACACAGTCTCATCCATGTTCACATTTTCCATCACAATCTGGGCGCAGATGGCTCTGGAAACGCACATCTCCAGCCCAGACCCATCTATCACTTGTCTTTCCACGGGAAGGCCTCAAGGGCTCCTGAAACCCATTATGTCCTCAACTGACCTCAGGATCTTTTTACCCAATCTGGTCACCTTCCGATGTTCCATCGTTCCAGATGGCACCGCCCATCCATCTGGTTGGCTATACTCAGGTTCAGTAAATTTATTTTCTCGGCTCCCTCACCACTCCCAGCTCCCAGTCCAAGTTTACCTCTGTATCACTTGCCTGAGAGGGATGCAGTTCCCTCCTCACTGGGTCCCCACACCCACTCTGTGCCCCCACCTCCTTCTCCCCACAGCAGCTGGAGTGAGCATTTCAAAAGGCAAATCTGATTATGTCCCACGCTCCCCAACTCCCCTCCTCCCCTGCATAAAACCTCTTAATGCTGTCTCATTTCTCTCACGATAAAGACCCATATCCTCAGTAGAGCCTCTAAGACCCCTCATAAACTGACCCCCGGCTACTTCCCTGCCGCGCCTTGGACCGGCAGCCCCACCTCTGTCCTCAGCATCACCAGCCTTCCTTCTGCTCCTCAGCGGCCCCAGGCCCAGGCAACTCCCTTGGCAGAAATCCTCTCTTTGTCGCGGCTGCCACTCCCACCCGCATTGCCCAAGTTGTCCTTTCTCATTTTTCAGATATCGCTCAAATATCACTCCTTCAGGGGAACCTTCTCTGATCCCCCAGACTACTTCAGCCCTTCCACCGTGTATATTTCTGAACACATTTCCTTATCAAATATCAGTTTGTAACTATACATGCACTTTTGCAGTCATCTGATGCGTGTCTGTTTTCCCTGGAAGGTTGTAAGCTCTGGGATGCCTGCCTGGGTTTGCCCTCTGCCACAGTGCTGATGCCCAGCGCACTGCCTTACAACTTCCGTTAATCATGCATTGGATGAGTGAATGCACGATGGTTGTTCATGAATGGAGGGCCACCCCAGGGGAAGAAGTAGCCAGAGGTGAAGCTGGGTCAGGATATTGTCGCCTAGGCACGGGGCTGCTGAGCAGCCTGGGGCACAAGGATGTGACAGCCCAAGAGCTGTGTGTTAGGGGAGTAGCTCTGAGGGGGGATGTGGATAGAGGCAGAAGATCTTAGGACCAGGGCATCACTTTTGGAAGCATCTGCTGAAGATGCCCTGCCCTGGGGCTGTGAGAGGAAAAATGGAGAGGAGGGGACAAATGCTTTGAGTATTTCCCATTTCTGTTTTCCCCACTTAAGGATAGAAACAGTGGATCAAGGGGCTTTACATGGTTTAACGTTTTTAATCTGTCTGACCCCAAGGTCACCGATGTGGGGAAGAACGAGAGGGTTTTGAAACGGATGGGGTAGTGGCAGTGTGGTGGAGTCATGAATCTGTGGGTCTTTCTCCTTTCCCAGGCAATTGTGGCCTGTGGAAGGTTAAGAGGAGTGGATATTCTTTAGACTTGTTGCCCTGAGCTGATGGTGAATTGGTGTGTGAGGGGTGCAAAATCTAGGGAACCTCCTTTGGGGCTAAACATATCTGATCCTCACCTTCCAGTCCTGATCCGAAAAGTCTATCTATGGAGGCCTGGCTTAACTGAGATTCTGGGTGTCTTAAAATGAAGGGTATTTTGAAATGTGTGTAATATGGAGGGCAGAGTGGTCTTGAGACCACCAGGTCAGACCTGGGCTTGGGGCCACACCTCTTATTTTGCTTACTCTTTTCTTTCTTTTTTTGTTTGGCTGCACTGGGCAGCTTGCAGGATCTTAGTTCCCTGACCAGGGATTAAACCTGGGCCCCCAGCATTGGAAGCACAGAGTCCTAACCACTGGACCACCAGGGAAAGTAAAGTGAAAGTGTTAGTTGCTCAGTTGTGTCTGACTCTTTGCAATCCCATGAACTGTAGCCTACCAGGCTCCTCTTTCCATGGAGCTCTCCGGGGAAGAATACTGAAGTGGGTAGCCATTCCCTTCTCTAGGCAGATTCTTTACCGTCAGAGCCACCAGGGAAGCCCCTGCTTATTATTTTTTGTGGGTCCAATCCCAGGGACGGGGGAGCCTGGTGGGCTGCTGTCTATGGGATCGCACAGAGTCAGACATGACTGAAGTGACTTAGCAGCAGCAGCAGCAGGCCTGAATCACAACAACAGCTCTAGGATTGTATGGATTGCTCTACCGTCCCATCACTGTTAGAGAGAATACGAANGACGGGGGAGCCTGGTGGGCTGCTGTCTATGGGATCGCACAGAGTCAGACATGACTGAAGTGACTTAGCAGCAGCAGCAGCAGGCCTGAATCACAACAACAGCTCTAGGATTGTATGGATTGCTCTACCGTCCCATCACTGTTAGAGAGAATACGAAACTAGATTATGCCACTAAGCTTTTAATTTTTTTTAATTTATGTCACAAAATTAAAAAAAATTTTTTTCCCAATTTATTTGGTTGTGTCAGGTCTTAGATTTTCATTGCGTCATGCAGATCTTTCCTTGTGGCATATGGACTCTTTAACTGTGGCTTTGTGGGCATGTGAGATCTTAGTTCCCCTACCAGAGACTGAGCCCATGTCCCTTGCATTGCAAGATGGATTCTTAATCACTGGACCACCAGGGAAATCCTGATGCCAAGAAATTTTACCTTTTTATAAATGTCTTTTGTGGATCTAGTATCACCTTTTACAGTGTGACCAATATATTAATAATAGCACTGTTGTCTTAATAGTGTTCTTGGCTAATGTGTCATTTGATATTTTTTAACTACAAACAGGGTTGCAACATTTGGTTGTGCCAGTTTTGCATTGCCCAGTTCTGACTGGTGCCACGCCTATAGACCCCCACGGGACGGCATCCCCTGGAGGTGTGCATGGTAGCAAGGCTGACTATGAAGCATGCAAGGCAGGCACTTGCCTTATTTTGTAGCTCAGAATGGTGACATGCCTTGTTAGTGTCACGTGACAAGTAAATGTTGGCGCTGCAGCTAGGGCTCAGCTTCTGCATCTAAATCCAGTCTTAATTTGGCCATGCCTATGGCCTCTTGACTGATCTGTGCTTGAGTAAATGAGTGAATGGAGAGCGATAAAGACTCCACCCAGGAGCCAAATGAGCACACAAGGTCCATGACTTGTTCTGAAGGTCCAGAGACCTGCCATCAGCAGAACCAGATGCCCTAACGTCAGTCCATCTGCCTGGACCTCAACCATTGCCATGTGGACTTTGCCTACACGGTGGGCCCCAGATGACGTGACCTTGGGTGTCTTTCCGATTCCTTTCCTGAACCCCTTGCCTTTTCCTGGAACACGAGCCCACCCCTCCCCTGCCTGTCCTCATCTCTTAGGGCCTGTCTTCCAGGCATTCATCAGTAAAATGGAAGATTATAATTTCAAGGCAGGTGTAAAAAGATAAAACAGCCTTTCAAACACAAAGGAATTACTCTATTAGGGTGGAATTCCCGGCCAGCTGGGAGAGTCATGAATCTCTCTTTTACAGGGCAAACCAGAAATGCTGACGAGGAAACTGAGAAACCGCACAATGCACTTGAGGTAACTGAGGACTCAAGACTTGGTGGCTTGGCTGAGGCTAGAACCCAGAGGTTTCCCATGCTATCCTGTTTGCTCGAGCCATTTTAATTTGGGGTCTATTCCTCATGCCTTTTACACCTTACATGACTGAGGGCAGCCCTGCTTTCAGACCATCTCTGTCCCTTCAGTGTTTGGGGGACCAGTGTCAAGGGGATAGGGAGCTTGGTCAGCAGTGTCCTGGACTCTGGCGTGACCTGAGGCTCTGGGCTTTTAAATGCCATTATGAAATGCAGTCGTCTAGAGCTCAGTGCCTCTTCCCATCAGACTAATGCAGCCGTGGTGGAGGGTGGGGTGGCGACTGGCTGCCTGGCAATCTCCCCCCCGAGCCCAGGAGAGGGATTACCCTCACTCAGGCAGCCTCATCACCATAATAAAAATGGGAGTTAAGTTTATCGACTCATCAGGACTGCCCATTTAGACGATTACCCCATTTCCAATCCTATTTCCAAAGAAAAGAGGATTGCCACACACTTCCTCCCATCCCTACCCCTGGCCAGACCAGTGTTTGTGGGTGATTTTGTGGGGGGACGTGCTCAAGGTAGGTACACAGCAGGCCGAGAGCTTTGTCCTCTTTGTCTTTCAGAGCTGGCAAGCCCCAGCGGGATGGCCAACCCCCGAGAGATAGGAGAGCGGGGGAAACAGCCTGGCAGAGGCCTGGAGATGCCGGCTGGCGTCAGTGATTTCCTGCAGGAGATTCTGCCGGCCGAGTGCACATCACCCTTCTCTCGCCCCTCCATCTTCTCCCATGTGCTGTTCAAATAGACTAAAGCAACCCTGGGTCATGCTCATCCAAACAGTTGTTTAACCTCATCTGTGGCACCCAGGTAGGAGGCAGGATCATCAGTTTGGAACAAGATGGGGAGGAGATGAGATAGATCCCTGAGCAGCTGGATTCTGCATTACAGAGCTTCTCTTTCCACACAGAGGAGCCTTTTGGGCCCTTGCTCAGAGATCACTGACTCTTACTTAACACACAGCTCTAATTAGCTTGGTAAAGTACTTTCTGGCACCTAAGCATATTGTTAGTGGAAGTGAAAGGTGGGGGAAAGACTATTACAGGCTGGAGTCAACTCTTAAGAGCTAGACAGAGGAGATGGGGTCTGTGGGGACGGCAGTGGCTGGGTTTCCTGTGCAAAGGGGGACACTGGGCAATTGGCCCGGTAGGTCCTTTCCACCGTTTCAGTTCACGTCTCTGTATCTGGTTTGGCTGTGATAGTGAGGAACAGAGAGGAGGTGAAGGTGACTCCAGTGGGGAGTTGGTATCCAGCTGGAAAAGTGGGCTTGTATTTTGCAGAACCCTGGGTTTTGGTGCACAAAAGTACTCACTTGCTTTTGCCGGAGTCTTCCAGACTCTCAGGTGATACTTGTCCCTCATGGTTATGATCTGCTTACCTGTCACCCTGATCCCCAAGCATCCCTAGCATCCCACACAGTGCCTGTTGGAACTTAATAAATAATTGTTGAATGAGTGAATGGTTATTCCAGACAATCCAGATAAAGCCTCTTAGCACAGTGCTTGCCTTGTAAACACTAGATATCAGTAAATACCTGCCTGCCTATTTCAGCATAGAGCAAATAATCTTCCCTAGATCTGAGCAGCTACATTAAGTCTGTGCTTGCCTGACATCCCCACCACACGCCACTCCCTGGAGATGATATTCTGGAGCAGTGGTCTCTGAGGATTCTCCAAGAGCCAGACGCTTGCGTCAGAGCATTGACGGGGCCACTTAATGACAGAGATGTTGGGCTAAGTAGACTACTCTCAGTCAATTTGGAAATTAAAAAGTCATCCTTCTCCCAGTGGAGAAACTTCAAATTATGAACCCCTTGGCCTATCCATAATCAGACCCCCTGGCCCTTTGTTAGTTAGTGAGAGGACCCCACCTCATTCTCTTTTTGTGGCCCCACACAGCACATATGTAAATATGTTTACACCTTGTGTTGCTTGTCCTTGATGGCTAGTATACTGGAGTGTTTCTGTGTATGTTAATTTTTTTCTTTTCACTCATCTAGTGAAATTGTGGCCCCCACCACCCCTCCCCCCACC
>SJYV01025531.1:412187-456802 GCA_006410875.1 Neotragus pygmaeus
GAATTTTCCTGATGATTTAAGATTTGAATACACTTTCATCTGCTTATTGATCATTCACATTTTTTGTGAAGTATCTACTGAAAATTTTACCTGTTAAAAATGTTTGATTGTCTTTTAATTGTGAAGTTTTGAGGGCTCTTTCTATATTTTTATCTAAGTCCTATCAGGTTTCTGTATTGTAAATATTTGTTCGCAGACTGTGGCTTGCTTTTCACTTTCTTTTTTACTAATTTTTATTGGAGTATAGTTGCTTTACAATGTTGCCGTAGTTTCTGCTGTACAGCAAAGTGAATCAGCTCTACATATATATATATATATATATATCCCCTCTTTTTTGGATTTCCTTCCCATTTAGGTCACCACAGAGCATCAGGTAGAGTTTCTGTGCTATACAGTAGGTTCTCATTAATTATCTATTTTATACATAATAGTGTATGTATATCAATCCCAGTCTCCCAATTCATTTCACCCCTTTCCCTGATGGTGTTCATATATTCGTTCTCTATATCTGTGTCTCTATTTCTGCCTTGCAGATAAGTTCATCTGTATCATTTTTCTAGATTCCATATATAAGTGACCTTACATGATGTTTGTTTTTCTCTTTTTGACTTACTTCTCTCTGTATGACAATCCCTAGGTACATCCACATCGGCTAATATTCCAGTGTATATATGTACCACATCTTCTTTATCCGTTCCTCTGCTGATGGATACTTAGGTTGCATGTCCTGGTTATTATAAATTGTGCTGCAATGAACATTGGGGTGTGTGTATCTATTTGAGTTATGGCTTCTTCCAGGTATATGCCCAGGAATGGGATTGCTGGGCCATGTTGTAGTTCTATTTTTAGATTGTTAAGGAACATCCATACAGCTCTCCATAGTGGCTGTACCAGTCTACCAACAGTGTAGGAGTGTTCCCTTTCCCCCTACTCTTCAAGCATTTATTGTTTGTAGATTTTTTGATGATGGCCATTCTGACCAGTGTGAGGTGATACCTCCTTATAGTGTTGATTTGCATTTCTCTAGTAATTAGTAATGTTTAGCTTCATTTCATGTGTTTGTTGATTAAGGTTAGGGTTGCACATGTCTACAGAAGTGTTTCATTCATGTTTCTCAGTATGATAAAGCTGTATATTGCCAGGGCTACTTGGCACCAGTTATTCCATCATGATCAAAAGCAGAGTTCTAGGAGCCGCTTATAAATTTCTTTGGTTATCACAGAGTTAATAAGTGCTGAACACAAAACAGAGTTAGAGAAATTCTATAGGCCTGTCTATCCGGGACATTTTGCTTGTGTTTAAGGCTAGAAAATGATATTGGGGCAGGGGTTTCCTGACGAATCAAAACACCTGGTGAAGTCCAAAGCTTTGGACATCCTCCTTCGGGAATAAGATGTCATTGCTACAAGGTGTTAGAGGCCCTGCTTTCTTTCCTCCACGAGCTCCCTGGTCACAGACTCAGTTGTATCTAGGAACCATCATAAAGAGTCACACAAGGCCGAGTTAATGGGGAATGCAGTCACTTGCGACTCTCCAGGACTAAGCAGCGATTATGCAGTCTCTGAATTTATTGTATCTGCAGGTCACAAATGGCTCAACAGTACAGCAGAAAGGTTGGTCAAGGGAGCTTCATAGCTGAGCCATTATATTCATAGAAATAAACAAAATATTTAGGGGGATGAAATATTTTATCTGTAAAAAAATAGGGAAGAGGAGGCCTGAGAGGTGGGAGATGACCATCAAACCCAGGAAGACTTCTGAGCTGAAAAATCAAAGATAAGAAGAAGGGGCAAGGCAGTACCATCGTGATTTCCCTCATGTGCAGGAAAATGGTTCTTCCTGGACCCCAGTACTGCTGTTCTTTGGACTGGAGCTACTGCATCAGCTCTGTTCTTTGGACTGGAGCTACTGCATCAGCTGGGTCCAACTTACCAGTTTGGGCAGCTTAGGAGCCACATGCTGTTTAGTCACTAAGTCATGTCCTACTCTTTGTGACCCATGGACTAGAGCCTGCCAGGCTCCTCTGTCCATGGGATTTCTCAGGCAAGAATATTGGAGTGGATTGCTAGGAACCACATAGACCTTCCTAATCTTGAATCCCCACTCAGCTATTTATGAGCTGTATGATCTTGGACAAGGAATTTCATTTCTCCAAGCCCCAGAGTCCTCACCTATAACATGAGGATATTTTAATTAGAAATGTTAAGAAGATCAAAAAGGGAAGGTAAAAAGGTTCAGTTGCTAGATGTGTAGATATCTAGAGATTTCTTCCTGCTATAGTTCTGTTCTTGTAGCTGCTAACCCCCACAGGAGAGAAGATTCTTGGTAGGGGAGAGTAGCAACAATACCCTGCAAGTCTCTCCCGTTTCCTAGTGCTTCTCAGGTAAGACGGGTGAGACAGGGGAAAGGGGCATTCACTAGCAACTTGAATTCACCTACAGAAGGCTTTTCAGGAAATTGTACCCAAGGATACTGTAGTAGAGTTCTCCAAAACCAATAGGCTACATATAGAGGTATGGAAAGAGATTTATGATGAGGAGTTGGCTCACACAATTACGAAGGCTGAGAAACCCCCTGGTCTGCCATCTGCCTGTTTACATAGGCCAGAACCACAGCCCTGCAGTCTTACATTTCTCCCACAGGTATTTCTCCCAGCTATTTCAAGCCTCCAGACTCTTCCCTTCACTCTACCCCACAATCTCTGCTGAGCCCCACGTCTACCTGTCTATCTTGTGTTGTCACTTGGCTGTCCCCAGGCACCTCAGACACAGCAAATTCTCCAAACCTCCTCCGCTTCCTGTGTTTCCCATCTCCAGAAATGACATCACTGTCCCCACAGTTACCCCCAAATTCAGGTTTCACCTTTGTTTTCTCCCACTCCTTTACCACTCCTTCCCTTATCCAAACAGTTACCAACAGTGATATATTTCTTGGGCACTTCGTAGATCGTAGGCACTGCTCCAAGCAGCTTGTGTCCTATTATTTTATTATCTTGTTAAATCCTGCAGGCCTCCCCAAATTGTACAGATTCTCACTGTCCCCATTTTACTGTGGAGGAAACCAAAGCCAGGAGAGTGTAAATGAGCCACAGATAACCTGCCTGTGAATGGTAGAACCAGAATCGAACCGAGCAGCCTGTCTCCCGAATCTGTTCTCTTAGTCATTACAACAGAGTGGCTCCCAGCCTAGAGGGAGAGACAGGCAGTGAACCAAGAATTCTACAGATAATTATTTCATTACCATGGCGATAAATGCTGTAATGGAGACGTGCAAGAAGCTCTGTTTAAGACGGCTGGGAGGCTCAACTGGGGAAGGGAAGGAGAATGTTTCCCTGAAGAAGTCTCCTTTACACTGAGCCCTGTAGGATCCCGTTCATGACATCAGCGAGCAGGGAGCATGATGGGGGGGCAGATGCCCCTCCTGGACCCAGAGCTATCAGGCTGTTGCCATCCCCTCTCCACAAATGGCCAGCAAGTGGTTTCCTTTAATGTGCAATGTGATCTGGACCCCTTTAGCTTGATGCTTTCCCCAAAATTGGCTGTCAGGAAATTGCTCTGATTGCCCTTGTCTGGCTTTGGCTAAGGGTTGGCCAGATAGTCAACATTTTAGGCCGTGAGGGCCGATTGGTCTGTTGCAACTATTTAGCTCTAGGGCAGTGGTACAAAAACAGCCTTAGATGATATATACATGAATGAGTGTGGCTATAAACTAACTTCAATAAGACTTTATTTACAGACACTGAAATGTGACCTTCATACACTTTTTGCATATCATGAAATATTATTCTACTTTTGATTTTTCAACCACTTAAAAATGTAAGGGTAAATAATATGCCTGCAATGCGGGAGACCTGTTTATTTCCCGGGGATTGGGAAGATCCCCTGGAGAAGGAAATGGCTACCCATTCCAGTATTCTGGCCTGGAGAATTCCATGGACTGTACAATCCATGGGGTTGCAAAAAGTCAGACACAACTGAGCGACTTTCACTTNGGAAGATCCCCTGGAGAAGGAAATGGCTACCCATTCCAGTATTCTGGCCTGGAGAATTCCATGGACTGTACAATCCATGGGGTTGCAAAAAGTCAGACACAACTGAGCGACTTTCACTTTTAAAAATGTAAAAGCCATTCTTAGCTCAAGGGCTGGCATATTGAGAATAAATGATGGACTGGATTTGGGGCCTGCAGTTTGCCAGCACTGCGCTAGACTGTATTTCCCACCACCATACTGACATCACTCTCCCCTGCCTGCTCCATAAGCCCCCCAGAATTAAGATCTCCAAAACTCAAGCTCATCACCCCAATGAAATCAGCTCTTTCTCATGATAGTCTGATTTCTGTTAAGAACCTGGGATGTCTATTCCTCAGGGGATATTGGGACAGGAAAAAAAAAAAAAAAGGCACAGGTAGCATTGTTTTTGTTTTTAATATTTGTATTTAATATTTTAATATTTTATTTTGTATTGGAGTATAACCAATTAACAACGTGATAGTTTCAGGTGAACAGCGAATAGACTCAGCTATACATATAATGTATCCATTCTCTCCCAAACTACCCTCCCCTCCCATTCAGGCTGTCACGTAAGACTGCAGTCTAGGCTGTTTTAACGTCTCAAACCTGCTGGGCACATTCTTGCATTTGCTCAGCATCCGCCCCACCTCTCTCCTCCTCTTCACCGCCAAACTTCTCCTAAGACTTGTGTCTACTCCCTGTGGCTGTTTCATCACCTCCCACTCCTCACCCCCTCCAATCTGGCTTCCACCCCATTGCTTCACAAAAACAGCTCCCACAAAGGTCACTGATGACCTCAGTGCTGCTAAATCCAAAGGACATTCTTCAGTTCTCATCTTACTTGCCACTGACACCATTGACCACCCTTTCCTCCTAGAAATACTCTCTCTGACTGCCCTTTCTCTTTCTCCTTCATAGGCATTCCTTCTGCTACCTGGCCCTGACCTGTTGTGTTGAAATTTCTGAAGGCTGAATCCAGGACCTCTTCCTCTTCTCCTTGGAGTTACCCTCCTGGGGTAGATCATTCGTCTACAGCTCCTGTCCCGCCCTCTCTCCTGAACTGCAGCCCGTCTACCCGGCTTTCTACACAACATCTCTCAGTGGTCTTGTGCTGTGCTTAGCTGCTCAGTCATGTCCAACTCTTTGCAACCCCACGGACTGTAGCCCACCAGGCTCCTCTGTCCATGGGACTTTGCAGGCAAGAATACTGGAGTGGGTTGCCATTTCCTTTCTCCAGGGGATCTTCCTGACCCAAGGATTGAACTCAAGTTTCCTGTGTCTTCTGTACTGCAGGTGGATTCTTTACCCTCTGAGCCATCAAGCCTCAGATGTCTTCAGTTCAGTTCAGTCGCTCAGTCGTGTCCAACTCTTTGCGACCCCATGAATCACAGCATGCCAGGCCTCCCTGTTCAGATGTCTTAAAGCACCTCAAAAAAATCATTCATTCATCCAACTATCCACTCAATAAATGGCTACTGAGCATTTGCTGTCTGTCAGACACCATACTGCTTGCCAAGGACACAATGTTGAGTTAAAAAAGACAGAGTCCTGCCCTTGGGGGACTTAACAGTCTGCTGGGGGAAATACATACTGACCCCACCTGCACACCTCAGGCTCCTCACAGCTAGTCTCTCTACCACACTCTGCCCTACCTAGGATCAGTGCTTCCATTTGTGCAGGTCTAAAAACCAGAAGTAACTTTGACACCTCCCTCTCTCATACCAAAGCCCCACAGCCTGCCTTCCGGTCCTGTTGACTTAGCCTTACATATCTCCTGAGGTCATTTCTCCCCATCCCCACTGCTGCCCGCCCGGGCCTGGCCACCACCAACCGTGTCTGGTGCTGAACCTCTGGCTCACCCGCTGTGGCCCTAATCCAGCCTCCACATGCATGTGTGCTTAGTCGTCCAGTCACGTTGGACCCTGTGACCCCATGGACTATAATCTGCCAGGCTCCTCTGTCCATGGGATTGTCCAGACAAGAATACTGAAATGGGTTTTCATTTCATCCTCCAGGGGATCTTCCCAACCCAAGCATCAAACCCATGTCTCCTGCATCTCTTGCATTGGCAGGCAGATTCTCTACCACTGAGCCACCAGGGAAGCCCCCAGTCTTCACATTTCAGCCAAACAACCTGTCTAAAATAAAACTCTCACCATGCCACCTCTTGCCTCCCCCCACCCATATAATGACACCAATTAAAATATTTCTAAGACTGTTTCTAGTTAAAGTAGTCTAAGAATATTTCCTAAAGTAAAGGTTGGGAGCTTCTCATCAAGCTTTCAAGACCCCCATGCCCCGCTCTTCCCTCTGGCCTCATCTCTGCACACTGCTCATCCCATGCTACACCTTCCTGGACTGTTGCAACCTGTTCTCACTGCTTCTTTCCCACTGTGAAATGCGCCACTTCCTCAGTTGGGAATGCTGCCATCCTCTCTCTGCCTGGGTGTCTCCAACTCTCCCCCACCCTTAACCCATAGGATCTCAATTCCACTGATCACTTCACAGTCAAAGCCTTCCATAATTTCTCTGCCATGGTCAAATGTTCCTGTTAGAGCCTTAGACTCTAGCAGAGCCAGAACCTTGGAGCACCCCTCATGACAATATTACACTGCAGTTTATATCTGAAGGTTTTATGGTTTCGTCAATATTTGCCTCCCAAGGAGCTCCCAAGGGTACAGATTCTGTCTCTTCTTACTCAAAATTCTGCCATCAACAGCCAGCACAGTACCTGGCAGAATGTAAGTGCCCAGAGTTGTTGTCGTTCAGTCACTCAGTTGTGTCTGACTATGCGACCCATGAACTGCAGCATGCCAGCCTCCTCTGTCCTCCCCTATCTCCCAGACTTTGCTCAAACTCATGTCCATTGAGTCAGTGATGCCATCCAACCATTTCAACCTCTGTTGCCTCCTTCTCCTCCTGCCCTCAGTATTTCCCAGCATTAGGGTCTTTTCCAGTGAGTCACCTCTTCTCATCAGGTGGTCAAAGTATTGGAGCTTCAGCTTCAGGGTCAGTTCTTCCAATGAGTATTCAGGGTTGATTTCCTTTAGGATTGACTGGTTGATCTCCTTGCCATCCAAGGGACTCTCAAGAAACTTCTCCAGCACCACAGTTTGAAAGCATCAGCTCTTCAGTGCTCAGCCTTCTTTATGGTCCAACTCACATTGATACATGACTATGGATAAACCACAGCTTTGACTATATACACCTTTGTTAGCAAAGTGATGCCTCTGCTTTTTATTACGTTAAGTTTGTCATAGCTTTCCTTCTCAGGAGCAAGTGTCTTTTAATTTCATGGCTGCAGTCACCATCTGCAGTGATCTTAGAGCCCAGGAAAATAAAACCTGTCACTGTTTCCACTTTTCCCCTTTTTATTTGCCTTGAAAGTGCCCAGTAACTATTTGTTAATAGCATGGATAGTTGGATGGTTGGATGGATGGATAGATGGACGATAGGTGGATGAATGGTTGAATGAATGCTCTTACCATGCCTGAAACTTTTTACCTATCCATCCTTCAAGGTCAGGTCAAATACCACCTCCTGCAGAAAGCTATCCTTGACGTTCTTGGTGTAAACCCACCTGCCTCCTGTTTATGTGTATGTGCTGTGTGTCACTCTGCTACAGTAACTGATTGCCTTTTACCTGGTGTTACTGTGCTCGCAGCTGTTGTCCCTCATGGTCTGGATGTTTCCGGAGATCTAGGACCAAACTTGCTCATCTTTGCATCTTTCACCTGGCACGGTGCCTCGGACATGAGAGAAGCTCAATAACTACTCGGGGAATTGATTTCTTTCAGGTTATTCTAACTCTGACAATGATCCATCCTTGAAACATGATGTTATAACCACAGAGAGAGGCCAAGAAGGGAAACTCTCTGCCACTTTCACCCCTGTCATTTCACAGCTCCTCTTTCCCTGGAAGTTACTACTCACCCAAAAGTCTTCTCTTTCCCAAGCTCACGTCAAGACATATTGTAAAATTTCTGTCCTAGCTCACTATTACTTTTCTGAGTTGTTAGGGTTTCAGCAAGTCTATTAATAAGTTTCTTCACTGCCTAGGGATCCATTTTATCCTGCCTGCTGATTTATTATATTTAATTTTTCTAGGAATTTCCTTACCTGTGTTTTTTTTTAATCAACAGCTGTGTTTACATGGTCTTAATCACTTCCTAACTGTATATATCTATCCCTCTCCCTTAAATTTTCTTGCTAAAGTCTGATGACTGAAATAGAAAATCAGTAACTCAGCTTTCTTTCTTCCACTGTGATGAAAAGTGAAAGTCGCTCAGTTGTGTCAGACTCTTCGTGACCCCATGGACTGTNTTTTAAAAATTAAAGATCCTGCACCCAAGAACTAGAGAATACACATTCTTTTCAAACTTACCAGGAATACTTAAAAATTGGCCGTATAGTAAGCCACAAAACAAAGGTAAACAAATGCCATAGACTCATACAAGTCAATGATGACAGTACAGTGATTTAGCAAACACTCACTGAAGATAATCACCTATGTCCACATATTTAGAAACTGAACAAAGGAAAAAATGCTTCTTAGTTAATTCATGTGCCTAAAAAAGAATTACAATTTATACTAGAGAATATTCGGTGTTGGAAAAGCAAAATATTACTTATCCAAGTTCATAAGATAAAAGGAATATTAACTGGGAAACTGATCACCTAATTATATACTTCAGAAATGAAGAAATATTATTAATAATCTATTGATGAGTTTCAGGAAGTTAGAGATCATACAGAGCAAACACAAAGAAAACAGAAGGGGAAGAGGGGAAGAAAATGCAAGGTAATTAATAAAAAAGAACCATATATTAGAGATGTCAAAAAATTCCAAAGTTGCTTCTTTAAAAGAATTATATTTTGAATACAACTTATTGTTATTCAGTTGCTCAGTAGTGTCTGACCCTTGGCAATCCAATGTACTGCAGTGTACCAGGCTTTCCTGTTGTTCATCATCTCCTGGAGTTTGCTCAAACTCATATCCACTGAGTTGGTGACGCCAACCATCTCATCCTCTGTCGTCCTCTGCTCCTTCTGCCTTCTGTCTTTTCCATCAGCATCAGTCCATTCAATGAATATTTAGGGTTGTTTTACTTTAAGATTGACTGGTTTGATCTCCTTGTAATACAAGGGGCTGTAAAGAGTCTTCTCCAACATCAAAGTTTGAAAGCATCAATTGTGCAGCCTTCTTTATGGACCAAGTCTCACATCCATACCTGACTACCAGAAAAACTACAGCTTTGATTACACGGTTCTTTGTTGGCAAAGAGATGTCTCTGCTTTTTAATACAGTGTCTAGGTTTGCCATTGTATAGGAAACAATATAAATAGTGACAGACTTTATTTTCTTGGGTTCCAAAGTCACTGAAGATGGTGACTGTGTTAGGCCCCAGAAAGGCCTATTCTCGGGAAACGTCGCCTCACAGATCACCAAGACTNAGGAGAAGGGGACGACAGAGGCCAAGATGGTTGGATGGCATCATCGACTTGATGGACATGAGTTTGAGAATGTTCCAGGAGTTGGTGATGGACAGGGAATTCTGGTGTGCTGCAGTTCATGGGGTCACAAAGAGTTGGACATGACTGAGTGACTGAACTGAACTGAATGAAAAAACTTTTCCTTGAAAATGAACTATTGCCACCACTGTAACTAAGATTTACTATTTGGGACTTTACTTTCAAATTTCTTCTTTAAAAACAGGGGCATTTATTTCACTGGTAAGATTATTCTGGATATTCAACAAGTTATTTCTATTTTCACAAAGCTAAGTGTCCTTTATACCATCAATTCTATAGAAAAATACAATGAGTCGATAGCACTCTGAAAGTTAAACTACCCAAACTCTCGGAGGCATTTAATCTGTGTTGGCCCAGAGTCTTGTGTATCTCTGATTACCCTTTGATTCTCAGAACTCTGTACTCTCTGCCATCCTATCTACATAGATAATCCCTTATAAAATATTACAGAAAGGCCCTCTTGTACTTTAGGAGATACTTTTTCATTTGGATATCCTTGAATATTTTCAGGGTTTTATTAAATACCCTTACTCTAGAACCAGACAACAGTATGAAATAGACTGCTTTTCTAAGACCCATAAAACAATCAGATTGCACCATGGAATAATCAGCCAAGAAGCTAAAACAAGATCTGTCAGGACGCCCCTACTGCATTACTACCATATTCCCTTTTTGTCTACACTTTGTCGTATTTCTTCTTTTTCATCCACCTCTAACAAAAACCTCTGCTTATATACCCTTCACGAGAGATCCTTATTATCCAGTCTCCTAAAATGATTTGTTTCCTCATTCTNCCCCTACTGCATTACTACCATATTCCCTTTTTGTCTACACTTTGTCGTATTTCTTCTTTTTCATCCACCTCTAACAAAAACCTCTGCTTATATACCCTTCACGAGAGATCCTTATTATCCAGTCTCCTAAAATGATTTGTTTCCTCATTCTTTCTTTACCTTCCCACCAAAAGAGAAACAAAACTCCCTCATATAAATTTCTCAAACTATTGCTCCCCCCTCAATCTCACTGATATGTCACCCCAGCCTGACCCCAGGAACATTTAGTGGCCATTCCCTTCAGCTCATACCAGAGAGATTTTTCCCTTGATGGTCTGTGTAGGTACACAAACTGACCACACATCTTGAACCTGAATGTCTTGCTAAGTAATAGCTAGACTGCAACTCTTTACATAACGGATGCTTCTCTTGAAATCTCCAAACTGTATCACTCCTCTTCCCTAGAACCAGGCATTGGAAAAAACATAGAGGTACTTTCATTTCTGACAACCACCATTTCTCCTTCACCACATTTCAATCAATCTTACAGTCTTTGTTCAGTTCTGTGCAGATTCTGACTTTCTGAGATTAATCCCAAATATTGTATATTATCCCTATATACCTCAGATATACAGATAATACCACTCTAATGGCAGAAAGCAAAGAGGAACTAAAGAGTCTCTTGATGAGGGTGAAGGAGGAGGGTGAAAAAGCTGGCTTAAATCTCAATATTCAAAAAACCAAGATCATGGCATCTGCTCCCATCACTTCATGGCAAATAAATGGGGAAAAAGAGGAAACAGTGACAGCCTTTCTTTTCTTGGGCTGCCGGATCACTGTGGACAGTGCCTACAGACATGAAATTAAAAGCCACTTGCTCTTTGGAAGAAAAGCTATGACAGATCTAGACAGTGTATTAGAAAGTGGAGGATATCACTTTGCTGACAAATGTGCCTGTTGCCAAAGCAGTGGTTTTCCCAGTAGTCATGCATGGATGAGAGTTGGACCATAAAGAAGGCTGAGTGCTGAAGAATTGAGGCTTTTGATTTGTGGTGCTGGGGAAGACTCTTGAGAGTCCTTTGGATAGACAAGAGATCAAACCAGACAACCCTAAAGGAAATTAACCCTGAATATTCTTTGGTAGAACTGATGCTGAAGATGAAGTTTTAATACTTTGGCCCACTCATGGGACAAGCCAACTCACTGGAAAAGACCCTGATGCTGGGAAGGATTGTAGGCAGGAGGAGAAGGGGGCCAACAGAGAATGAGATGGTTGGATGGCATTACCAACTCAATGGACATGAGTTGGTGGGAGACAGTAAAGGACAAGAAGTCCTGATGTGTTGCAGTTCATGAGGTAACAATGGGACAATATAGGACAATATGACATAAAAATTAGGAACAAAAAAAGTCAGACACAATTTTGCTGCTGAACAGCAACACATACATTATTGCCTGTGGCTCCCAAGAAAGATACTACTTTTGGAGAGGGGTTGGGAGTCAGCAAACTTTATACCTGTCTTTCCCACACCTTTCTCTCCTGTGTTTTTGAAATCCATGTCCAGTATTTTCAAATATTCACCTACCATCCCTATTGACCATGTATCCCTTTGGAGGCTTAAGTGATCATTTCAGAAGGAAGCAACAAGGTAATTGGGAAATATCCCTGGAGGAATCACTGCCTCTCTCATTATGTGCATTTTAAGAGCCACTATGGAAATTGTTACTGAAATAAACTTGGATCTGCTTGCCTGCATGCAGTAAAGTCAATTTACTGACAGTGGGTTGTGATGAAGGAATGTTTATTGCAGGGTACAAAGCAAGGAATCCAGAATACCAATCAAGGAGTCCAGGGCAGCTACTGCTTAAAATATTTTTTTTTTCTTTATGCAAATAAAAAATGTTCAAATAATTACAATGATTGATGGGACAATATGACAAAAATTAGGAACAACAACAACAAAAAAGCTAATTTTTACCAGTCACAGCTTTCAGGTTTCTACCCTCATTTGACCACCCACTTCAAAACCTATGAACTAAGGGCCATACATTTGGGGCCTATCTGTTTATGAGATTATAGTGTAAGTTCAAGTCTTCCCAATTCATTAAAGCTTAAGTAAAAACTGTCCTTAACCATTATCTAAATTTGGCTCATGAGGAGAAAAAGAAAAGTCCTGTATGTAACATTTTATTTATATTAATTGTTCAAGATTTTATTAGGGACTTCCAGTATCAATGATAAGAATACAGAAATCCCACCAGTAATTTGAACAGGAAGATTTAGTGAATGATTCAGTTCAGGTCAGTTCAGTCACTCAGTTGTGTCCGACACTTTGTGACCCCAAGAATTGCAGCACGCAAGGCCTCCCTGTCCATCACCAACTCCCGAAGTTTACCCAAACTCATATCCATCCAGACGGTGATGCCATCCAGCCATCTCATCCTCTGTCATCTTCTTCTCCTCCTGCCCCCAATCTCTCCCAACATTAGGGTCTTTTCCAATGAGTCAACTCTTCGCTTGAAGTGGTCAAAATATTGGAGTTTCAGCATCAGCATCAGTCTTTCCAATGAACACCCATTACTGATCTCCTTTAGGGTGGACTGGTTGGATCTCCTTGCAGTCCAAGGGACTTATTAAATAGGACAATTTTGTGGGATGCAAAGTAGTAACTGACAAAGCAATTATCATTCCTAGCCTGAGGGAGAGTAAACAGAGAAGAAACTTGGGAAGTTGAAATGGAGTCAAGCCCATGCATGGAGGAGCCTGATGGGCTAGTCCATGGGGTTGCAAAAGAGTCAGACAGGACCGAGTGACTTTACTTTCACTTTCAAGATCCCTAAACTGATAATCAGACCTCTGGAAGATGAATGGCTATTCTAGAAGCATGTAACCTTCTGGTGGAAAAGAGACTCAATAGAGGGCTCAGACTTGGATTAAATGTCAGAGGGCATGAACTTCAGTTTAAATACCAAAGCAGCTGGATGTGTAGTGGTGAAATGAAAGGGGTGGGGTGGTAGTCTCAGGGTTGCCACTGTGGTCTCAGGAAATTTACAGAAAGGACAAAGGCCACCAGCCCCATGCACACAGGGATATTCTGGATTCTGTGCCAAAACCACAAAAAACACACTGGAGGTAGGAAGTAAGTCCTTCCCTCTGTTCTGGCCCGGGCACTCCTCTAATGCATTCACACTCTTATGAACACATTTATACTATCAGACAACAATAAAACAACTGTGTGTGTCCACCTAAAAGGAAACTAGTTTTTATATCTGTGAAGCACTCCCTCACTCCCTCAAATAAAGGTATACATGTCCGATGTCACTGTACCAATTGCTAATTATATTTGTGCCTATTCAAATTTATTCACATTCTCACTGCATATACCATTACCTAAAGATTAAATTATAAAGTCAATATCAAACAACTTAAATAAGAGAAAGAGAAAATAAAAATGTTGAAACTAGTGAGCAAAATGAAAATATGCAAACCTACCACTATCACTTTTCATAATTTATCCTAGTATAAATATCCCAGTTATATTTATTAGTTGCTTTTTCCATTTCATACTTGCTTTGCCAACAGAATCTCAGATGGTTGGAGATTTTTTTTTTTTTTAATTTGGTGCAGTAACCAGCAATTTTTTCTTGAAACTCTGAGGTTTTAAGAGACCTACTTTTTTTTTTTTTTTGGTTGCTTTCATTTTCCATTAACCTTTATATGTAAGTAAGAAGGAATTCTCCATAGAAATGTCTTAGTTCTAGACAGTGTGCTCTGCTCTTGTTGTATAGCAGCAAACCATCATCCCCTAGGTAACAAGCCTCTGTTATTCCAGCTTGGAGAGTACCACCCTTCAGAATGCTTGTTTCCTATATAAATACCTTTGAGTTCTGATATTTTAGAGTTCTTGGTTCCCAAAGGGTTTCTTATGTTTCTATCAGAGTAGAAGCGGTGGTTTCTTTGAGATGGAAATGAGACCACTCCCTGGACCTTGTGACTTCAAAATATCACTGAAACAACACAGAAAGGTTGCTACTCTTAGCTAGGAATGTTAGCAAAGATAGAAATTGCTAATTTATAACTTCCACTTGATGGTTGATTAGGTAATGAAAGTATTTTAGAAAGTAATTTTAACAACTTTTACTACTAGCAATACTCAGTATCATCACTTATATTGTATTCTCAAACATTCTTGCTATAAATTTGCTACATTTATATAATGTAGTGTTTATGTGTACATAAATTTAATCTTGTATAACTTTTCCCTTTGGATTTCCATGGCTACTAGTGGGGTTGGACTTTTATACATTTGTGACTCAGTTTTTTTTTTTTTTTCCATTTGTTTGAAATTACTATTCATTTTCTTTGTCCTTTAATAAATCTTTCTTACTGATTTGTGAAAATTCTTTATATATTTTGACAGTTTATTTGTTATTGGTTATGTGCCACATATTATTCCATTGGAACTTGTCTTTGTACTTTCATTTATATGGCTTTTGATAACATTTTGATGGTACTTAATGTATTTGAATTGATCTATTTTTCTCTTTATGATTTAAATTTTTGTAAATTGTTAAATAAATGTTTTCCTACACTGAGTTTTAAAAATCCTATACATTGACATGTGTACTAGTTTGTTGATTTATATTCATTTTTCCAAAGAATCGGCTTTCCAATAAATTATTTTATTTTTTTCTATCTCATTTTCTGATTTTTTTCATTTTTATTACTTTATTCAGTTTATTACCTCCCTTTCTTATTTTGTTTCTGAAGTTTTTGGTTTGAACTTTTATTTTTTATTTTACTGATATAAGTATTTAATGCAATGAATATTCTTCTAGGCAGTTCCTCAGCTCTTGCCTAAAATTTTTCTTGAGTTAGGATTTCCTTATTGTTATGTTCACAGTTCCATTTTATATTTTTTCTTAGCCCCCAAAATTGTTTAA
The DNA here is from genome assembly GCA_006410875.1 of Neotragus pygmaeus. Lineage (NCBI taxonomy): Eukaryota > Metazoa > Chordata > Mammalia > Artiodactyla > Bovidae > Neotragus > Neotragus pygmaeus. Next base: position 427,449 of record SJYV01025531.1, read on the forward strand.
TAAGTATTTATTATCTATCTGTCTACTACCTATATTTTCCAAATAGAAAGTTCTTAATTGTTTAACAGTTTTTTGCATTGTGTTTAGAAAATATTGAATATTATTTTTTTCTGTTTTAAAAGTTTAACTGTCTTTGTCTTTTTAGCCCAATATATCTACTTGGACAATTTTGGTAAATATTCCATTTGCCATTGAAAAAAAGTTGCTTTCTCTATTCTATCAGTGTATAGTATATGATAGATACATCATAGTTTGAGAATGTATGGATATATGCATATGTTTATTACATTTACCCTATTGATTATGCTATTTATGTTCTTTATATGTTCATGTTTTTTTTTTAAGTCTACTTGAATTATCTAAGACCAATAACTGTTATTGGTATTTGTCTTTTTGTCTGTATTTCTGTAACTGCCTGTATATTTCTGCTATGAAATTGCAACTGAGCTGTTTCAAAAATCTATCCTGCCACTGTGATCCTGTCTGGAGATATTTTTGTATTGATTTTTGTGTTTGGTATGAAACAGTATACATTTTTTATTTTTTTCATGTTTATAACCACACATTTTAAGCTCTGTTTTGTTGAAAATATTTTACCTTTCTATATGTTTGAAATATCTTCTCTCATATGTTAAAAGTTTATATCTGAGTGTGCTCCGGGCTTTCTTTTCTGTTTGTCAACTTATCTATTCTGTCAAAAGACCACAGTAAAAATCCCATAGTATGTAACAATTTACTGCTAGTTTATTATAAATATATTTTCTCTCAGCTTATCTTTTTACAGTTTCTATAGTAACATTTTATGAACTTTCAACAGAGGATAAACTAATTCTCGACCTTTGAATCTGGATAGACTTTGGCTTGTTTTGACCAAAACAATATGGTGGAAGCAACTTTGTGCTAGTTCTGAGTCTAGACCTCAAAAGAGCTCATCTGTTTTCTCTCTCAGAAAACTGCCTTTGAACTGTGTACACATCCAAGCTCATCTGCTGGATACAGAGAGATCCAAGGCCTAGGGAGCACCATTACCCCAGCCAGTAGTCAGCCAACAAGCCATTGATTCAGCAGTTAACCCGGGATATATTAAAAAGTTCAACTTAGATCAACTGAGCATGCCAGTTCAACCGAAATTCCTAGGTGACCCACAGGCTCATAATTAATACAATATGCTTGTTGTTTTAAGCCAGTAAGTGTCAAGGTGGGTTTACACATGTAATCAATTACTGATATAAAATGATAACATTTAATTATTATTTACCAACATTTTGTTTTGTGCCTTGTACAACTTATTTTGAAAATTAAAAATTTGTTTTGCTATCTAAATAAATGCCAAAAAACAATCAAGTTTTTAAAAAAGTTTTGACATGTGCCTTTCTCATTTAAGGTTTAAATAAATTAGAATTGATATTTCATGGAAGATATGAAGTGTGTCACTGGTTTAATTTTTCTAATGTGGAACGTTAATTGTCCTAGCAAAATTGATTGAGACTTTCTTTCTGTTCTCTTGTATCATGCTACTTCTTTATTTTATTTATTTATTTTTAATATAAATTTATTTATTTTAATTGGAGGTTAATTACTTTACAATATTGTATTGGTTTTGCCATGCATCAACATGAATCTGCCACAGGTAGGAGTGGGGTTCAGAATGGTGAACACGTGCTACTTCTTTAATACATTAAATTTCTATTTAAGTTTTGGGCTTTTGTGGTCTCTCCATTATGTTCTATTTATCCTTTATTTTCTTGCCACTGTGCCAATAACACCATCCAACACCACCCTACTGTTCTTGCTTATTTTGAGCCATTTAAATTTATATGAAAGTACAGAATTAATTTATCAAGTCCTTCAAACAGTCCTGATGACATTTTGATTGAATATGAAATACATTGAATATGAAAATATTGATAGTTCCAGTTGCTTATTAGCTTCTATAAATATATGTTTGCTATTTGTTTCCTGATTAATATTTAAAATTTTTTGTATGTGTGTGTCTGTATTTCATGTGTGATTTGCTTTGTTGTTAGGTAGCTAAGTTGTGTCCCACTCTTTGCCACCCTATCGACTGCAACACACCAGGCTTCTCTGTCCTTCACTATCTCCCAGAGTTTGCTCAAACTCATGTTCACTGAGTTGGTGAAGCTATCTAACCATCTCATGCTCTGTTTTCTCCTTTCTCCTTCTGCCCCTCAGTCTTTCCCAGCATAAAGGTCTTTTCCAATGAGTTGTGTTTTCACATCAGGTGGCCAAAGTATTGGAGCTTCAGCTTCATCATTATTCCTTGCAGTGAATATTCAGGATTTATTTCCTTTAGGATAGAATGGTTTGATCTTGCAGTCCAGGGGACTCTCAAGAGTCTTCTCCAGCATCACAAATTGAAAGCATCAATTCTTCAACTCTCAGCCTTCATTATGATTCAACTCTCACATCCATACACGACTACTGGAAAAACTATACGTTTGACTATATGGAGCTTTGTCAGCAAAGTGATATCTCTGCTTTTTAATACATTTTCTGGGTTTTCCCTATCTTTTCTTTCAAGGAGCAAGCATCTATTTGGAGTCAAAGAAAAAAAATCTGTCACTCTTTCTACTTTCCCCATATCTATTTGCTATGAATGATGGCACCAGATGCGAATCAGTTCAGTTCAGTTCAGTCACTCAGTCGTGTGTGACTCTTTGCGACCCCATGAAGTGCAGCACGCCAGGCCTCCCTGTCCATCACCAACTCCCGGAGTTTGCCCAAACTCACATCCATCCAGCCATCTCACCCTCTGTCATCCCCTTTTCCTCCTGCCCCCAATCCCTCCCAGCATCAGAGTCTTTTCCAATGGGTCAACTCTTTGCCTGAGGTGGCCAAAGTACTGGAGTTTCAGCCTCAACATCAGTCCTTCCAATGAGCACCCAGGACTGATCTCCTTNGTGTCAGACTCTTCGTGACCCCATGGACTGTACATCCATGGCATTCTCCAGGCCAGAATACTGAAGTGGGTAGCTGTTCTCTTCTCCAGGGGACCTTCTTGATCTAGGGTTCAAACCCAGGTCTCCTACATTGCAGGCAGATTGTTTACCAGCTGAGCCACCAGGGAAGCCCATTGTGATGACAAAGTGTTATTAAAAGTTGGAATAACTCATATGATGTGCCTGTCCCTGAAGTTATAACTTCATTTTAAAAATATTAAGCACAGTATTTAGCACCTTTAGTGTTTGGGGATCACAATTAAATTCACTTATAAATAAATTAACTTCCCTACTTGGTTTCTGTTCTGTTCAGCTCTTTCATATAAATCATGAGCTCTAATTTGTCTGGCATTTTGGGAGAGTAAGGTGTTTGTTTAATTGAACGTTCTGGTGAGTTAAGCTCCCGTAATTGGTATGTATGGACCCTCAGTTTTTATAACATTAAAAGCATGGTAAAATTTCCTTCGCTATATTGCTACACTAGTTATTTAAAACACAAATTATGCCTTTGTCATGCCAGATACTGTCTCAAGGGCTTCACACGTGTTTCCTCATTTAATCCTCTGAACTGCTTGGATGAGGAAGCTTCTGCACAGAGATGCTGAGTAACCTGCCTAAGGCCACAAGGCTATGAGTGATAAAGTCTGGATTCCTCACTCCAAAGCTCTAAACTATCATAATGGAGTTTTGGTTTACTCTTCTCTGATCATCTAGAGGGCCCCTCTGTCACGAGGACACCATTTATCTCTGTGCTGTGGCCCAGACAGTGTAGGGGCTTTTACTGGATTGTCCTGCCTGCCTTCTTGCCCTCTGGTCCCACAGTTGCTTTGAAACTCAGGCATCATAAATAGGTTTTAAGATCCTGGGCCCAAAGGACTGTGGGAATGGAGAAGCTGGTGCATTAAGACTGCACCAGACTGTTAAATCTTAGTTGAAATCCCTAAAAAAAAAAAAAAACCTAAGAAACTCAAGCTACACCTGATATGGGAGACCCAGATCAAGCAGTCCATCAACAAATCTTTATTAAATGCCACTAAATGCGAGGCCCCATGCTCAGTGCCCTGGGCAGCTATCAGAGCAGCTCTGGATTTTACAGTAGAATTGTGATTTGCAGTTTCTGATGAAAAGAACTATTTGTGGCATGCCAGAGCTTATGGGGCTTATGGCTATTAAGTCTGTTTAAGCCTGCAACTGAGATTGAGGCTTTTTCTTGAGGAAAGAAGAAAACAAAACCAAGGACCCATCCCTCTGTTTGGAAGTATGTAAGTTGAGCTCTCGTGTTATGAAACAGTGGGAACGGAACTGAAACTGGCTTCTGTGGGAAAAACAATAACTAGGAGGTCTCCTGTGCTCACTATTTCTACAGGCAGAGTAAGGATGAGATTTTTTTCTTTCTTTTTTTAAGTCCAAGATTTTCATGGTACGTCTCATGTATGCCTATTTTTCCTTTAAATGACTCTGAACTTCTCTTGCCATTTGGAAATGTTAGCTTTGAAAGGGCAATTAGCATAGGGATGGACTGATTGGGCGGGCATGTGAAACTTGTAGGGTGGGGAGAAGGAGGTAATGGATTGTGAAAACTTGCAGGGCTGCCTGGAAACACAGTGCTGGATGTACAGACCTCGATGCAAAGAGGATAGGTGGGAATGAGGGCTTGGGGGACACTGCCCGCCCATGCTGAGGTAACTGGGGCAGGCCAGAGGGGCATTTCACTAGAGTCCCTTGCAGGTTTGCAGGTCTGGTCTGGCCAGCAGCATAGTGGTACCATCAGGGGAAGATCCAGTGAGGTGCAGAACAGTTTTTCTCTGAGAACCCATGTCTCTAAAGAGGGATCTGTCGATAAACATGAGGAACTGTGCGTTGCTTTGCTCCAGCTTAGCTAAGTGATGGCTGTTCATACAGATTCCTGGTGGTGTTGGAGCTCAGCCTGTATGTTCTGGAGCTAGACTGCTTAGGTCTGAATCCTTATCAGCCATGTCACCTGGGCCAAATGGCTCAATCCCTTGTGCTTCAGTTTCTTCATTTGTAAAATGAGGATATTGTTGATAGGTACTGCAAAGGGATTTCAGGGGGATTAAATGAGATACAAGGTGCAATTGGTTTAGAACAGTGCTTGGCACATAGCAAGCACTTAAACAAGTGTTGTTGTTTTTATTATTTTTATTATTAGAAAGTACTCCACAGTGTGGCTGTGAAGGACAGATTGAGAGGACAAAACCCAGGCAGGTGTCAGGACTTTTGTTTACCTGAGAAGTTATCAGACACTAGATAGGGTTGCCAAAATGATGCAAAGGCTTACTGGGATCATGGTAGACGACAATAATGATGTTAGTGAAGATGGTGGCAATGGCTTTCATTTTCACTTTTCTTTTGGGGAAGTATCACCATGATCTTAGAGCATGAAAGGCAATTATATCTAACACTATGTATGCACAGAGAAATCAAGAAGGGAAACAAAGAGATTTCAACTTCCGACAGAGTGGTTGAAATGTAGGTAATTTCAACTACTCATTTCAAATGCTTTTATCTTCATAGAAATGAAGATGGGGAAAGGAAAATGGAACACCGCATTGCTGGAGAGTGATTGTGAGCAAGAAGAATGGAGGTTGAAATCAGAAAGACTGTTTATTAGAATATTTCAAACTCACGTGTCTTGGTGCCCAAGGCTTAGATAAATAAAAGTAATGTGCTGTCAATGTGAATATATATTTCAATGGTCATCATATGAAGTGTGCATGAAGTGTGCTGGGTTTGTGAGTGCTCAGTGCTCAGTGTCTGCTTAAGGCAGGTTTGAGGAGCAGCTAAAGTGGTTTGTTATTGCATGGAGAATGGGGTATGCTTCTTGCAGGATGAATTTCCATGACCTTACTGATAGGTCAGGGTGAATACCAGGCAGGACAAAATTAGTCCATGTGTTTAAATCATGGAGCCAGAAGTGCTGGCTGACTTCAGCTGATGGGTAGAGACGGGCTCTGAGAAGACTGTAGGCTCTTCTTCCGGATGCTTAGAGCCCAGATGTGGTTGATGATACCCTTGCAAAGATGGTATTAGGGAGGCAGTCAGCTCTAAGAAGCCAGAGAGCTGTGTGTTGCACTTGGAAGAGAGAAAGTTATAGCCTCTGTGGGGGCCTTAGAACATATCCTGGTCAGATCAGAAAGGAAGCATCCAGAGTTCGGCCAGGCTGCCTCCATAGAGACTAGGGGGAACTGCAGCCTTGAGGAAGAAGTGGAGGCTAATACGGAAACAGGCCTGCCCGGAGTTGACCCTGCAACATCCACAGCACCCATGTCCCTACTTCTGGCAACAGAACCTGGCCTAGAATAATGGTTATTCAGGGACCCTGAGACTGGAGCCTCAGACTGTAGTTAGTCTTGACAGTAATTGTTAGGGTCTGTTCTTTCATCGTGTAACTTTTATATGGTGCTTTGTGATGACAGTGTCTGAAAATGGGAAGCGTCTCTGATCAGGCTTCATTTATAGTCACTATTTATGATGTAAGAATGTCCTGGAGTTCAGTGCACAGCCTGCATAACCTTACCTGGTGGTGACCCAGGTCCTATATTTTGGGTGGAAGTTTAATAAATTAAACCTAAATCCAGGGACTTTCCTCACGGTGCAGTAGATGCCAATGCAGGGGGCAGAGGTTCAATCCCTGGTCGGGGAAGATCCCACATACCACAGAGCAACTAAGCCCGTGCGCTGCACTACAGAGCCCGTGCTCCGAAGTAAGGGAAGCCACCACAGTGAGAGGCGCCCTCTCGCCACAGCTAGAGAAAGCCTGCGCAGCAACGAAGACCCAGTTCAGCCATAAATGAACTAATTAATTAAATTAAAAAGACATACTGGATTTTAAAAAAGCCTAAGTATAGAAAAGAGGAATATAACACCCATTATTTTCTCTCCTTCTTCAGAAAGATTCTGAAATTTACCAGAAGCAACCAGTTCTGCTTTCTATTCACATCAATGAATGAAAAGCCACTATCCGTGTAGTTTATGTTTAGAGTGGATCTCTAGAGTGGGGGAATTTTACAATCCTCTAGCCTGTAATTGATATCTCCAGGGACATACTTCTCCCATATGGAAATGTCCACCTCTGTCCGCTGCTCTGTCCACGGTGCTCACAGGCTCTGCCCACAGATTGGCAGGGTTCTGGGAGTTTCTCCATCTGGACCTGTCTACTGTGGGGGCACAGCAGTCTCAGAATGGCCCTGATGTGACAACTTGTGGTCAAATAATTCACTGTGGCCTTTCTCTATGGCAGTGTTGCCAGTTCTACTTAATTTTACTCCACTAAAATGTGTAGTAAGCCTATGGCTCAGATGACATTTGGCCAGCACTGGACTTTCTCGTCAGTACAGTAGGAAGCTGTGGCCAGGACATTTTCTTTTTTTAACCTTATAGTTTAAGCTAATAGGCTATTATTTCTAAAAATGTCCTCAAACCGAAAACTCACCTCTGATTTTCCATCAGATCCCAGAAAATAGCCCCCATGACCATGATGCATACTGCAGAAAATCCACCCAATTAGAGTTCTGGTAAATTCAAAATACTCTGTTTTTTTCTGTCATAATGGGAACCATTCACCTTGTTTCACTTGGTCCATCTTTCAGCTTTTAAACCCCAGCCTCAGGTGGAGGCCGAGGAGGATTGTGGCAGCACCTGAGGGGCCAGAACTTCCCAGCTGCTCAGTAGTTCATGGTGGGGCCATAGGCTTTGAAAGAAATCCTTGGTCCCCTCCCAGCCCCAGCTTTTGAAGTGAACTCAGCTCCAGTCTGTCTAAGGATCTATGTTTTCATGTCTTTAAATAATAACAAGGACTTGCTGCACAGACACCAAAACGTTTGTATCTGGAGCCTTTGTTTTCCTTTGTATAGTTTATTTTTAATTTTTTAAGTTAATTAATTTTTGGCTGTGCTAAGTGTTTGTTGCTGTGCGCAGGCTTCCTCTAGTTACATGGGCTACACTGTAGCTGTAATGCACAGGCTTCTCACACCGATGGCTTCTCTTGTTGCAGAGCACAGGCTCAATAGTTGTGGTGAACGGGCTTAGTTGCCCCACAGCATGTGGGATNTTTTAATTTTTTAAGTTAATTAATTTATTTTTGGCTGTGCTAAGTGTTTGTTGCTGTGTGCAGGCTTCCTCTAGTTACATGGGCTACACTGTAGCTGTAATGCACAGGCTTCTCACACCGATGGCTTCTCTTGTTGCAGAGCACAGGCTCAATAGTTGTGGTGAACGGGCTTAGTTGCCCCACAGCATGTGGGATCTTCCCCGACCAGTGATCGAACCCGTGTCTCCTGCAATGGCAGCCAAATTCTTAACCACGGGACCACCAGGGAAGTCTCTCTTTTGTATAATTTTAAAGGAAAGAGCTTTGATACCCTCTGAAGAAAAGTGCCATAGAAATACAAGACTTTCCTCTTATTTTCAAGAAATGTGTACAAGAGTCTAGACACATTATTTTAGATGCTTGCATTCTTTAAAGAAAAAAACAAACAAACAAGGAAGTATGTCAGATTTCTTTCCTGTCCTTCTCAACTTAATTTGCTCTCCTCATCAGAATATCAATATTTTAAATCTGGTGCTGCAAGAATTTGTGCTTGAATTGAGATATTTGGGTAGCTATTCAGTAAACACACAAACTGCCTCAGGAGGATACACTGTCAGTAGAAGAGAATCCATAGAACCAGTATATAAACAGAACAGTGAAACCTTGTGGTCACGTTGAAGTACAGAGCAAGGCTTTGGGGAAGCAGTTGTGAGGAGAATGTTAGGTGGGCTGTCAAGTGTGTATTGTGTTTGGGGACAGAGAGGGTGATTTCTACCTCTGTTCCCTCCATCTGGGCAGTCCGCCTGGAAGAGGTGACATTCCCAACTCCGTCTGAAGATGGCCCTTTTGGACATTGGATTTCTCTCCTTCCTTTATAATCATATGGTTCAGGTCCTGCAATTTCAGGTTAATCATTATCAAGTTGGGAAATGACATACTGGTTACTGGGTGCCAGCCACAGCTCACGACAGCCATTCCCTCACGGAAACACTGAGTTGTATATAAAAGTCCCAACAGGTATCAGTACAAGGCTGATGGTGTCTTTTTTTTTATTCTTTGGGCTGAAGTGAGAAATATGGATAAACGTGGCAGATTATGCCCTATAACCTCTGGTCCCTCCCCAAGCCCCACTAAAATAAGAGGTATAAATCTACAGAGACAAAGACAAAAGGAGAGAACGTGATACCAGACAAGAAAGATCAACAATACGTGAAGAGTAGGGGGTTGAGTTCTGTCTCGGCGGAGAGGATAATGATGCCCACAGAGGAGAAAGCTAAGAAGAAGCAGGCCTGCTTGCTTCCAAAAATAGTTGGAAGGCTCAGGGACAGGAGGCACCAATCAACTCTCAAAGCTGGGAGAGGGTGGGAAGGAACATAGGAGGAAAGGCTGAAGATTTATCTCAGGAGGTCTCTTTCCCCAGTCCAAACAGCCAGACAGTGGTTTCTCTTCTGCTCCAGCAGGAAACAGGAGATTTAATTCCTGGGTAATTGAACCAGAGAGAATTCAGTTTGAGAGAAGAGCAGGAGACAGCCGAGAACAGCCCGGAGCTAGATGGAGAATGAGGGGTAAGGCCTAGGGTCCTTACTCGGGGCCTCCTAGGATGCTGACCCTGTATGCCTACTCCCTCCAAGCACGAGATTAGAGCATTCCTCTAGATAGATAGGCTTCCCCAAAAGGAAAGTCACAGATTCTGACATGTAGGGAATCCCATGATGAAATGGTTGGTCCCTGCTTGCAAACCCCACAGTGAAGCTGCCATCCAATAACGCTTTCATCTGGGTACAGAAACCCCAGTCGCTTTGTGGTGCTTTTTCCCTGTGTAAGCAGACAGCCAAAGATCAGCAGGAATAAGTTACACCCTAGAATTGATAGCCTAATAGATGAGAAGATAGAAAACTCTGGAATAAGACCAGGATATTATCAAGGGGAATGCAGCAGAAATAAAATAGTCAGAGAATGGGATCAGAAGATCAAATTGGGGAAATTGTGCAGAAAGTAGAACAAAAAGACAAAAATACAGAAAATAGAGAAAATGCTGTAAAAATTAGAGGATTAAACCAAGCGGTTCAGCATCTGACAGTCAACTAAAACAGGAGTTCATAGCCCTTTCTGTGCCATAGACCCCTCTGGCAATCTGGTGAAGCCTATAGACCCCTTCTCAGAATAATGCTTTGAAGTGCACAAAATACATGAGTACAAAGGAAGCCAGTTACATTGAAATACAGGTTTTAAATTGTTATAAAGTAAAATAATGATATAGTAATATGTGCTTTTTATGAGCATACCAAAAACAAGACCTAGAGGTCTATGTATTATAATTTTGAAGTTGTTGTTGTTCAGTCACTAAGTTGTGTCCAATTCTTTGCAACCCCATGGACTGCAATACACCAGGCTCCTCTGTCCTCCACCGTCTCTTGGAGTTTGCTCAAATTCATGTCCATCGAGTCAGTGATGCCATCTAACCATCTCACCCTCTGCTGCCCTCTTCTCCTTTTGCCTTTAATACTTCCCAGCATCAGGGTCTTTTCCAATGAGTTAGCTCTTTGCATCAAGTGGCCAAAATATTGGAACTTCAGCTTTCGTGTGAAAGGTATTTCACAATACCTGTGTTGACATGTTGTAAGTTACTGGGCTGAGATCATTTTAGGCAGCATATCCCTAGAAGACAAAAGCCTAGAAAGTTTTGGGAGGACGTCTCTTTCACTGCCTGTTTATCCCTGGTTTTGATATCACCTCTGAAAGAAAGCTGAGCACTGAAGAATTGATGCTTTTGAACTGTGGTGTTGGAGAAGGTTCTTGAGAGTCCCTTGAACAGCAAGGAGATCCAATCAGTCCATCCTAAAGGAGATCAGTTCTGAATATTCACTGGAAGGACTGATGCTGAAGCTGAAACTCCAATACTTTGGCCACCTGATGCGAAGAACTGACTCATTTGAAAAGACTCTGATGCTGGGAAACATGAAGGTAGGAGGAGAAGGGAATGACAGAGGATGAGATGGCTGGATGGCATCACGGACTCAATGGACATGAGTTTGGGTAAACTCCAGGAGTTGGTGATGGACAGGGAGGCCTGGCGTGCTGCAGTCTATGGGGTTGCAAAGATTCGGACACGACTGAGCGACTGAACTGAACTGAACTGCCCAAAATTGGTTCTAAGTTCTCTCCACCCTTTCATAGAGCTCTTTCCCAGTTCCTGGTTTTTGCTAACAACATGAGTTGCTGATGTTCTTGTTTCTTCCCTCCATGCGGTCCTGGTACAGCCATCAGTCACGTTGTCTAGACTCTCATCACATTACAGTAAGTCATCTGAAGGGTGTGTGCATGGCATCCAGGCTCATTGGCAACATTGCATGGAATCTTCTGATTGGAGGTGGAAGGCTAATTTTCCTTCATTTCCTTCATTTTAAATCACCAAAAGTATATGTCTGGAGTTGCCAAGAATTGTTTTCTCTGATATGTGGAGAGACATTCTCTCATGTGAAAGAGAAAGGAATTTTGATAGAGACACAATGAGATAGAGATACAGTGAGATAGAGATGGAGAGAAAGAGAAGGAGGAGAGAGAGTAAAAAGAGTTCTCAGGTGAGATGAACATATCTGAGATTTTGATACAAGGAGGAGAGGAGAGGAGAAAGGCACTTTCTGTCCATTTCAGTGGGTTTGCATTTTCTGTCCTAGAGTTACGGTTCCTGGAATTCTGCTTTCCATTCTATGAGTCACTCCTGCATCCTTCTCATCCATTGTCCTCCTTCTTGTCCTTAACTTAGTTATGTCCAACTCTTGTGACCCCGTAGAGTGTAACCCAGCAGGCTCCTCTGTCCATGGGACTTCTCAGGCACGAGTACTGGACTGGGTTGCCACTTCCGCATGTAGGGGATCTTTACCACCCAAAGATCAAACCTGCATCTCTTGCATCTCTGCATTGGCAGGCAGATTCTTTGCCACTGCACCACCTAGGCCTTTTGTCCTAGAGTTTTGGTTCCTGGAACTCTTCTTTCTGCTCTCTGAGCCACTCCAGCACCCTTCTCATCCATGAAGACCAATAATTTCCTTCTTGCTTAAGTCAGTTTGACTTAACTTTCTGTGACTTGCAAACCAAGGGATCCTGACTACCTGTCAGGTGTCTACAGGCATTGTCAGGTATCAGGATTTGTTTTTAGAACTCCTCTTTCTCCCGTTGAGGCCTCTCTGCCCTAGAGCACATGGCGTGCTCCTCAGGCACCCTCCAGGCTTCCCGGCATCTTTCCTGGAGACCTCCTCAGTCACACTTTTCACAGAACCATGCCTGGACCATTTTCTCTGATTCCAAATTGTCATTTGTTCATTTATCTAGCAAGTGTTTTTGAGTATAAACACAGTGGAAACACAGCAACCAGTAGAGTGAAAATAAAGACATATCTAAGAATCTGTGTAAAAAGCAACTAATTTCTTAAATTAAAAGCTATGAGAGGTCAGAGGAAGGAGTGACCACTGGAAAGCCTCTGTGGTTATCATGGATGGACTGAGAGGTAGAATTGGGGCCATGGAAATGAAGGAAAACGTGTAAGCCCAGTGGAGAGTGTGAAGCTCCAGGAAGCAGAGGCCCAAACAACCACAGCAGAAGCTGGACTTGCACAGCACAGTGGGGAGGTCCAGACAAGCTGCTCACGATGCCCATCCTCTCGTGGCCCTGCTGTTAGCTCAGCAGATAGTCCGTTTGCAGCCTGAGGGTTAATGCTTGGAGGAGAGCTTTACATATCAATATCCTAAAAGTATGAGGAGTCTGCCACCCTCCACTCTGGGGACTGGGTAAGGGAGTATGAATGGTTTCAGGCCTGGAAAGGTGGAGGGAGCTTTGTTGCTCTGAGAACCTGAGAGCCTTGTCACCACCAGAGTGTTCCTTCCACACCAGGGCTGGCGTCGCCTCTGCGGTGTGCTTGGCCAGGTCTGAGTGAGGCCACTAAGGCTGCTGAGGGAGGGGCTTAGCAGTGTGCCTGCTCTCCTGGGCAAACTCCGCCTTTTGCCTCTTCCCTTCCTCCAGCTGGAATTTTCCATGGGAAAGTGGAAGCATAGCTTTCCTCCCTTTGATACCATTTCTTGACACCAATAACAAGGGCTGAGATGGGTCTGCTTCCCATGATATGAGGAAGGTAACTATTTTTTATCTGGTTCTGGGGAGGAAAGATTCAGCTATTTCTGTGTGTGTATGTCTCTCCAGAAAGCTTTTCTCTGTAGGATAACTCGATGCAGGTAGATCAGATCACTTTACCAACTTCGCTTGAAACCAAATCATCCTGGAAAATCAGTGTTGAGGTTCTTTGCTGTTTTTTACTTTTTTAAAACCTACTCTTGGAGTTTCAACAAAATATAATTAAAGCAGTTTTTAAATAACTTGAATAATCAAACCCTCTTCCTTCGGTCCAGACTGAAATTGTAGTAAATATGAACCTGTCATATATTCTCTGCCGCCATCTGGATTTTCAGGTCCTAGAAATTGGTTATTATATGTCTTTGCCTGAAAAGACTAGACACTTGTAGATGTTAAAAGTAAAAGAAGTGCCTTTAAGACCTAGCAGAAGGCCCTTCTCCTGCAGAAAGCTTCCTGACTGTGCCAGTCTTTCTGTACACCTTTTTGAAAATCAAGCATAGCTGTGATGATGATGATGACAATGACTACAATAAATACAATCATTTAACAGCCTGTTGTGGTCCAGGATCTCTGTGTGTATTATCTTATTGAAATTTCCACAAAGGCCCAAAATGCTTTCCAAATACAGAGGTTCCTGCACATAGAGCATAAATTTAAAGAAAAACAGTAAAATGATTTATCAAAAAAAATGTTCTCCTCCATAACCAGTCACTGAAAATACTTATATTAGAAGGTTTATTGGTTTTTAAAGTAAACTTGTCTTAAAACATGAATGCCTTTGAAAGGAGTCTACCCTTGTTATTAAATGAAATAGTTTTCTCCCAGGTTTTCCAAGGTATCTTTCAGCCAAATGGTCTTCTTCCCCTAGTTCAGAAACAAGATGAATTGACAGAAATTTTTGACAAAGCTGATAAATTTTCCTTACAGGTTTAGCAGTGGCAAATGCTCACACATGAAGGGAGAAAATAGAAATTGGGAATTTCTGTCCGTTTTTCCCCATTGCCTCATAGTCCAGTTCTTTAGAAAATATGAGAAAGGTGAGATNCTACCTCCTCCTATTGTCTCTCCAGCCTCAGAACTGGTGCAGCTTCCTTCTTATTTTCACTACTCTCTGAGCTGCCTCACAGCCCCCAGTGTGGCCTCTTAGCAATTCTGTCACATGCATAACTAATGCCTTGTATTCAGTCCCTTCCATTGGAAATACCTGGAGTGGTTTGCCTTCTACTGGCTGGACTGACAGTTACATACACCAAACCCACAGGTCTACTGGGAAGTGAGTTAAGGTCTACAATTGTTTAGTGTATGCCCTGGAACTCACCAAGGGCTCAACAACAGTAGCCATCAACACTGACCTCAGTGATGATTCTGAGAGTACAGTGTATAGATTATTATTATTTTACTCCTAGTAGTTACAATAGGTTATCACTTAAAGCAGAGAAATCTGAAATGGACATGCCTGCCAAGGAAGACTATTGAGCGTCTCTGGCTCATGTGCAGTTTCCAGTTTCCATAGAAACCAAGCAAAGAAAATTTGCTAAAGTAAGCCTAGAAAATAAGTAGATTCAGATCTGTATGATTATGTCTCCAACCTTTTAACACACAAACTGACTCATTACTATTATCTTATTGTCTCTTGATATCTCGTTTTTCATATAAGATGCAATAGACACAGATTCTTTCTCTATGCAGATGATACAAAGTATAGGATTTCTTTACCACAGCACATTCCCTATCACATCCCCAGTAGCAGGGCTTCTGAGGCCACTGTTACTGTGTTTATCTGCCAAAATGCCGACTAAACCCAGTTCTTGCCATTCTGTGAATATTTAGAGGATGTTTGTTGTCTGCTGTCAAGATACAGGAGCAAGGAACCAAAAATACTAGCTTAAGCAAAATCCCACAATGGAGAGAGAAAAACTGAAATTCCAGGTAACATCCTAGCAATGAAACCTCAGGTAGGATGGAAATATTAAATTCCCCTGCACAGGGAGGAGATGGGGATTCTTGGGTTATTTGATTACATCCCCAATCCTTGGAATCCCTCTTCAGCCATCAGAATTGGTGGCAGGAATGAAAGAGACAGCTCTGAGTCAGACCTTCCAAAATTTGAATCAATAACTAGGCAATCTTGCTTCAATTTCTAAGCAATTTTAAAACTTTTTTTTTTAATGCCTTTGAGAAGGTAGAAATTGAAAAGCTGGGAGGGGGAATGCAAGAAATTGGAATACAAAAGTGAACTTCACTTTTCTGTGTAAAAGGAGGCATGCAGGTGTCCACCAGAGGACCCTTTGGGGATACCGGGGAGGCTAGGCTCCTGGCATGCTGGCCTCCATGGAGTGGTTTACCACTGTTAAAGGCATACTTAGGTCAGCTGGTTAGAGCACAGAGAAAATAAAAACAAGCACAGGGAAATAATAAGAAGTATGTATATTGGTCTCTGTCCCCAGTTCCTGGCACAGAGCACCTAAAACCCTTCTAAATAGAGGTGCTAGGAGAATCCTTTGTTCTGACATTTAGTCTCCGACCCTAGTTCCTGATGTAGAGCTTCTAAAACCCTTGTCACATCCTGAGTGATAGAAGTNAAGTATGTATATTGGTCTCTGTCCCCAGTTCCTGGCACAGAGCACCTAAAACCCTTCTAAATAGAGGTGCTAGGAGAATCCTTTGTTCTGACATTTAGTCTCCGACCCTAGTTCCTGATGTAGAGCTTCTAAAACCCTTGTCACATCCTGAGTGATAGAAGTGTCTGAAACTGAGCTTCTAAATCCCTTGGAATTTGCGGGGTGATAAAGAGTTGGACTGTGAAGAAAGCCAAGTGCCGAAGAATTGATGCTTTTGAACTGTGGTGTTGGAGAAGACTCTTGAGAGTCCTTTGGACTGCAAGGAGATCCAACCAATCCATTCTGAAGGAGATCAGCCCTGAGATTTCTTTGGAAGGAANTGAGAGTTGGACTGTGAAGAAAGCCAAGTGCCGAAGAATTGATGCTTTTGAACTGTGGTGTTGGAGAAGACTCTTGAGAGTCCTTTGGACTGCAAGGAGATCCAACCAATCCATTCTGAAGGAGATCAGCCCTGAGATTTCTTTGGAAGGAATGATGCTAAAGCTGAAACTTCAGTACTTTGGCCACCTCATGCGAAGAGTTGACTCATTGGAAAAGACTCTGATGCTGGGAGGGATTGGGAGCAGGAGGAGAAGCGGACGACAGAGGATGAGATGGCTGAATGGCGTCACTGACTCGATGGACGCGAGTCTGAGTGAACTCCGGGAACTGGTGATGAGCAGGGAGGCCTGGCATGCTGCTATTCATGGGGTCGCAAAGAGTCAGACATGACTGAGCGACTGAACTGAACTGAAGACTGTCTTCTGTTTTAATGAGGGGACTCCTGGTGGGCTCCTGGTGGGCTCCTGCACGGGGCTGGTCACCAGAAAGACCAAACTATGATTCAAAACTTAGGACTTTCAGTCGTGGGGGAAATGCAGACTTTCAGTGCGCCTCCTCCTACCTCCCCACCCTCTGGAGAGGGGAAGAGGAAAGGGCCTAGAAATCAAGTTAATAATTTATTGTACTTATGTGAAGCTTGCATAAAAATTGCAACAGTGTGGGCTTCAGAGAACTTCCAGAATGGTTCACATCCATGTTCTGAGGGTAATGCATCCCAACCCAGAGGGACAGAAACTCATGCACTCAGGACCACCCCACCCCCATCCTTGCCCTGTCTATCTCTTCATCTGGCTATTTGCCTGTATACTGTATCATACCCTATATTATATAATAAAGCAGACAGTAAGTAACTATTTCCCTGAATTCTGTGAGCTGTTCTAGCAAATAATCGAATCCTGGGTGAGGGTGGGTCATGGGAACTTGTAATTTGTAGCCAAGTTGGATAGAAGTTGTGGGTAACCTGGGGACCTACCTCTTATAACTGCACTTGGTGTCTGAAGTTGGGGCAATCTTGTGGATTTACACTAGCTCCAGTCAGTATTAGAATTGAATCGAATTGTAGGATATTCCAGTTAGTGTCACAGAGCGTTGCTTTGTGTGGGGAAGCCACCCCCGACAGCTGGCATCAGGAGTGTTGTGGCCATGGGAGCATCATGAGCGTGACGGAGAAGCCCAGGAGTGGTTTTTCCATTACAGTCCTCCAGAAGGCATGTGATTGGACTGCAACCTTGCTATGGCTGGCCAGGCTGCAGAATGAAAGGACCCCTGTCTAGGCTTGCTGTTGGACGCTCTGGGGCCATCTTGGTTTAGCCATTTTCGAGCTCTGACCCTGAGCTAATCACTGCATTTATTCATGTGTTTTTCACAAGGGCTTTAGGACAGAGAGAATATGGTAAAGTATTTGCCAAAATAGGAAAAACTTGCTTGTGGGGAAGCAATGATACATGTACAAACACCAGAACATCCATCAGTCAGCATTTATTGAACACCTACTCTGAAACCAGTAGTACTATAATAATGACATCGTGAAAACAGCAGAGTAGCTTTCCCACATGAACTGTGGAAGTGTGTGAGAGAGAGCTAATGTTTCCCTGATGACAGTAAAGAATCACAGACCCAAAGCCTTGTATCAGCCTCTCTTGAGCCCCCAGTTGGCAGAGCCCATCACAGCCATCTCTGATTGCTCTTCTAAGGATCATTCTTCCACCATTACTTCGATGACCACAGACAAGAATGTCTCTAGATAGGGTTCTTAAAAGCACCCAGAATTTCCCCCATGACAGTGCTTCTCACCAGAAGCCTAAAAGTCAATGCTTTCTCACTGTACTTCATTTTTAAAGAAGACAAGTCCTCTCCTGATGGTTGAGGTAAAGAATATAGAATTGAAGGAGGAATATAGAAATGACGGTTTCCATTAGGCAGGCCTAGGTTGCCATAGCATCTAGGGAGATGTTATTCCAAAGGGAACAAGGGGACTCCCAAATGTGCTATCCTTTATGTTCCTTCATTGCAAAGTTCTTCCCAATTGCCAGTGAGCTAATCCTCCCAACAGGCCTGATAGGCAGATCAATACTATTATCCCTTCTGGAGCTCAATATTATTATCCACTTTAGGGCTCATTATCTTATCAGTCCAATTACTCCACCTTTAAAGTCTCATCAGTGTTCACTTAAAGAAAGACCCATGTGATTGTGAAACACTGAATCTGCTCTCTAAGAGAGACCAGAGCCAGAGCAGGGTACCAAAGACACCGTGGGGCTGTGTATCACCAGCATTCAGTGTTACTCCAGTGTGAGGACTCTAAGTTGCTGGGCAGTAACTCAGAGGCCAGGATCACCTGCTCGCTCTCAGGGGGACCTCAAGAAAGTCACTTCTTTCTGGGATTCTGTTTGCATACGTGTTGAATGGGGATCAGGATAATTTCCATGTCTCTTTGAAGGAAATGGCAATCCACTCCAGTATTCTTGCCATGGACAGAGGAGCCTGGAGAGCTACAGTCCATAGGGTCGCAAAGAGTCGGACACGACTGAGCAACTAACACGCTTTGACCTATCTTTTCTCTTTCACAGTGTTGTTAAGATGAAAGGAGACCATAGCTGTGAATATCCTTTGGAAGGAAATGCGATAGAGAAATGCAAGAGGTGATAATGATGGTGCGCGTCAAGGCACTGATATAATCAACTTTGTTTCTTATAAATATTTGGACTCCAAAGTATAAAGCAATTTTGGACTCCAAAATATAAAGCAATGGGCTCAATAGCATGTCAAGCTGGCTGGCTTCAACAGGATGCAACTCTGGTACACGAAGAAATTAGGATTTGCTTAAAGTCACTCCAGATGAGCAAATGACAAGGTCTAGAAGGCACAATCTCATAAGGTGACCAACTTATCCCAATTGGATTCACCAAAAGGGGGACAGAGACTCATGGTCAATGTCTGGTGGATGAACATCAGAGTCTCTGGTGGTCACAGAGCCCATCTTCCCATCACTAAAGAGCATTCATAAAGACTCTGAGGAAGACAATCTCACAGCCTCTGTGAGATGGCACAAGGGACGAAGGGGTCACAGAACTCCCCTTTGCTAATGACCTGCTTTCCTCAGTTCGTCAGTCTCTGCCCTCAGTGGTTACAGGTAGTGGATCTATTAATTTCAGGCATCTCCCCAGTCACCCATCTGAAGAGTAGTTAATGAATTAAACACCTGGGCTCTGAAGCACCAAGGCAGCCTGACATGGTGTCCCCAAGAGAATGACCTCATCCTATTGTCTCCCCAACACGCTGCACTCTGGCTACTGAATCTAATTCCCAACAGGTGCCCCCTAGGTAGGAGAAATTAGTAAATAACATTTGACCTCATGATAGAGGCAGGGTCACTGAAGCAAAAGACAGTCAAGGCCAACTATCTTCATTGTACTTGTACTATATATTTCAACATAGAGACTCAGGTTCACTCACAGTAAATGGTTTAAAAAAAAACAACATTATAGCAGAATATAAGCAGTGTCATAAAGTGTGGCTGAGGCTATAGTTGCCACAAGGGCTGTGATACATTTNCTGTACTTGTACTTTATATTTCAACATAGAGACTCAGGTTCACTCACAGTAAATGGTTTAAAAAAAAACAACACTATAGCAGAATATAAGCAGTGTCATAAAGTGTGGCTGAGGCTATAGTTGCCACAAGGGCTGTGATACCTTTGTGGAACCGAGTTAGGTATTTTGACCTCGATAGTAACACTGCAGTGGTTCTCGCTGTGTGGCCACTTGCAGGCCTTCATTTATCTCTTAGATTTTCTTTTCTAGCAAAGAATCATCTTATCCAGGATCGAAGACTGAAGATAAATAGCCATGTCTTGCAACACAAGGAAGAGATGTTAGGAATTGATAACCTAACGCAGCTCAGTCAATACCACCAAGCAATGTCTGTTGACAGATTTTCATCTCCTTATTTCTCAGAGTCAAAGCTCTCCCAGTGGAAGAAGGGGTTAAGGCCTCCTCAGTGTTCTCTCCTCCAGTACAGCTGCTGCTGTTTAGTTCATGCTCCTGTCATTTCGTGAGTGAATTATAACCATAATCCAAACTGGCTTCTCTGCCTTCTCTTTCTGCCTTCTGTCCACTCTTTACATTGTTGACAGAGTTGTCTTTTAAAGACACATCTTAGCATGGAAGATTGCATCCACTTCCTCAACTTCTCACTCCTCTTTTTATCTCAGACTATGTAGTTAGTTTCTCCCACAAATCCAGGAATTTGGAACCAGGATAAGCACTGAAGGTGGTATAGAACCTGTTTGCAAAGCATAAACAGAGACACAGACATAGAGAACAAATGTATGGGTACCAAGGGAGGAAGGGAAGGTGGTGGAATGAATTGGGACATTGGGATTGATATATGTACACACTACTACGTATGAGATAGATCGCTAATGAGAACCTACTGTATAGCACAGGGAACTTTGCTCAGTGCCCTGTGGGGACCTAAATGGGAAGGAGATCCGAAGAGGGGAAATATGTATACACATGGCTGACTCACTGCACTGTACAGCAGAAACTAACACCAGATTATAAAGCAACTATACCCAATAAAAATTAAAAAGCAAAGCAACGCCCTTCTTTGTCTGCCCCGTCACTCTTCCTGATGGTGATCCTTTCTATTTTCCCCCTCTTCTCTGTTTCCATGCCTCCAGTTCTTACCCACCCATCGCCTTCTCATCTTGTGAAACGTGGCTTCTGTCCCACTGATTTGTTGTGACTCCTCTGGGTAAGGTTTCCTGTGAGCTCCATCTTATCAAGACTGCTGGCCCTTTATTACTGTTTACACTCAGTAATGCTGCTTATTACTGTTTGAAATAGTAGACGATGACCCACTTACAGCCCACCTCTCCTAGTATAAGGTTGCCTTGACCATAGCTTGTTGAGCTCTCCTTTCCCTGTGGAAAGTGTTGAGTGGTATAGTCACCATCTTATGAACTTAGGTTTCTTCTAATTCATCATAAGATTCTTGAGATAGAGACCAAGTGTTTGGGTTTTCCTATAGATGGAAGAACCTAACATAAGTATGAGCTCATGCTGCTGCTGCTAAGTCGCTTCAGTCGTGTCCAACTCTGTGCGACCCCAGGCTTCTCGTCCCTGGGATTCTCAAGGCAAGAATACCGAAGTGGGTTGCCATTTCCTTCTCCATTGCATGAAAGTGAAAAGTGAAAGTGAAGTCGCTCAGTTGTGTCCAACTCTTAGTGACCCCATGGACTGCAGCTCACCAGGCTCCTCCGTCCATGGGATTTTCCAGGCAAGAGTACTGGAGTGGGGTGTCATTGCCTTCTCCAAAGTATGAGCTCATAAGTGATGCTTAATATAAGACTACTTGATTATCTTACTCTTACTATATTTGTCTGTTAGGGCTGTCACAGCAAGAGGGAGGCTTAAGTAACTGGGCCTTTTCTCGTGGTTCTGTAGGCTGGGAGTCTGGGATCCAGATGCCAGCAGCACTGGTTTCTCCTGGGGCCTCTCTGCTGGGCTTGTAGGTGTCTGTCTTCTCCGGGTATCCTCACATGGCCTTCCCTCTGTGTGTCCCTGTCTCCTTATGAGGACACCAATCATAACCGATTAGGGGCTTGTTGTTCAGTCACTGAGTCCTGTCTGACTCTCTGCAACCCCATGGACTGCAGCACGCCAGGTTTCCCCGTCCTTCACTATCTCTCGGAATTTATGCAAATTAATATCCATTGAGTCAGAGACGCTCATCTCATCCTCTGTTGCCCCCTTTCCCTCCTGCCCTCAATCTTTCCCAGCATCAGGGTCTTTTCCAATGAGTCAGCTCTTCTCCAGTGAGTCGGCTCTTCTCAACAAGTGGCCAAAGTTTTAGAGCTTCAGCGTCAGTCTTTCCCATGAATATTCAGGGTTGATTTCCTTTAGGATTGGCTTGTTTGATCTCCTTGCTGTTCAAGGGATTCTCAAGAGTCTTCTCCAGCACCACAGTTCGAAAGCATCAGTTCTTCAGTGCTCAGCCTTCTTTATGGTCCAACTCTCACATCCATACATGACTACTGGAAAAACCATAGCTTCGGCTGTATGGAAACTTCTATAGCTGACTTAAATTTCTGTTTTCTCAAATTATATTAAAAATGACAAAATCCTTCAATATATTCAGGTTCCATCATTCTTGGTTTTGGCTGAAGCAATATTCGTTTCTTGTGGTGTCTGTCATAAAAATATCCGATTTACTTCTGTTTGAAATTGAAATTTGAGGTGAAAGGCATTAGGCAATTACTTCCCACTTTTGTGAGAACATCTCCCCGCAGTGAGAAAAGGAAGAAAGAGGTAATAGAAAATTTCACGTCCATTTTCTCTAAAATTGTGTAAAAATGTAATCCACTTAAATATCCTGCAAGCTTTATTATATTGCATTTCTAGGTATATATATAAGTAGTATATTCATTTTTAAAACACATTTATTGAGCTATGACTCATATGTCGTGTAATTCACCCGCTTAAAGTGTATGGCNTCCAGTACTTTGGCCACCTCATGTGAAGAGTTGACTCATTGGAAAAAACTCTGATGCTGGGAGACATTGGGGGCAGGAGGAGAAGGGGACGACCAAGGACTAGATGGCTGGATGGCATCACAGACTCAATGGACGCGAGTCTGAATGAACTCTGGGAGATGGTGATGGACAGGGAAGCCTGGCGTGCTGTGATTCATGGGGTCACAAAGAGTCGGACCCGACTGAGCGACTGAACTGAACTGAACTGAATAAGTTTCATTATCTTTCCATTTGAAATACTTTTTAATTTCTATGATTCCACATTTGACCTGTGGGTTATTCATAAATGTATTATTTGATTTCTAAATATTTGCAATTTTTCTGCATATATTATTTTTATTGATTTTTAATTTAAGTTTGATGAGAGAACATATTCAGGATTAATTCAATCTATTGAAATTTATTAAGAGTTGTTTATGCATAGATGTAGATCTAGTTGGATAAGCATTCCATGTGCAACTTAAAAAAATTATTATATAATTATTGAATGTTAGATTCAAAAAATGAAAGTAAATTAAGTCAGTTTATTGATTTTATACAAACACCCATATCTCTCAAGTGAAACATGTAACACTTGGGACATTTTTTCATGTAATGNAGATGTAGATCTAGTTGGATAAGCATTCCATGTGCAACTTAAAAAAATTATTATATAATTATTGAATGTTAGATTCAAAAAATGAAAGTAAATTAAGTCAGTTTATTGATTTTATACAAACACCCATATCTCTCAAGTGAAACATGTAACACTTGGGACATTTTTTCATGTAATGCTAAAGTGCTATTGGTAATGATAGTAATAAAGAGGCAAGGAGTTATACTTCGGGTTTCCTTTAGGACCCACATTCTAAATGGTTAAGATTCTATTCTGTTTTGTAATGATCATAAAAATTCTCTGAAATGGAAATAAAGAGTGTGTCTACCCAGTTGCAGTCAGTTTCACTAGGATCAGTCAATTTCACTAGTTTGTATGTGAGAGGGAAACCACTGCATGATGCTGCAGATTGTTTGACCTCATGCATCAGTGCGCACATGCTCAGTCATGTCCCACTCTTTGCTAACACATGGACTGTAGCCCATCAGGCTCCTCTGCCCATGGGCTTCTCCAGGCAAAAATACTGGAGTGGGTAGCTGTTTCAAATACAACTTTGCTGTGTTGTGGGTTTTTTGTACTGTTAGACCACCTTTGGATATATATATATANCAGGATCGAAGACTGAAGATAAATAGCCATGTCTTGCAACACAAGGAAGAGATGTTAGGAATTGATAACCTAACGCAGCTCAGTCAATACCACCAAGCAATGTCTGTTGACAGATTTTCATCTCCTTATTTCTCAGAGTCAAAGCTCTCCCAGTGGAAGAAGGGGTTAAGGCCTCCTCAGTGTTCTCTCCTCCAGTACAGCTGCTGCTGTTTAGTTCATGCTCCTGTCATTTCGTGAGTGAATTATAACCATAATCCAAACTGGCTTCTCTGCCTTCTCTTTCTGCCTTCTGTCCACTCTTTACATTGTTGACAGAGTTGTCTTTTAAAGACACATCTTAGCATGGAAGATTGCATCCACTTCCTCAACTTCTCACTCCTCTTTTTATCTCAGACTATGTAGTTAGTTTCTCCCACAAATCCAGGAATTTGGAACCAGGATAAGCACTGAAGGTGGTATAGAACCTGTTTGCAAAGCATAAACAGAGACACAGACATAGAGAACAAATGTATGGGTACCAAGGGAGGAAGGGAAGGTGGTGGAATGAATTGGGACATTGGGATTGATATATGTACACACTACTACGTATGAGATAGATCGCTAATGAGAACCTACTGTATAGCACAGGGAACTTTGCTCAGTCCCCTGTGGGGACCTAAATGGGAAGGAGATCCGAAGAGGGGAAATATGTATACACATGGCTGACTCACTGCACTGTACAGCAGAAACTAACACCAGATTATAAAGCAACTATACCCAATAAAAATTAAAAAGCAAAGCAACGCCCTTCTTTGTCTGCCCCGTCACTCTTCCTGATGGTGATCCTTTCTATTTTCCCCCTCTTCTCTGTTTCCATGCCTCCAGTTCTTACCCACCCATCGCCTTCTCATCTTGTGAAACGTGGCTTCTGTCCCACTGATTTGTTGTGACTCCTCTGGGTAAGGTTTCCTGTGAGCTCCATCTTATTAAGACTGCTGGCCCTTTATTACTGTTTACACTCAGTAATGCTGCTTATTACTGTTTGAAATAGTAGACGATGACCCACTTACAGCCCACCTCTCCTAGTATAAGGTTGCCTTGACCATAGCTTGTTGAGCTCTCCTTTCCCTGTGGAAAGTGTTGAGTGGTATAGTCACCATCTTATGAACTTAGGTTTCTTCTAATTCATCATAAGATTCTTGAGATAGAGACCAAGTGTTTGGGTTTTCCTATAGATGGAAGAACCTAACATAAGTATGAGCTCATGCTGCTGCTGCTAAGTCGCTTCAGTCGTGTCCAACTCTGTGCGACCCCAGGCTTCTCGTCCCTGGGATTCTTAAGGCAAGAATACCGAAGTGGGTTGCCATTTCCTTCTCCATTGCATGAAAGTGAAAAGTGAAAGTGAAGTCGCTCAGTTGTGTCCAACTCTTAGTGACCCCATGGACTGCAGCTCACCAGGCTCCTCCGTCCATGGGATTTTCCAGGCAAGAGTACTGGAGTGGGGTGTCATTGCCTTCTCCAAAGTATGAGCTCATAAGTGATGCTTAATACAAGACTACTTGATTATCTTACTCTTACTATATTTGTCTGTTAGGGCTGTCACAGCAAGAGGGAGGCTTAAGTAACTGGGCCTTTTCTCGTGGTTCTGTAGGCTGGGAGTCTGGGATCCAGATGCCAGCAGCACTGGTTTCTCCTGGGGCCTCTCTGCTGGGCTTGTAGGTGTCTGTCTTCTCCGGGTATCCTCACATGGCCTTCCCTCTGTGTGTCCCTGTCTCCTTATGAGGACACCAATCATAACCGATTAGGGGCCACTTGAATTACCTCCNCTGGTTTCTCCTGGGGCCTCTCTGCTGGGCTTGTAGGTGTCTGTCTTCTCCGGGTATCCTCACATGGCCTTCCCTCTGTGTGTCCCTGTCTCCTTATGAGGACACCAATCATAACCGATTAGGGGCCACTTGAATTACCTCCTTTTAACTTGTTGTTCAGTCACTGAGTCCTGTCTGACTCTCTGCAACCCCATGGACTGCAGCACGCCAGGTTTCCCCGTCCTTCACTATCTCTCGGAATTTATGCAAATTCATATCCATTGAGTCAGAGACGCTCATCTCATCCTCTGTTGCCCCCTTTCCCTCCTGCCCTCAATCTTTCCCAGCATCAGGGTCTTTTCCAATGAGTCAGCTCTTCTCCAGTGAGTCGGCTCTTCTCATCAAGTGGCCAAAGTTTTAGAGCTTCAGCGTTAGTCTTTCCCATGAATATTCAGGGTTGATTTCCTTTAGGATTGGCTTGTTTGATCTCCTTGCTGTTCAAGGGATTCTCAAGAGTCTTCTCCAGCACCACAGTTTGAAAGCATCAGTTCTTCAGTGCTCAGCCTTCTTTATGGTCCAACTCTCACATCCATACATGACTACTGGAAAAACCATAGCTTCGGCTGTATGGAAACTTCTATAGCTGACTTAAATTTCTGTTTTCTCAAATTGTATTAAAAATGACAAAATCCTTCAATATATTCAGGTTCCATCATTCTTGGTTTTGGCTGAAGCAATATTCATTTCTTGTGGTGTCTGTCATAAAAATATCCGATTTACTTCTGTTTGAAATTGAAATTTGAGGTGAAAGGCATTAGGCAATTACTTCCCACTTTTGTGAGAACATCTCCCCGCAGTGAGAAAAGGAAGAAAGAGGTAATAGAAAATTTCACGTCCATTTTCTCTAAAATTGTGTAAAAATGTAATCCACTTAAATATCCTGCAAGCTTTATTATATTGCATTTCTAGGTATATATAAGTAGTATATTCATTTTTAAAACACATTTATTGAGCTATGACTCATATGTCGTGTAATTCACCCGCTTAAAGTGTATGGCTCCTTTTCTCAGTATTTCACAGGGCTGTGCAAGAACTACCACAGTCTAACTTTGGCACAGTGTTGTCTCCTCTAAAAGAAACCCCATACTTGTAAGCAGTCACTCCAGCCCTTGTTGTTTAGCCTGTAAGACATATCCGACTCTGACACCCTATGGACTCTACAGCCCCCTGGTTGTAGTGCTCTGTCTGTGGGATTTCTAAAGCAAGAATACTGGAGTAAGTTGCCATTTCCTCCTCCAGAGGATCTTTCCAACCAGGGATTGAACCCACGTCTCCTGCTTAGCAGGCAGATTCTTTACACTGAGCCACCTGGAAAGCCCACTCCATCCCTAAGCAACCACTAATCTGCTTCTGCCTCTACAGAATTCCTCCTCTGGACATTTCATATAAATGGAATTGTACAATGTATGGTCTTGGCTTCTTTCATTTAGCATCATGGTTTTGAGGTTTATCCACATTGCAGCATATAAGTACTCCATTCCTTTTTATGACCAAATAATACTCCATCGTATGGATTTACCACATTTTGTTTATTCATTCACCCAGTCATTGTTTCCACTGTTTGGCTGCTGTAAGAGGCACTGCTGTGGACATTTTTTGCATGGCCACATGGTTTCAATTCTCCTGGGTAGATACCTAGGAGAAGAGTCACTGCTGGGTCATAGGATAACAGTATTTTTACCTTTCTGAGGAGCTTCGGAACCATTTTCACTATATTTGTTTTGAAGAAGTTCATGATAGCTTTAAGAGAGGCAGACAGGGAGATGGAGAAGAGGAAAGGAGAGGCAAGGAGGAGAGGAAGAGGGGATCTTGGGTATCTGTGGCTGGAGATTATGCTCAGCCAAGAGAATCAGGTCCCAGGCTGATTGCTGTTATGGGAACTGACCCAAGTTAATCTACAGAAGTGCAGCACATCTCGAAGGGTGTTGGCTGCGCTTTGCCAAGCCAAAATCGTGGCCTAGAATTAGATCTTCTGATTGGAATAAAGATGGGACAGAAGGTTCATTTTTGACCTTGGAGTGATAGAAAGACCAACACCTTTTGTTTGTTAGCCGAGGAGACTGCTGCAAGCAAGAGGCTTCTTGCCAATGCTCTTTTCATACCAGCCCGCCCCACTCAATGGCAGCCTAGCTGGGGTGATATTTTCTGGCCCCCTCTGGCCTTTCATCTGCTTAAGCTAGTTGCTCTGTCACTTTGAGCTCTGGCTCTGCTTTCTCTGGCAAGGCTGCTGTCCAGATGTTTAGGTATTTAGCAAATGCACTTTTCAGATGCCCTGGCAGGGTTACTTTCAGATGGGGATGAATATTTGATACTGTTGGCTGTTGGGAACATGTACACTGAAATGACCAGCAAAGTCCTTGTCTTAAACTGCCCGCGTGTCTAATTTCTATTTTACTGACAGTTGATACATCTTTTAAAGGAAACTCACCGGGGAGTGGAGGGAAGGCTGCTCCTGTTTTTCTCCCTTTGCCCTCTTGTGGGTACTGCATGAACCTCCCAGATTTTAAAGAAGGGTACTAGATGTGGTTTCCCTCAGGTTATAGAGAAAGACAGAGTGGCTCTTTACATCTTTGAGGGGCTGTATCCCCTCTGGGTCTTCGTTGCTGTGTTCTAGGTTTCTCTATTTGCGGTCAGCAGGGAGTACTCCCCAGCTGCAGTGTGGGGGCTTCTCGCTGTGGTGGCTTCTCTTGTTTTGGAGCACAGATTCCAGGGTATGTGGGCGTCAGGAGTTGCTGCACGTGGGCTCAATCGTTGTGACTTGGGGGCTCCAGAGTGGGGCTCATTAGTTGTGACATATGAGATCAGTCGCCCTGTGGCACGTGGGATCTTCCCAGACCAGGTATCAAACTGATGTCTCTTGCGTTGAAACGTAGACTTTTAATCACTGGGCCATCAGGGAAGCCCTGCATCACCTCTTTATACCACTTCTGCCTCATACATATAAAATGTCCTACCCACTGTGTTCCACTGTCTAGCCCACTACTTTATATTTTTATCTTTTTTTCAGCTAAGAAGATCTTAGAGAATATTTAGACTGTCCTTACATTTTATAGGTAGATAAGCTGGGGTTGGAGAAGAGACTTTCCCAAAGCAAAAGTATATCAAGGAGGAATCTACTTCCCATAACCCTTCCCACTGCTCTCTGGCCTCAAACTTAACCCTTCACCATCTTGGGACTCTGGTATGATCCACCCTTATATTCAAAACTATCTAGCTCAGGGTCTGGCAGATGTTTCAGAAGCCAGGCTTTCTGGGTTTGAATCCTGACTCCAACATGTGCTACCTGTGTGTTTTTTTAAGAACTGATTTCAGTTCAGTTCAGTCACTCAGTCGTGTCCGACTCTTTGTAACCCCATGAATCGCAGCATGCCACGCCCCCCTGTCCATCACCATCTCCCGGAGTTCACTCAGACTCACGTCCATCGAGTCTGTGATGCCATCCAGCCATCTCATCCTCTGTTGTCCCCTTCTCCTCCTGCCCCCAATCCCTCCCAGCATCAGAGTCTTTTCCAATGAGTCAACTCTTCTTATGAGGTGGCCAAAGTACTGGAGTTTCAGCTTTAGCATCATTCCTTCCAAAGAAATCACAGGGCTGATCTCCTTCAGAATGGACTGGTTGGATCTCCTTGCAGTCCAAGGGACTCTCAAGAGTCTTCTCCAACACACAGTTCAAAAGCATCAATTCTTC
>SJYV01025531.1:460798-570269 GCA_006410875.1 Neotragus pygmaeus
GATATAATGGTCATCTGAGTTAAATTCACCCATTCCAGTCCATTTTAGTTCGCTGATTCCTAGAATGTCGACATTCACCCTTGCCATCTCTTGTTTGACCACTTCCAATTTGCCTTGATTCATGGACCTGACATTCCAGGTTCCTATGCAATATTGCTCTTTACAGCATTGGATCTTGCTTCTATCACTAGTCACATCCACAACTGGGTATTGTTTTTGCTTTGGCTCCATCCCTTCATTCTTTCTGGAGTTATTTGTCCACTGATCTCCAGTAGCATATTGGGCACCTAATGACCTGGGGAGTTCCTCTTTTGGTATCCTATCATTTTGCCTTTTCATACTATTCATGGGGTTCTCAAGGCAAGAATACTGAAGTGGCTTGCCATTCCCTTTTCCAGTGGACCACATTCTGTCAGACCTCTCAACCATGACCTGCCCATCTTGGGTTGCCCCATAGGCATGGCTTGGTTTCATTGAGTTAGACCAGGCTGTGGTCCTAGTGTGATTAGATTGACTAGTTTTCTGTGATTATGGTTTCAGTGTGTCTGCCCTCTGATGCCCTCTTGCAACACCTACCATCTTACTTGGGTTTCTCTTACCTTGGTCATGGGGTATCTCTTCACGGCTGCTCCAGCAAAGCTCAGCCGCTGCTCCTTACCTTAGACGAGAAGTATCTCCTTACCGCTGCCGTTCCTGACCTTCAACGTAGGATCTTAAAAGATACTTTAAGGTAAATTAATTAATATATTTAAAGTGATTAGAACAGTGCCTTTTACAGAGTTGGGGCTGAATAAATTGTTGAATGAATGAAAGATTCTATGTTCATCCCCTCAGGAATCAGTTCAGTATCCTGCAGTATGTCATTGCCTTTTCTAAACAACCATGTCCTGACCCTAGGCTGGAAGTCTGGGCTAAGAAGGACAGATCTGTGGGGACTGCTGATTTTGGTGGGAGGTGTTTTGAGGATAGCAACTCTCTAAGACCTTAGTTCAACCTTGGGTGCTCTCATGGGAATTTCATGAGCATTTGGAGGTAAGTTGGCACAGTGCTCTGGATACAGTTCCTTGCCTTCTTTGATCATAGGTCTGTTTTATAATAGATCTTATCTCAACCACTTCATTCATGCAAAAGCCTTTGGACCCTTAATATAATTTTGTGAAGGTTTCCAACTCCTTTGGGCTTTGCTCAGGAACATAGCAAACAGACATCTCAGCATCTCAGAGGGAGGCTTAAGCTGATAAAAATATTAATTGAAGACAACCAGAGCTTTGCTGAACCTCTCGCTTCCGGGTTTGCTGTTACTGGGAAGTTGCGTTGGCCCTCTGTGGCCAGTGGCCTGGCTGCATCGTATGTGGGGTTAGGGGGTCTGCGTCGTAGAGTGTGTAGACAGTCTGCATCACAGCCACAACTCCCGAAAAGATGTTCAAATATAGAACACACCCAGGGCCAGGCAGGACAAGGGAGTGGGCAGAGAAATCTATCTTTCTGGCACTTTATCATCTTTTTCTACATTGCCTGCCCATTCCTCCTCCAGTTCCACAAATTCAGAGATCTGTCTGGAATGAAAGGTACTGGATGACTTCCTTGACCTTCTGGTCAGAGACATTCTTAAGGCAGATGCTATGGGGCAATGAATGGATCCTAAGTGCTGACATTTCAAATGTTACCTTTATATCAGAAAGATGCCTAGAGGAGCAGTGAGCCTTTCTGAGGTTCCTCAGCATTTAATATGTAACAGTTACCTGTACTTAAGATCTATCTGGAGCCTGGCTGCAATGGTCTTGCTTGGTAAGCTTTTGAAAACAAAGATTTCTTGAGCTCTAGAGTTTCTTCTGATTTAGTAAATCCAGAGTAAAGACTAGGAATCTGAATTTGTATGAACTTCTCCCCAAGTAATCCTATTATACAGGCAGGCTTGTGAATGTCTCTGTCCGTGGTTCTCATTCCCAGCTTCACATCAGTGGTACTGCCTTTTAACAAAGTCCCCTTGCCTGGGCCTCACTCCCCTTGTCTGGGCCTCACTCGAACTGTGGTGCTGGAGAAGACTCTTGAGAGTCCCTTGGACAGCAAGGATCTCAAACGAGTCAATCCTAAGGAAAATCAACCCCAAATATTCATTAGAAGGACTGATGCTGAAGCCGAAGCTCCAATACTTTGGCCACCTGCTGGGAAGAGCCGACTCATTGGAAAAGACCCTGATGCTGGGAAACATTGAAGGCAGGAGGAGAAGGGGACAACAGAGGATGTGATGGTTGGCTGGCATCACTGACTCAATGGACATGAGTTTGAGCAAGCTCTGAGAGATGGTGAAGGACAGGGACGTCTGTTGTGCTGCAGTCTGTGGGGTCGCAAAGAGTCAGACACAACTGAGCGACTGAACAACGAGCGGAGAGAGAGCTCTGGGGATTGAACATGTTTTAAAAGCTGCCTTGGGAATCTAGGTGCAGTTGAGGACCATAAGAAAAGTAGACAAATAACTACTCCTTTTCTTAGTAAGGGCAGTGCTGAGCTCACCACCACCAGGGGTGGAAATCAACTATATGTGAGACTATCCAATCTATAGGTTTCTGTCCTCTCAATTGGGTGGGCCAGTACAACTGATAAGCTATTTTGAGGACTGAAAAAGAATTGCAGTGTTTTGGTTTTTTTTTTCATTTTCCTGATTTAAGACAGTAAAAACAAAACAAAGCAAATAAAACTTAACTGTCGTTCATTTGTATGACAATCTAATTTTTTAAATGAAGTTTTAACATTTATTGTTGTTTAGTTGCTAAGTCGTGTCTGATTCTATTGTGGCCCCGTGGACTGTACCCCGCCAGGATCCTCTGTCCATGGGATTTCCCAGGGAAGAATACTAGAGTCAGTTACCATTTCCTACTCCAGGGGATCTTCTCCACCCAGGGATCAAACCCACATCTCCTGCATTGGCAGGTGAATTCTTTACCACTGAACCACCTGGGAAGTCCATAAGGAAAACCTGAGGTCAAGGTTGAGAACAGTCTCTTAAACAGAATATGTTTGGCTTTAAGAGGAACTCACTGCATAGTTCTCATCTTTCCCCACTTCAACAAAAACTCTGTTACGGACTAGGTCTTGTTCAAGAGCCAAAGCCGTAATTTTACAGGTGAGGAAATTGAGACCTGGAGAAGGGAAGATGTCTGGCTCAGATCCTGGCCATTGGGGCTGGGGGCAGAGCCACTCTTCCCATTGCTCTTCATATCCCCTCTGTGGGGTTCTGATGAAAAGCCTGGTGTTCTAAGCATCTCTCACTCGCCATACAGGTGGTAAGAGCTGAGCCACTGGGCATGACTGCCCAGACCTCCCAGCCACACCCAGCATACCAAGAGCAGTACCATGCCAATGCTCCAAGACATGAGCTCTGTTAGGAGGGCTCCATCCTTAAACCTCCAGAAATGAATCTGGGTCTTCTGACTTGTCAGAAGAAGGGCAACTTCAGTTGCCTCAGTCTCAAAAACAGGGACACATATTATTGCTCCGTTACACTAGGATACTCTGCTTTGTAAGTTTAAAATCTGTGAATTAATTTTCTGATGGTCTCCTGCAGAGTCCAAGCCATCTCTTCCTTTGTTATGCTGTTATTTTTTAATACATCAGCAATACATTGGCTAATTCTCTTGGAAATGTTTTGGTTTGAGGAAATGGACATTTTATACAATTCCCTCAGAGAAGGAAGAAAACAGATTTCCAAATGCATTATCAATAAGCATGGCATTTGGACCCTGTGGTCGGAAATGGAGAAGACACGGTGCGCTCTTAGGTTCAGATGTTCAATTCAGTATGCAGAGGAGATGATGAACGGGCCCTGGCAGAACGCTCGCTCCCCCTGGATGACTGTAGGACTGTGGAAGGGCGGGCTGAAAGCCAACTTGGATCTCAAGTCCGCCTGAAGTGGGCAAGCTCACTGCTCACGATTGTCAGGGAACAGAGGTAGAAAGGGACATTCTCAAATGTCACCCTTGGAGCTGCCCTTTGTGGAAAGGACCATGTCCTATTTTTGTCTCTAACACAGGTCTGGCCCCTTGTAGACAGGAACACCTATTTGTTGAACTGAAGTGGCTTTTAGGGACCCAAAGGCATTTCCCTACATTGAAATCAGGTGACATCTAGAGAACTAGGCTTAACCAGGGCAGTTTTGCGGGGACGGGAAGCAGTGCCTGGGAGTAGTCAGGAGGGAGTTGCGTCTGTCACGAAGCCATTGGATGGCTTTCCCGAAAATGGGTCATGAAGGTGCCCTCAATGGGAGAGAGAAACACGGAACAGAAGTCACCGACCTCATAATTTTGTTGAAATCTGGCCCTGCTTCCCTCAGCCCATCCTTCTAAAGCCTATTTCCTAGAGCAGAAACTGCAGGTTTAATACCCCAACTCCAAATCCCTCCATTAACCCAGGCTCCTCTGGGATCCCACCTATCAGAGGTAAATGACAGGACGGATTCCGTTTTCTTTAAAATCATCACCTGACTTCCTTTTGACCTCTTTCCTGATTCTAATTTAGTCGAATAAACCCACATACCTTAAAACCATGCCCTGCACTCCACAGGTGCCCAAACTCATTTTAAGTACCTTTAGAAAGAAGGCAAGGAGCTCCCCAGAGCCCTGCTGGCTTTATGCCCCCAAGCACCTTGGCTTCTTGGGGACTAGAGAGAGAGCACCTCCCCTATCTGCCGTTAGGAAGATGAAGGAAGCAGGAGGAACACAGAGTCAAGAAGTTTCCACTCACAGTCTCATTTCAGGTAGAGGTACCTGGAGCACAGGGAGAGAGGGGCCTCGGGTCGTATCAGACACAAAGTGGCATTGTTGGTAGTGGCTCAAAGGGTAAAGAATCCACCTGCAAAGCAGGAGACACAAGAGACGTGGGTTTGATCCCTGGATCAGCAAGATCCCCTGGAGAAGGAAATGAAAAGCCACTCCAGTATTCTTGCCTAGGAAATCCCATGGACAGAAGAGCCTGCTGGGCAACAGTCCATAAGGCTGTGAAGAGTCAGACAGGACTGAGCAACTAAGCATGGACCACAGGACACCAGTCACGTCAACTCCTGGCTGTCTAGTAGAACGAACTCATCTCTTTGCTTGGCTAAAGGACAGCTTCAGGCTTCCAACCCTTAAGCTACAATCCAGGTTTTTTGGATTTTTTTTTTTTGTCCCATATCGATGTTAAATGGTTTAAGTTACAGTAGTTTGTAGGGATTAATTTGGAAAATTCCTTCTGTGTGTGTTTGTGGATGTGTATGTATGTCTCTGTGTCTGAATGTGTGCATGTACGTATGCTTGTGTGTATTTTGGCGAGGGTTGGGGGGTCACTGGGGTTAGGGAGGAAGGAGGATCAGTAGGGCTAATTCCGGGTATCAGAGAGCCAGACCCGTCCTCCTGAGCGGTTGCCCCGCGCACACACCCTGGAGGACCTGCCCCGCCTTCCAGACTGGCTTGGGTGTGGACCGCAATGAGAGCACCACTGCCCTCTGCTGTACTGAGAGGTGAATGTTGCCAACATCCCGCCTCCCCTTGTCCCAGAGGGGGATAGGAGCGTGGAAATAAAAAAAAAGGTCTCGCTCACCCACTGTGAGGCTCAACTGATCTATCCCTCTTGGGTTATTCCACTCTGCCTTTGCAGTTCTTCACCGCAGGAGAGGAGGCAAAAACACCCAGTGTTTGGTTGTTGGTGTCTAATTGTGGGTCAGAAGTAGTCACTGTCCCAAGCCTTCCCCAGGCGGGGTCCCCTGACACAAAGATAGTCCTAGCAAAGCTTGCTATGCATTTGTTATCTTCCAGGAAGTGTTGGAAGTCAGAATTCTTCCATTGCTACTCAGATTGGATACTTTTGGGTCGATCCTTTCACAGGACAAATACGGTGTCCTGGGGAAGAAGCTCAAGTACTGCTTCTAGATAAGAACACCCCACTGTGTTCCCTTGGACAGCAAGGAGATCAAACCAGTCAGTCCTACAGGACATCTGTTCTGAATATTCATTGGAAGGACTGATGCTGAAGCTGAAGCTCCAATACTTTGCCAGCTGATGCGAAGAACTGACTCACTGGAAAAGACTGTGATGTTGGGAAAGATTGAAGGCAGGAAGAGAAGGAGATGACAGAGGATGAGATGGTTGGATGGCATCACCAACTCGATGGATATGAGTTTGAGCCAGCTCTAGGAGTTGATGATAGATGGGGAAGCCTGTCATACTGCAGTTTATGGGGTCATAAAGAGTCGGATACAACTGAGCAACTGAATTGAACTGTTTCACAGCACATTATAGTTTGAACATAGTCAGCTGTGTTCCTATGAGTTGTCTCAGTTATCTCCACAAAACTGTGAGTTTAATAGAGCATCAATTATTATTCTTATTTAACAGATGGGGAAACTGAGGTCCAGAAAGTTTGTTACTCTTTGATTGACTTGGAGGTAATTAGCTAAGACATAAAATGTATCTCCAGATGGAACGAAATCTATCAAATTTTAGATTAAAACAAATTAAGCTACAAGATTGTTGTTGTTTAGTCACTAAATCATGTCTGACTCTTGCAACACCATGGACTATAGTCCACCAGGCTCCTCTGTCCATGGAATTCTCCAGGCAAGAATATTGGAGCAGGTTGCCATTTCCTTCTCCAGGGGATCTTTCCAACACAGGGTTCGAACCCTGGTCTCCTGCACAGGCAGGGAGATTCTTTCCTGTTGAGCCACCAGGGAAGCCCACAAGATAGTTAAAACCAAGCAAAACATGCAGTGATCAATCAGCGATTGCTAAGGGAAGACTCATGGCAGTGCTCTCTAGTCACCTTCCATCAACTCTGGAGCTTCAGCTTAGCCCCTGAGTTCTGGAGCATCTCCATTTTTAACCAGGTCACCAGAGTTTCATGGTTGGTAACTAACAGCTTTCCTTTCAATAATTAAATTGTTTGTAGCTTTTCGGTCTTCAATTTAAAAATAACCTCTCTACCTTGCTTTTTCCTCCAAACATGTTTGCCAAGCAGGGGCAGTAATTGCTATTGCTCCCATTTTGGTGAGACAGAAAGTAAGGTATGAATAACTTTCGTACCTTTATGCAATTCCTGTTTGCGCAAGTGTTTACTCTGTGCCCGTCACTCTGTCAGTGGCTCTGCCAGTTCAGAGACTGCAGTAAACATGATGGCTATGGTCCCAGGTCTCAGAGAACTCAGAACCAGGTGGAGGGGGAGATAAACAGTTAAATACCTTCTCTAGTAGATGATGATGGACGTACGATGAGTACAATGAAGTTGAACCCAGCACTTTGAGCACAAATGTTTGGGAACCTCACCTCGTTGAGTTTTAGGGGAAGCTTCTCTGAGGTCGATTGGTGAAGTGGAGTTGGCCCAGCATGTGGGGGTGAAACTTGGGATGTAGTTTGGTCCAGGCAGTGTGAAGGTCCCAAAGAAGCAAGTGGCTTGGGGCATCCGTGGACCTGAGAGAAAGCCAATCTAGCTAGATCACAGAGAGCAAAGGGTAGAACGGTCCAAGGTGAGCTTTGATGAGGCCTGTAGAGCAGAGGTTAGTCTCTGAGCCCGGTCCCACAGCGAGTTAGAGGTAAAGTGGGGACTGTAACCATGTCTCCTTTCTGCTAAGGCATTCTCGACCTTGCTTTTCTTCCCCGATTCTTCTCGCACTGTCTATCCAAACCTAACTGCCTTGACTTTCCAGGACCACAGCTCCTTCTCCTCTGTGTCATTGCTCCTGCTGTGCTTGCCATGCGGTTTGCTTATTCCTGTATCTTCACAAGTCAAAAGCTCTACTGATCTTTTAAGCCAAGGATTATAAACACAAATTTGTCAGCAGATGAGGTCTAATGGCCTTATATGTTATCAAGTGGTGGGGAGTTGGCAAACTGGAGCAGGCATGCCCCTACCATGTGTAAAACCAGTGCTGTGCAGCAGAACTTTTCATACTGATGGGAATGTCCTATACCTACCCTGTCCAATATGGCAGCCACTAGTCCCATGTGACTAATGTGACTGAGGAACTGAATGTTTAATTTGTGAAATTTTAGTTAATTTAAATTTAAACTTAAATAATAGCCACCTGTGGCTAGTGGGCTATCTTAATGGACAGTGCAGCTCTAGTCACTTGTTTCCATTTTGGAGAGAGGGCCCCATATTGCCAGATTATTCTAATTTTTTAAGAGAAGCCAGATCTCTGGATTGTTATTTGAAATCTTCTGGGTTTTTAAATGTTGGCAGTAAATCCAGATTTTAAAGATATACAGTGGGCCACTCCCACCCCCGGGAAGATGGAATACATGTACTTTTCTCTATTACTCCTGCAAAGTACAACTAAAATCCTGGGCACTTTATATAACACAAGCATGAAAAGGTTCTAAAAAGTGGAAGAAGAGAGATTGGCTAGAGAACTTGGGACTCAAGAAGGAGAGACACAGTGGTGAGTTGCCTGGTTTTCTTTATATGTCACATGTCCCAAGTTTGGAATTGAAGAACTCAGCAACCCAGAAACACCATGAGCACAAACAAAACCCCAACAAAATCCTGCTCTCTCTGACTATTGTATTGGGAAAAAGACACCTCACAAGAAGAAATATTTTTAGACAATAATCAATCTACACTTTAGCCAAACACCATGGAAAAAAAGCTATGGCCCAATCCCAACACAGGTCAAAGGAGGAGTCTTGACTATCACCCACCTGAGGTGGTCACAAGGCATCCAATAACCCTGCTGGGCTGGTGTCAGATAAAGCTGAGCAGAGGACTGGAACGTTCATCCCTCTGATCTGGTGGCCAGCTCTTCCCTTCTGCAACCATGGTGTCAGTGGAGACCACTAGGGACATGTGGGAGATTGGACTTCCAGGTATACTTGGTAGTAATGAGGCTTCTCTTCCCTCGGTGCTGGAGTGGTTCCAGAGGAGTTTTAGTGGAGATTCAGCTCTTTCACCATCGCCCAGCAGGAATGAGGCCATGCCACCCTGATGTTAGTGGAGACCATCTGGGGAGCCAGGGCGCCTGCCATTGCTCAGCAGTTACAACAGCTCCCTCATCACCAGCTTCACTTGGGCTGTCAACAAGATCTGAGTGGGAAACCCGTTTTTTTACCTCTGTCTGAAAGTAACAAACAGGCACCATCCCTTTGTCTGTTGGAGTGATGTCAGAGAAAGCCAGTTAAAACAAAAGGTTTAAATAAGATCTAGAGTCTCATAACTTAGTCCAAGTTTCAATACAAAATAACTTGCCGCATAAGAACCAGGAAGATTGTAAACTGAGTGAAAATCTTGAAAGGAACTAGAGTATGATATCTTATATCTAGGTGAGAATAAGTGAAATAATAGCAGATTTTTCAACTGAAACCATGGAGGCCAGAAGAAAGCGGCACAGTATTTTTTCCCCCAAATACTGAAAGAAATAGGATACCCAGTGAAATATGCTTCATGACTGAAGGGGAAAATCAAGACATTCTCAAATGAAAGATATTTAAAAGACTGTTGCCAGCGAATTGAGGAGAAAATTNAGAAAGCGGCACAGTATTTTTTCCCCCAAATACTGAAAGAAATAGGATACCCAGTGAAATATGCTTCATGACTGAAGGGGAAAATCAAGACATTCTCAAATGAAAGATATTTAAAAGACTGTTGCCAGCGAATTGAGGAGAAAATTGCAAGTGGTATAAGTGCTGTGAAGCATGCTCAGCCTCTGTCCATGGGATTCTCCAGGCAAGAATACTGCCGTGGGTTGCCATTTCCTCCTCCAGGGGATCTTCCCAACCCAGGGATCAAACCCACGTCTCCTGCATCTCCAGGAAGATTCTTTACCGCTGAGTCACTTGGGAAGCAACCCCTCCCAAATACCCAGGAATACTTTAAGCAACCAAGACTTATTCCCTTAGAAATGACACTTTAAAAAAGAAGTTAATGAGAGAAAAATTCATTTTGATGAGAAACAAGGAAAATTCTAGAAAGCTGAAAACACAGCTTATGAGGGAAAAAAAACTGTAAAAACATAAGGTTAGACCATGTTAAATAAATGACTAGGTGAGAGGAAGCATTAAATGGTCATCTTCAAGGATATCTTGAAAAGTTTTCTATTTTATGATATATGATATAATCATGAAAAAAATTTCCCTGGTGTAGTGTGATTTTTTTCGAGACCACCTAAAAGACAATAATTTTCTTTTGGTGAAATACCCAAAGGCTAAGAGAAGCACAGATTGATGAAATGATTTGCCTCGGGTACCACAGACAGCAACAAAGTAAAGACTAGAATCCATCTTCTCATTCTTAATCCGCTGTGCTTATTACCAGTGGAGTCACCATGTTTCAGCTCCTTGGACAAGTTTAACGTGTAGCAAGATGGGCTTAAATTAATGAGAAGGTTTTTCCCTGCAAACGACAGTTGTGAGAAAATGAATCTGGTTGGCCAAATATTCTCTAAATATTTAAGATTGGAGTTCTGTAGTATTTTACTTGGAGGCAGGAAGAGGAGCTGGTCTTTAGAAGAATCTTTAACCTTGGGTAAGACGGCCTTTAGAGATAGAGTTGGGATAAGTTGTGCTGAAAAATCTTCCCTTTACCTCTCCAGGTGTGTTTACCCATCATTCCCTGACTCAGGAAAGTGATCTGCTTGGACTAAATCTAAGAGCTTCCTTGTCCTCTGGCCTGAGGGGAGCTTTGGTGGGAAACGTTGAAGGAGGAAGCGGAGCAAAGTCAGGGTATCAATTCCTGCTTTTCTCCCTCTGGTTTCACCGTAGACCAGCTGCTGCCTTCAACTGAAAACCACAGCACCCATCAGGTGGCCCTTCCTGCATAGTTGTTCTCTGCTTCTGGGACCCAGGACTGGAAACCTTTCTCACCCCTGAAGGCCTGGGGGTGAAATTTCCCTGCTACTACTGTCTCTAGGAACTGCACTATTTCTTGTGGTTTCTCTCCATCTTATTTGCAACTGTGTAAATAGTTCTTCTATGAAACTGTGCCATCTATTTCCCTTCGGTACTCTGACTGATACACTTGTCAAAAATCAGTGTTCAGTGCCCAGTGACTGTACTGGAAAGGCTAGAACTTTTAGCAAGGCTATCACCAAATGCAGAGTAGTTTAATGCTTTTCCCTTTGAGAAGATGAGAACTTCTGGAGAAGACACTTGAAGAAGTCATGGTAAAAATGTTCTTTTTTTGTCATTTTAAAATTATGTATTTATGTATTTATTTTTGGCTGTACTGGGTCTTTGCTGCGTGGACTGTTTTCTAGTTGCAGTGAGCAGGAACTACTCTCTAGCTGCAGTGAGCAGGCTTTTCATTGTGGTAGCTTCTCTTTTGGAGCATGGGGTCCAGGTGTGAGGGCTTTGGCAGTGGTGGTGCATGGGCCCTAGAGCGCAGGTTCAGTAGTTGGGACACACGGGCTTAGCTGTCCCGTGGCATGTGGAAACTTCCCAGACCAGGGCTTGAACCTGTGTCTCCTGCATTGGCAAGTGGATTCTTAACCACTGGACCACCAGGGAACTCTAGAGTGTATGGTTCTAAAACAAAAATTGGCCAACTTTTGGGCAGAAAATTTATTCATTTAAAGAACTCTGAAAACAAATCTCAGTCATCTGATCTCCGTTGTCAAGTTTACAGTAATCAGACCATAAATCAATAGCTAATAATTGTCTTTACGAATTCTAAACATCTAGCAATAGTCATCTGTAAGGAGAATGGTAAGATTCTGCTCCATATTAGGGGAGAATCTGGAAGACTAGAAGTAGAACTACTCTAAAAGCAGGATCCTGAGCTCTGCCTGGACATATGTGGTCCCAGCAGAGAGGCTTCGTAATTTCTCTGAACCTTCATTCACGCATTTGTAAAATATGGGAATTACGCGAATGATTCTTAAACTGTCTTTTAGCTCTATGGGATTATGAGGAGGTGGAAGGGAAGATATAGTGTGGTATGTGGATGGGGAGAAAGGTGTACAGTGTGTGGGCAGGGAGGACTGGAGAGTGTTGTGTAAAAGGACTTGGTCTTTAGTCTAGACATTGAGGTAGAGAATGGTGCTGAAAAAATCAGCACTGAAAAGGATACATTTGGTATGCAACTTGGGATAGTTCTTGATGATGCAGAGTCATGCAAGAAGTGATGGCATCTCAAAGGGGACGATGATGGCACTTTTCATCTCAACTAATACTGGGACCAGAATTAAGTAATAATTATTTAATGATCCTTATGGAATACACAGGGCTTCCCTGATGGCTCAGAAGACTCCACCTGCCAATGCAGGAGACGCAGGTTCAGTCTCTGAGTCAGGAAGATCCCCTGGAGAAGGAAATGGCAACCTTCTCCAGTATTCTTGCCTGGGAAATCCCATGGACAGAGGAGCCTGGCGGGCTACACACCATGGGGTTGCAAAAGAATCGGACATGTCTTAGCGACTAAAAAACAATGGAAGAACTGCCTTTCTCTCTTNCCTGGAGAAGGAAATGGCAACCTTCTCCAGTATTCTTGCCTGGGAAATCCCATGGACAGAGGAGCCTGGCGGGCTACACACCATGGGGTTGCAAAAGAATCGGACATGTCTTAGCGACTAAAAAACAATGGAAGAACTGCCTTTCTCTCTTATGAAGTTATGTGCGGCATATGACTTGATTAGTGAGTGACATGTGAGCAGAAGTGAAGTGGGTTACTTCCAGTGGAAGAGCTAAGGGCCTGTGCAGACTTCAGCACGTTCCCTTCCCACTGGCCTGGGGGCTGTGGAGCAGCTGTCAGCAGAGCCTGCCATCCCCAGGGTCTTTGAGACTATGAGGAGTGGGGCCCTACTGCCATGGAGAATGTGCTGTGAAGGAAATAGGCTTTTTTTGCATTGCACCGAGATTTTGGGGGCTTGTTTGTCACTACAGCATATCCTAGTGAAGCCTGACAGAAACCATGCTTTATGAGGTACCTTCACAAGTGTAGCCTCAATTCTTTCTCAGAGGGACATAGGCACTTTTCATCCTCATTTTCCAGATACAAGTCGGAGGCTCAGAAAGGTTAGGTGCCTTCAGGGAAGAGCAGTAAGTAAGTAGGTGGCAGATCGGAACTGGAGCCCAGCCATTTTGACTCTCAGACTTTACTCTGGCCACAACGAGACATTGTCTCCACAGTTGTTGACTCAGTTCATTTCAGTGGCATCTATATCCTTCCTTTTCTCCATTCCTCCTCCTGTGATCCCTGCAGAAGGCAAGGCTTCCACTTGAGCCTTCTAATCCTTGTCTTTCTGGGGCTCTGTTCCTGTCAAGGTCAGAGGAAACCCCTAGAGAGAGATCTCTAGAGAACCCTTTCTAGAGTCCAGGGAGATTAGAAATGTGTACATTTTGAGTATAGAAAAGTCTAGATAGTCACAAAGACATTCCTCTTGTTTGTTTACAGAGTGTAACTTATATTTGCATACACTGACATATCAACCCTTTTCCTAAACACACACATACACACACACAGACATTTACATAGGAAATTGGAATTAGGTGAACCTTAATAATTTAACTGTGTTTAAGGGAACAGGTTTGGTTTGAACACTTAGTGGTCACTAAAACCTCTGTTAAGTGAGTGAATTAGATGGTTTTGACTTGGGGAGAAGAGGTATGTCTTAGTCCATTTAGGCTGCTGTAACAAGATACCATAGACTAGAGAAAAACAGAAAATTATTTCTCACAGTGCTAGAGGATGGATGTCTAAGATCAGGTACCAGTGTGGTTGTCTTCTAGTGATGGCCCTTTCCTGGGTTGCAGATTTGCTACTTCTGGCTGCGGCCTCACATGGTGGAGGGGGCACAGGAGCCTTCTCAGGCAGCTTTCATAAGGGCACCAATCCCATTCATAGACTTGACCCTCATGACCTAATCACCTCCCCAAGGCCCTATCTCATAATACTATCACCTTGGAAATTGGGTTTCAACATATCAGTTTGGGAGGTTCACAAATATTCAGACCATAGCAAGATAACTTAGGACAAGAGTCACTTCCCTCAAAGTGTAATACAAGCCTCCAGGCGTACATCCTGTTCTAATGACAAGATAAGGGGGAACCAGAGAGGTGAGAAGGAATGGGACCCCCATTTGGCTGAAGGGTGGTTAATACAGGGCACTAATCAAAACACTGCAGTAAACAGCACGTATAGCTACCTGGACCATCTGGCAGGAGGTCAATAAGCCTGAGCTGGAATGAAAACCGTGTGAAAAGCCAAGAAATATTGCCTGGAGAATTGCAGTAGACAGCATGACACCCAATAGAGTTTGGTCTTGTCAGCTACTCGCCCTGCCTTTGCTTCAGGAAGACTCTTTCTTGGATTGGAATCGGCATGCTGGGGAAGGCTATTAGCTGTATGCAGACTTCTGCTTCGTGAGCATTGAATGG
The DNA here is from genome assembly GCA_006410875.1 of Neotragus pygmaeus. Taxonomy (NCBI): domain Eukaryota; kingdom Metazoa; phylum Chordata; class Mammalia; order Artiodactyla; family Bovidae; genus Neotragus; species Neotragus pygmaeus. The sequence goes on from SJYV01025531.1 coordinate 475,135, forward strand.
AGCCCTGTGAACTCTCTGCGAGGCTTAGAAATCCCTTTGTTCACAAGGAGGATCTTGATGGTCCAGGACTTACTGGAAGAGGTATTACTGTTAGCTCAGTTTCTCTCTTTCTCTTCTCTGTCCCTGTGTCTGTCTGTCTCTCTCTCTCACACACACACAAACATACACTATTTTCCTTTTTGTCTGTTTTTCTCTTTTATCCCTAGAATCCTGTCTTTACGTGAGGAATCCTGTCTCACCCAATCTTGTTAAAGCATTGTCCATGGCAGCCTATAAAACTCAGGGAAAATTGAATTTTTCTCCCCACTATACTTCCCTCCGCCCTTCAAAAAGCTCAAAGACAAATCCAAATAATTCTTCCATAAAAGATTAACACCCCCATCAACCAGAATGATAAGAAAAAATGTAATATTCTGTCAAGGATCTCCCCAGTGGCTGAACAGTAAAAAAAATATGCCTGCAATGCAGGAGACACAGGAAGTGTGGGTTCAACGCCTGGGTGGGGAGGATCCTCTGGAGAAAGGAATGGAAACCCACACTCCAGTATTGTCTGGGAAATCCCATGGACAGAGGAGCCTGGAGGCTACAATCCATGGGGTCCAAAGAGTCAGACATGACTGAGCGCCAACAGCACACACACACACACACACACACACACACACACACTATTATGTTAAAAGAGGACTGTCACATGCACTATGCAGTACATTTTGCCAGTGTCCAGATAATTATGCTGCAGTGAAATCTGCTGTAGAAAAATCCTAGGACCGCTTCTCATGATTCGGAAGATCCATCATAGCCTGGTAGGGTCTTGTTACATTATTATGAGTAATTCTCATTATTTAGGATTCCAACTGGGCAAATATAGGAGGCTGAGCTGAACCTTTGCTGACACGTGGACTCCTGGGGAAAATTTATATATAATCTGTCTGATGTAAGCCTGATTTCTTTGACATTTATCTCTTTCATGAAAGTAAAAGGCTGGGAAAAATGTCTGTTTATTTTAGCTTTACTTTGTTTGGGTTCTGAGAAGCAGGAGGTTTATAATCCTCTGAGCTTCTTACCATCTTCCCAATGATTTTCTCATCCATGGCTTCACTCTATTGTTCTAGCCTGTCTGCGCGGTTGGGAGGGACAATTAGCATTTTCCCTGCACTACAGATTGGAAAGCAGAGCTCCTATTATAAGGGAAATGTGTTTCCTGGGTCCCTCTCCCCTTTCCCNTGGCAGTCAGTCAGTATCCCTGGGAAACTGACCTGAGCTTCTTGCCACTCATTCTCATCACTTACTATGAATCTGCAAGTGGCCAGGCCTCACCTATAGATGCAGAATCTAGAAACACAAGAAGTGTGAGTTGAGAACAATGGCTTTTCCAGTAGTCATGTATGGATATAAGAGCTGGACCATAAAGAAGACTGTATGCTGAAGAATTGATGCTTTCAAATTGTGGTGCTGAACAAGACTCTTGAGAGTCTCTTGGACTGCAAGGAGTTCAAACCAGTCAAGCCTAAAGGAAATCAACCCAACTATTCATTGGAAGGACTGATGTTAAAGTTGAAATTTCAATACTTTGACCACCTGATGTGAAGAGCCGATTTACTGGAAAAGATCCTGATGCTGGGAAAAATTGAAGGCAAAAGGAGAAGAGGGCAGCAGAGGATGAGATGCTAAGACAGCATCACTGACTCAGTGGACATGCATTTGAGCAAACTCAGTGAGATAGTGGAGAACGGTAGAGCCTAGCTTGCTGCAGTCCACAGCGTTGCAAAGAGACATGATTTAGTGACTGAATAACAAAAACAAAGAGTCCTTCTGCTTATGTTTATCTCTTTGTCTTATCTGAATTCTATCATCAATCTTGCCCCTATCCTAAAGAACTTTCTGCGATGCTAGAAATGTTCTCCAACTGAGCTGTCCAATACCACAACCACTAGCTGCATGTAGCTATCAAATACTTGAAATGTGGTTAGTATGACTGAAAAATTGAATTTTTAATTTTTATTTAATTTTAATTAATTTAAATAGCCACACGTGGATATGCAGATTAAAGTATTTCTCCTTTTCATTAGGGCACTGTGTTCGGAAGACCCCTGTTAAATTGCTTATGTATTATTATTATTATTATTAAGTGAGGCCATATGGCCAAAGATGAGGTTCTGGCATGTGTGGAGACAGAGGAAGGGAACAGAGAGGAAACTCGCCAGGAAGGGCAGCTTGCTGGGCTCCCAAGAGACCTCCAGGGGAACATCTGGCTCTCAATCTTGCAGGCTTAGAAACTAGGTTTTTCAGGCCACAGAGAGTCAAATTGATCTTCAGAGGTGTGAGCCTTTAATCAATCTTCCAAAACTGATGAAATCAATCAGAAAATGAGCATGTGGAAGCGCAAGGAAACCAGTGATCACCCATCCCTGGGTGTATGAAGAGGGACTAGTAATTTTCTACATGGTAGCAAGAGTCTGATGAGGAGGTGGTTTGATGAGCATGGGCCCAGAGTAAGTAGCATAAGATGATTCAAATCATTAATGGGCTGTAGTCTTATGGCATGGCAGATCCTATCTGTCCCGGGACTGGTCCAGCTGTATTTCTGACTATAGTTCTTCCTTCCTCAATGCTGCCTGGTGGTTATCAGCAGGTTTTGCTCTGACTCTTATTTTCTTTCTGTTCTTTTTAAAATTACTATTTTATCTCTTTCTGGCTGCACCGGGTCTTCACTGCCTTTGCCTGGCTTTCTCTGGCTGTGGCGGTCAGGGGCTACTCTTTGCGGCTCTGCGTGGGATCCTCACTGCGGCGGCCTCTCTGGCTGCAGAGCACAGGCTCTAGGCACACTCGCTTTAGCAGACGTCGCATGCAGGCTCAGTAGTTGCGGTTTGCGGGCTCTAGAGTGTGGGCTCGGTAGTTATGATGTGAGGGTTTAGTTCTCAGCATGTGGAATCTTCCTGGACCAGAGATCGATCCCATGACCCCTGCACTGGCAAGTGAATTCTTATCCACTGTGCCAGCAGGGAAGTCCCTGACTCTAATTTCTAAGTTTCTGTGATTGGCCAGCCCCAGGCCTATTGACACCTTCTTTCTTCAGCTGTCTTTTTTCCACACATACAGTCAGGTTCCTGTCCTGTATGGCACACTGAAGGGGCATTTATCTCTCTCAGACAATTTAGCCTAACTCTGCCCTACACAACTGTGGGCTGACTTCACAGCTTAACTCTCTGAGGACAGTCTTATTTCCCAAGTCTCAACTGACTATGTATTTCCTGTGAGGTGCAGCCTATTGATTAGTTATTGAAAGCCCTGTGTGTTCCTTTTGAAAAATAGCTTGTGGTCAGGGGCTGATAATAGAAGTTGCTTACTGGGGCCAGACAGAAACGGAGTGAAGCAACCTGGTGGACACATTGCTTTGGATGTCTTAGAAGCAGAGTGCTGTCACTTAGTTCAGGCTCCATATAGCCAGGCTAGAACATGGGCCCAGAATCCCTGCATCTTCTGATGTTTAAAGAGAAGTTGAGTATCTAGCTACTAATGTGAAATCTCCTGATTTTTCCCAGTTGGAAACTAACTCAGTTAAAACTCAGTATTGGTTATAAGCCTAACAAAGTGTTTAACTAAGTTGGAATTCATTGATGATCACTACCTTGGAGTTTCTGGGTGTTGTGGAAGGACCTGGCCTAGGAGTCTGCCAGGTTGGGTTCTAGTCCAAATCTGCTTCTAAGTGACTGGAGTTTTAGGGAAAGCACACCTCCTCTTGCTGCTCAGACTCCTCCCCGTGATGTAAGAGTGTCAGGTAGGATGTTATCTAATATTCCCTCTTGCTCTTAGTTGGCTAGAACTTCCATAACAAAATTCCACAGGCTAGGTGGCTCAAAGAACAGAAATTTATTTTCTTGCAGTTCTGGAGGCTAGACGTCCAAGATCAAGGTACTGGCAGGTTGGTTTCTCCTGAGGCCTTTTTTTTGGCTTGCAGACAAGGAGACGTCGTGTTCTGTTCTCACACGGCCTTTCCTCTGTGTGTCTACCACTGGTGTCTCTTCTTCTTATGCATCTCCAATTCTATTGGATTAGGCCCCACCCTTATGTCCTCATGTAGCCTTAATTACCTCTCTATAGGCCTTGTCTCCAAATATAGTCACTCTGAGGGTTAAGTTTTCAACATGTGAATTTACGAGTTGTTGTCGCTCTGTCGCTAAGTTATGTCCAACTCCTTGCAACCCCATGGACGCAGCTGGGGAGGCACAGTTCAGTCCATAACCTGCTCTGAGAGTCTGTACCTTGTTGACAAGGTCACTGAGGCTGGGCCATAACTCTGACTCCCCTGTCTTTCTTTGGCCCTTCCAGAACCACCCTCTAGCCCTGTGCCTGGGGAGGCTGACCTCTGTGGATGACATCAGTGGGCTTCCTTGCTCTCTCATGATAGTTAGGCTCAACCAATGGTGAAGTGAAGATGTAGATTAGAGGGAGAAAGAAGAGTCAAGTTGGGGTGTTTTCCTCCCAGCCAACCTTCTGTTGAGTTGCCATGTCCCTTAACTGAACGTCATCGCTCTTCTCAGACAGTTGCTGTGTCTCCAAGTTCTCCATTCTTTCCCTGGCCTTCAGACCTGGGAGTGTAACAGCCCTACTGCTGCATGCCCCAGGACACAGCTCCACCCCTACCCAGGACACAGCTCCACCCCTATGGCTTTCCTACACCTTACTGTACTCTTGAGAAGGGTACTTTTATCACATTTTTCTTAAATCACCTAATCTCTGGGTGCTGGGACTCTGATACCACCAGAGTATGAAAGAACCTCATCAATGGATCAGCTGTCCACCCCTCCTTTGCATCCTTACTCGCCTCGGTCCAGTTTCTGGACAGCTCAGCCTCAGCCAGAGGCTTGGCTGCTTCCCAGGCCACACATTCATGCTATGAGGTGAACTGCATCCCGACTCTTGCTCTCTGAGTGGGTTTGCTGTTGTCCCATCACAGTCCCTTTGGACAAGGAAGGACAGGAAGGGTGGAAAATGCAACCCTCTGCAGCCAGCTCCCCTGACTGAAGGGATATTAGCTCCTTAACCTCTTGCGCCAAGCAGGTAGGCATTTCTCAAGGGTTGCAGAACGTATTTTGAATGAAATTTACCCTGTTCCCTCTCATAATCACAGACCTCTGGGAATAGATCAGGTTCCCTCTTTCATCTAAAATACCCACATATTTTAGTGGCTATTTCAAAGTTCTTTCCACTAAAGTTTCAGGCATTGTGCTGGTTATCGATATCAATGAATAGGGCCAAGTTGGTAATACATTCACTATCCAGAGTGAAGGAAAGGAAGAAACACACAGATGATAATTATAATACAAGATAGGTGTGGAGTAAGGAAAACACTACAGGAATTAATCAAGTACTAGAGGTTGACTGTAGCAGGACAGGAGAGTGATTTAAAGCTGAGGTCTGCAAACTCAGGCTACCTGGGTTCAAAGCCTGCCTCACTACTCAGTAGTTCTAACACTCTGGCCAAGAAGTCCAACTTCTTAAACCTTCCTAATATTGCAAAACATAGACCATAATAGGTTAATTTTGCTGGAAATAAATGATGTGTAATGCCTATAATGCACTTAGCCTAGTGCCTGGCATGTCCTAAGTGCTTACTAAATGTTAGCTTTTACTGTTACTTAACAAAGATTATATAAAGGAATGGGGTTTGTGGTGACTTTGAAGAATGGGAGAATTTTTTAAAAGTTTTTATTTTATATTGGATTGTAGTCAATCAAGAATGTTGTGATAGCTTCAGGTGCACAGCAAAGCAACTCAGCCATACATATACCTGTATCCAGAAAAATGGAAAAATTTTATAATAAAGAGGAATTTGTTCCAGAAAGACAAGAAACATGAATAAAGTTACAAGGATATCCTTGTTTAGGAATTATTAATGAATCCAGATGGCATATGACAGGGGTAATTACTAGAAAAAAATAGCAGGAAAAGCTGGCTGAAGCCATATCAAGAAGAATACCAGGGTGAGGAGTTTGTTTGTAATTTGGGGGCCAGTGAAGAGCCATTAAAAACAAGGATTTGGGGACTTTTCTGGTGGTCCAGTGGTTAAGAATCTGCCTCCCAATGCAAGGGATGCCAATATGATCCCTGGTTGGGGAACCTACATACCACATGCCTCAGGGCAATGAAGAGCCTGCATGAGCAACTAAAACCTACCACAGTCTAAATAAAATAAAATTTTAAAATAAATAAATAAAAACAAGAATTTTAAGCCGGGCTATATACGCCTAGGTAAACTTTTAAGAAAATTAATCTGGCAGCTTTGTATAATCTGGGTTGAAAGTGGAGAAAAAAGGTAGAAAAAGGTAGAAAAGCATGAGGCTTATAACCAGTACTGAGGGAAATAGTACTAATACATGCCTTAGGGAAAGTTGATAAATGATGATCAAGCTCCTAACAACTAACAGAACTTGTTTGTCAGGAGACAGACTGGCTGGAATCTGAAGTACCTAGAGGCATTTGCAGTCAGGGGACCACTGAAAATTAATACCAATCAGTGACAAAGTGACACTCACTTTATGAAATTCTAATTTTAAAATATATTTTTTTTCTGGAGAAAAACTACAGAACCACCTATATTGCTAACAAGTAGTGCTGGCACCAAAGAGTCAAGAACTCTCTCTTGGAGATGGGGTGGGGGAGTGGGGCTTACATGCACATGCTCCTGGGTGGGCAGCCACGTGGAGCAGCACATGGCAGGAATCCAGGCAGCCAACGACTGTCAGCAAAGAGCACACCGACACGTTTGCTCAGTGCCCCTCACAGCTCCTGCCTTGTTCTGATGAAGAAGCCTGCTAACATTTAGTCAGCGTTTTATTTAGAAAGATAGTGCCTTGGCTGGTATTTTCACTTGTAGGAGCTGGCTGTCCTAAATGTAGTAGGAAATTGCCCTTGAAACCCACACACCAGACCAAGGAGGTATAGGGTAGGGCCAGATTATTCTCCCTGAGAAATGGATGATTAGTCAAGAAATATAGTCTTTAGGGTGGAGTCACAACAAAGAGTCCCAAACTCCCCTGGACTCACCTGGAGGGAAAAAGGATCTATGAAGAATAATCAGCTGGGGACTTCCCCGTGGGATACTGAAAAGAAACTCAAGTCTCTAATTCAGCAAAACCTCTGAACAACTTAGATCCCTTTAATGAGCCTCCCATCTGGTGGGGTGCACACAGAGATAAAGAAGAGGATGAATCCCTTGTCACACAAAGCCAGAGGATGTCTAAGTGGTCAAGGTCCTTTTAAGAACCATAGAATCTTGCTCATCTAGGAAGGCCTCCAAAATGGCCGACCGCAAGGAGCTGTCCATGGTGCTGTAGTTTCCCTTGCTAGAGCCCATTGAACAGTTTCTGTTAGCAGCTATGTAACAGGTGTTGTTCATATAGTCAACACCTGAAGGGCCATATAGTCAAAGCTGTTTTTCAGTAGTCATGTATGGATGTGAGAGTTGGACTATAAAGAAGACTGAACACTGAAGAAATGATGCTTTTGAACTGTGGTGTTGGAGAAGACTCTTGAAAGTCCCTTGAATTGCAAGGAGATCAAAGCAGTCAGTCCTAAAGAAAATCAGTCCTGAATATTCATGCTGAAGCTCCAATACTTTTTCCACCTGATGTGAAGAACTGACTCATTAGAAAAGACCCTGATGCTTGGAAAGATTGAAGGCAGGAGGAGAAGGGGATGACAGAGGACGAGATGGTTGGATGACATCACTAACCAGGAGGAGAAGGGGATGACAGAGGATGAGATGGTTGGATGGCATCACTGACTCTATGGTCATGAGTTTGAACAAGCTCCGGGAGTTGATGATGGACAGGAAAGCCTGGCATGCTGCAGTCCATGGGGTCATAAAGAGTCGGCCATGACTGAGTGACTGAACTGAACTGAACAGGTGTTGTGCCAGGTACTTTACAAACACTGTGTCCTTTAATCCTCCTGGCAATTCTGCAAGGTTAAAATCAGTGGCTTTGTTTCTATAGACCTAGAAACTAGCACTGAGCTTCACTTTCTGCCTAGTCCAATTTGAATGGCCTGAATAACCATTTCAGACACCAGATTTGAAGACATACAGCCTAATAAAAAGAATATATCTGTTTAACACCCTGTCTGTGGTCTGCATAAAGGGATAGTGTTCCTTTCAAAGATGGTGGTAGAGGAACTCTGCAACAAAGGTAACAGAGTTTATGTCACAGGGGAGACTTTAATGAGAATCATAACCTGATGTATGGTTCGGTTCAGTTCAGTTCAGTCCAGTCGCTCAGTCGTGTCCAACTCTTTGTGACCCCATGAATCGCAGCACTCCAGGCTTCCCTGTCCATCACCAACTCCCAGAGTTCACTCAAACTCGCGTCCATTGAGTTGGTGATGCCATCCAGCCATCTCATCCTCTGTTGTCCCCTTCTCCTCCTGCCCTCAATCCTTCCCAGCATCAGAGTCTTTTCCAATGAGTCAACTCTTCGCATGAGGTGGCCAAAGTACTGGAGTTTCAGCTTTAGCATCAGTCCTTTCAATGAACACCGAGGACTGATCTCCTTTAGGATGGACTGGTTGGATCTCCTTGCAGTCCAAGGAACTCTCAAGAGTCTTCTTCAACACCACAGTTGAAAACCATCAATTCTTCAGTGCTCAGCTTTGTTTGTAGAGACCACTACAACATTGTAAAACAGTTATCCTCCAACAGAAAAGGAGTGATAACCATATTTTAGACTTTTGATTAGAAAAGAGTACAGGAACTTGAAACATGTTTGTCAAAAGAGAGGGAAAATTATTCTCTACTAATTAGAGGAAACAAAAACATGGGTTTTCTGAAGATTAACAAGTCATTTTTATTCTTCAGTAGTTTTCTCTTTTCTTTTTTTGGCTACAAGGTAAAAAAAATAGTTTCCCAGACAGACAAGTTAGAAGGAAAATAAAGGCACAACATTTATTTTTGAAATAAATCTTTGTTAGGGCAATCAAAACCATAATAAGGAAAATACACATGACCTTTTGATGCTAAGCATCTCTGAGTCTTGGACTTGAAACAATATTTGGGTTAGAGAAGGGGTTTTGCTCAAACTTATAGTGCTATTAAAGACTCAAGGAGAGAAAAGCACAGTATTTAAGCTTGGACTAGGACTGAGAACCAAGTCAGAGGTTCTTTTTTTGTTGTTGTTTGTTTTTATTTTTTTATTGAAAGATAATTGCTTTACAGAATTTTGCTGTTTTCTGTCAAACCTCAACATGAATCAGCCATAGGTATATGTATAGTCCCTCCCTTTTGAACCTCCCTCCCATCTCCCACCCCATCCCACCCCTCTAGGTTGATACAGAGCCCCTGTTTGAGTTTCCAGAGCCATACAGCAAATTCCCGTTGGCTATCTATTTTTTATATGATAATGTAAGTTTCCATGTTACCCTTTCCATACACCTCACCCTCTCCTCCCCTCTTCCATGTCCATAAGTCTATTCTCTATGTCTGTTTCTCCGCTGCTGCTGCTAAGTCACTTGACCTGAGTCCATAGACCCTGGGAGTGGAGAGAAAGAGGAAGGTTTGTAAATGGGCTCCAGGGAATCTGTATTTAACATGTAAGCAACATGTTGTCTGTGGATGCATTTTATAGGGAGGGGTTGATAACTTCCAAGAGATTCACAAAATGTCCAGGAATATCCATAAGGTAAAGAACCACTAGTTTAAATAGTCACTCCAGAAAGTTCAGCCTCAGTGAGCAAAGCATCTAATTATATACACATATGTATGTGTCTGGGTTTGAAATAAGCAGCACACTTAAGTATGGCATTTATGGTAATTCAAATTAATATCTATACTTGTATATCTTAATAAATATTTTTAGTTTTATAGAAAACATGTCTAATTAAGTAGAAATGGTGCATTGTTCTTTTCAACTGAATTCATTCCTTAATGGAGCCCATAAAGTGAGAAAATATCAATCAGTCAGGATACATTTGACAAGGGCTTATGATGTAGGAAGGCTATCACTCACCTGCCTAAAATCCGATAAAGCTCCTTACACAAGTCATTCACATTCTAGTACAAATGCTGGAAGTCACTCTGTGTCTTCATTTGTCACCAAGAGGCCCATTAACTGCCAAGTCAGGAGAGCAGGGGAAGCACCAAGTGTGGAGCACTTTCCTTTTTGCTGACTCAACAAAGTTGCTCACTAACTGCGGATTGCCAACTATTTTACCTAGCTTAATTCAGGTAAGAATCGAGATGCTATTGGATGTTTATTTATTTATTTGGCTGCATTGCATCTTAGTTATGGCCCTCAGGATCTTCCTTGTATCACAAGAGATCTTTCCTTGTGGCACACAGTCTCTCTAGCTGTGGTGTGCAGGCTTAGTTGCTCCTTGGCATATGGGATCCTAGTTCCCTGACTAGGGATCGAACTCATGTCTCCTGCATTGCAAGGCAGACTCCTAATCACCGGACCACCAGAGAAGCCCCTCGGATGTATTTTTAAAGCCCATAGATTCAAGTTGGAGGAATAATGCTTGAGTGCATATAGAATTCTTTGCTGCACTCCAGTCCTCTGTCTTTTCTTGACTCTATGGGGTTTTAAAAGGCACAGCGAGTATGTTATGTGTGAGGTGTGTGGCAACACTATCCTCGAAGAACATTTGATTTCTCTCAAATGTCTTTGACAGCTCAGTGAGCTGACATAACCCAGAAAACATATGTTGGTTTTTTTGGGCAGGGCTGAAAAACAAGTCTAATTTAGTTATCTCAGTGTTTCCCCTGAAAAGAGCTAACCTTTGTGAAGGCAAAAAGGATGTGATTAATGGCCTGTAGTTCATAGGGTCCCAGAATATTTGGGTACCTAGAAATGTGGCAGGTTTAAAGGATACAAACTCTCCAGTGACATCATCTCATCTTAGGACAGAGAGAGGTATGAACTGGAGGCAGCTGGGAGCTGACACGAGCCCAGTCCTATGGACTGAAGCAGGCATGAAGGCTGCAGATCAGGATTTTCAGAAGACATAGGAGCCACAGCAGCCAGCATCTCACTGGGCTCCAGGGGGTCCGCATCTTAGAACTGGAAAGGACCATGGAAGTCATCCAGGACAACCACCACAGGGATCACTTGTATAGTCCAAGCCAGAGCTGGCATTGGAATCAAGCAAACCTTGGTTTTTCTAGTCATAGCTTTTGTCAGTGCCCTGCACGTGTCAGGGCATGCTCAACTCTTCCACTTTTACTCCCCTTCCTCAACCCAGGGGTCGAGGCTGGAAGTTGGCCGTGACTTGTATAGTGCCGTAGTGGGAAGGACCTGGAAAGCTTATTCTTTGGGGATGGTCACAGTCTTCTAGGAGGCCAACTGATGTGGAACCAGCTCAATTTTATGGTTATCTGTTGTTTATTTTTTCTTTTTGATGTGGATCATGTTAAAAGCCTTTATTGAATATATTGCAATATTATTTCTGTTTTATGTTGGTTTTTTGGCCATGAGATATGTGGGATCTTATCTTCCTGATCACAGATTGAAAACCTGCTCCTCTTTCACTGGAAGGTGAAGTTTTAACCACTGGACCTCCAGGAAAGTCCTGTTATCTTTCTTTAAAAAGAATATTTTTATATTTTATTAACATTTTTTCTAAGGCTGTGCCATGCTGCTTGTAGAATGTTAGTTCCCCAACCAGAGACTGAACCTGTGCCCCTTGCAGTGGGGGTGTGGACTCAGCCACGGGACCACTATGGTATCTTGGTGGCTGCAGAACCCTTCACAGAAATAAAAGAGCAAACTTGGAGCATATGCCAGGAACTGCTCTATTGCTTTCTATGTGTCACGTCATCTCCTCATCCCTGCGTCCCCATGCAGTAAGCACTGTGACTCTCGCTGTTTTATAGATCAGGAAACTGTTTTATAAATCTAAACAGAAAGAGTAAGCCATATGCCTAACATCACACTTATACTGAGAGGCAGAGGTGGAATTTGAACTCAGACAGTGAGGCTTTTGGAGAACGCAATGGCAACCCACTCCAGTACTCTTGCCTGGAAAATCCCATGGATCGAGGAGCCTGGTAGGCTGCAGTCCATGGGGTCTCAAAGAGTCGGACACAACTGAGTGACTTCACTTTCATGCATTGGAGAAGGAAATGGCAATCCACTCCAGTGTTCTTGCCTGGAGAATCCCAGGGATGGCTGAACCTAGTGGGCTGCCGTCTAAGGGGTCGCATAGAGTTGGACACGACTGAAGTAACTTAGCAGCAGCAGCAACAATGAGGCTTCAGTGTCTTAGCTATTATTTCTTGGCTTTTAGTCATTATTTCTTGATTCTCAGAACTGTCTGTTGATTTTTATTTTTGTTTTTTTTTTTAATATTTATTAATTTTTCTTTGGCTGTACTGGGTCTTAGTTGCAGCACACAAAAGTTTGAATCTTTGCTGTGGCATTTGGGATCTAGTTCCCCCATCATGGATCAAACCCGGGTCCCTTACATTGGGGGTGCAGAGTTTTAGCTACCACCAAGGAAGTCTCTTGTCTCTTGATTTTTGGAACAAGGCATCAGGCTGTCTTTCTACATGGTCGTCTTTCCTCCAAACAAAGCCCTACCCTTACTTACTTAAATTCTCAGCTGCTCAAAGGAAGAAGGAGGAGACAGTTTGGGGGCAAATATCGAGGAATGCATCAAAGTGAAGAGTCCAAAGTAAACTTTGCTTGGATGACCCATTTCACCACTACTTCCCACAAGTCAGAATTGATGAGGAGTGGGGGGTCCTACACCCTTCACTTTTCCCTCTGAATCCTACCTGGTTACCTGGAAAGAGAAAAAAGGTGGCACGTGGTGCTAAATTGACTGACAGGATGGCAACCCGCAGAGATGGTGAAGGGAACATCACTTCTGAAGCAGCACAGGGAGACCGCACCCTGCTGCTAGCAGATGCTGTGTCTCTACGCGGTCCCTGAGGAGCCCTTTTTGGTGGGTAAGAAAGCGCATCTCAGTATTCAAACTTAGGGATATTGAGAACTGCGTTGTTGTGAAGTTTCATGTAATCTTAAATAAACTTCTGCTCTTTCCTCAAATTAAAGAACTAAGGGCACTCATCTTGTAAATCAGTGAGCTGGTAATTCATTTTATCCTGAACTTCCTGACTTCTTGTTTATACAGATCTTACTGGATTTGATAAGGATTACATCCTGATAAATCCATTATAAGTTAAATATATCTTAAGTCAAAAGTGCATTTAATAACCTCAGCTACCTTCAATATGCTCAGAACACACTAGCCTACAGTTGGGCAAAATCACGTAGCACAATTCTATTTAAAAATAAGGCATTGATTATCTCATGTAGTTTATTGAAAATTTTTCTAAAAGTAGAAAACAGAATGGTTGTCCGGGTACGTGATGGTCGTGTTATTGGCTGTTTATCCCGGTGATGGCATGGCTGATTGGGAGCTGTGGCTTGCTTCCTCTGTGCAGCATCACAAGAAATCATCCTACAGCATATCACTAGCCTGGGAAAAGATCAAGATTCAAAATTTAATGTATGGTTTCTACTGAACGTGTCTTGCTTTTTAAAAACATATTTACCCATCCCATTTAATTTTTAATTTTTTTTTTTAGAGTTTTGAAAAAAAATTTTTTGACTGTGCTGGGTTTTCGTTGCTGTGCATGCCCTTTCTCTGGTTGCAGCAAGCAGGGGCTGCTCTCTAGTTGAGATGTGCGGGCTTTTTTGCAGCGGCTTCTCTTGTTGCAGAGAAGAGACTCTAGACCATGAGGGCTTCAGTAGTTGGAGGCCACGGGCTCAGTTTCCCCACAGCATGTGGGATCCTCCTGGGTCAGGGGTCAAACTCATGTGCCCTGCACTGGCAGGTGGATTCTCAACCGCTGAACCACCAGGGAAGCCTCTTGTATCATTTTTGCAACCATTGTAAAGCCAAAAAAAAAAAAAAAAATCACATCAGACCATCATAAGTTGGGAGATTGTAGTAAAATACAGGCTATTAGTGACCCATTTAAATATTGATGAGAATCTGCTTTTTTGACTCAATGAAGTAAATTTATGGTGTGGTGAAAAGAAGTTATGTTACATTCCTGAGGAGACAGAGAAGGAAGTCTGACAAGAATGTCCCCTCTCCTAGTGAATTATGACAGTGTTTTATGCATGAGGCTAAATCTAAACTCATCACATTGAAGCATGCAGTAATGGACCTTGACCTCTGGAGTGAGATGTACAGGTAGAAATGTGGGCTCGTGGGCTCCAGATGCTCTGGGGAAAAGTCACCTCTGTGGGTATCTGAGGTTTAGTTTTACTCTCAGCCAAGCGCTAAGTCATGCACTGCACCCCCAAACACTGATGCCATTAGGATTTGGTCAGAATTCCATGGATGAGTTTAGAGTTGATGGTGCATGTGTGAGAGTCAGATCCTATGTCACCCCTTTTCTCCCGTTCATGTAACATGTCCCTTAGGATCATGAAATATCAGAACTTAAAGCAACCTCAGAGATACTCTGCCTTGTGCAAGTGGAGAAACTGAGTCTCAGTGAGGGAGAGTGACTTTTGCAAGTTCACATTGCATTTACCAGCAGTGTTAGGATCTAAGTCAGCTTATATTTTGGAAGCCATGCCTATGGCCCTTATTTAGCTCCAACTTCAGCGCTTTCTGAGTTTAGTGGGATTGATTCATTCACCCATTAACTCTGAGCTATAACCATGTTTTCCCATCTAATAGCGCCTTCATGGGCCCATCATCAATATTAATGGGTGGTAGATTTTGCCACAGCTCATAAATGCATTGAGGGCCATGATTTATACACAGGAAGATGGGCAGTTTGAATTCCTTGGGGATTTATTTAGACTTGATTCTTGCATTCTTTAGTCTCTAGTTTCTCAGCAAAGCAATCAGTGACTGGTCTGTGCAGAGTACATAGATCACATTGAACCTGGCCTTCAGGGACATACTGATCATGTGGTTCAGAGGGTGATCATCCTGTGAGATCTGCCCAGGGCCAGTTTCCCACCTTCCCAGCCAGCCCTATTGAACATCATCCTCCTTAGGGCTTCTTACCTTCTAATCAAACTAGAGGGCTTTCTCTTGCTTCCCTTGCTTACTCCCTGCTGTCTTGATTCAGGAGCTTTGCCATCATCACATTATTCTCATTTTCTTCAATGCCTTTGCACCCAAACATGCATATATATTCAGATCTTATCCACCTGGCCCATCCAAATTCAAGTAACTCTAACACTTTTACATAACATGTCAATACCTTTGATGAAATACAGATTTTGGATGGGCTATTTCTGATCCTTTGCTGTACTACCTGGCATCTGGCAGAGTGCCTTATATGACGTGTTCTTCACGATGTGTACATTAGGTGAATGAACGAATGATTAAAGAAATGATTGAGCAGAAAAGCAGTCCTTCTCAGAATCTTCCACCAAATTAAGGACCATAGCAACTGAAGTTTTGTCATTCTACCTAAAAAAAGTATTAAAAAAAATGTTCTCCTTGTCTACTGATACATTAAAAAAACCACCCTCACACTTGGTGTCTGAAAACATCCAGCTGTTATTTTTGTTGGTTATGTGGACTGAATGAGCTGGCTGGGTGCCTTTCACTCGAGGTCTCATACAGTTTTAATCCTATGCAGGCGGAAGCTGCAGTCGTCTGAAGGCTTGACTGGGTTGCATGTCCAAAACGGTGCACTCATGTCTGACAGTTAATGTCAGCTGTTGGACTGTCTATACTTGTTGACTAGACTGGACCATCTATACTTAGTCTCTTCCTGTGCTTGGACTTCTCATCACATGGCAATTGACTGCTGGAAAAGAGTATCCTAAGAGTGAGTGTTCCAAGAGAGCCCGAAGGAAGCTGCAAGATTTCTTATGACCTGAACTCAGAAACCCAGAATGTTACTTCCACTTCATTTTATTGGTCAAGCGGTTCACCAAGGCCAGCACAAAGCCTCTCCTCTTCTAAGGAGAGGGAGAAACATATGTGTGCAAAGACAGAAGGAACTGACAGCGTCTGTCTTTGGAGATTATCCAGCTATTAAGCAAATATATTAATATTATCCTGGAGAACCACCTACCTCTATGAACACCTTCCTTCACCAGGTTAACTGCTACACTGCTGAACAGTGGGGACAGCTTCACTACTCGGAAATATTTTGGTAAGGTAGGGGGCAGGAAGAAGGAGAGGGAGAAGTCAGGAATCTGTGATAATGGTTACGGAATTAGGCCTGAGAGAGATAATACAGGGTATAAAATGAAGATATTAAAGAGAGGGCATTGGGGGAGGAGAGCGAGTGCTGAAGAAAACATTGCCTATGTCTTTAACTGGCTCCGTGTATGCTGGGAGTGGCTTGCAGAGAGAAGCAAGCATAGTTGCTAAAAGTATGGCAAAATGTATTTATCTTTCTTTAAATCACATGTAATTGTAAAAAAAATTGTTTTAGGACTTCCTTGGTGGTCCAGTGGTTAGGAATCCACCTGCCCGTGCAGGGGATACAGACTTGATCCCTGCCCTGGGAAGAGCCCACAGGCAACTAAGCCCATGCACCGCAACTGCTGAGCCTGCACTCCAGAGCCCACACACCACAGCAAGAGAAGCCAGCACAGCGAGAAGCCCCCGCACTGCAGGTAGGGAGCGCGTGTGTGCAGCACCAAAGACCCGGCACAGCCATAAGTAAATGAATACATAAAGCTTTAAAGGAATAATAAAGATTATTTTAAAAGATTTATACAAGCATCCATACTCCCACTAACTGAACACAGTGGCGTTAATGTTTCTTTTCAGTCTTAATTCCTCCTTGTCTCTAGTGGACATCGCTGTTGTCATCCTGCTTTGGGCGTGGGTTCGACACTTTCCACCCAGACTCATCATATAAATGCTTCCCCATGGTAGCTGCTTTCTCACCTGCATTATTTTATTAGAGGTTGCATCCCATTCCGGCTGAGGGAGATTTGTTATGGGCCAATGAAATGAAATGATTAGCAAGGGTGACGCAGTTCTCTTGAGCTCCTGTCATCCATTGGTGAATAAGTCAGGCTAAGGGGAAGCTGAATCCGGCCCCTCGAGGTCTGGGGGGAGTTGTCTCTGCTCTGGCTATCCTACTGGGGATGCAGCCCTTGGGGTGCCTCATAGATGTGTGTAGCCGCCAGCAGGAAAATCCTCTTCCTTTAAGTGAGGAGGCAAGCCTAGTATTTTCCTCCTTCTCTCTTCAGCCTTGCAAGGAACTGTTGGTTTCTTAAATCAGTTAAGCTGGGGCGCAAAGGTTTAGATTTCTCATCTCTTACAAAGGTTTCCATTTCTTCCGGAAAGGGGATTTAATTTTACTGCCCTAGCAATTTATTTTGGCCACAAGAATCTGCTTGCTTCTTTTCCTGACACTGAGATGCCAGGTTTGGCGCATTCTGGGCAGGTAGAGGGCATTCCCCCTTTAGCTACAATGCCCTCTGCTCTCCACCTATTTCACATCGCTCCATGTCCTTCCTTGAAGTCATCCTTGGCCTTTTACACCCACACTCAGGTTTCTGACATCTTAAAACATGTACTGTTTGCTCACAGTCACAGTCTCCTAGAGGGCAGCTTGATGTCAAACAAACCCAAGACTGGAAAGCAAGATACTTCAAACCTGGCCTCGACTAAATCTTTGCACCCTCTGGGCTTTAGCTGTTCCAGCTTTAAAAGAACCAAAAGCCAGTGCTCTGTGACAACCTAGAGGGATAGGACGGGAAGGGAGGTGGGAGGGAGGTTCAAAAGGAAAGGGACATATGTACATGTAATGCCGATTCTTGTTGATGCCTGGCAGAAACCATCACAATATTGTAAATATCCTCTAATATGAAAAAATAAATAAAATATTAAAAATTGAGGGGCTAATCTTCATTGTTCCTTCTAGCTACGGTCAAATCTGACCTCTTTTGACCTTTGAGGTTGCTATTGTGTGGAGATTTGTCTCCTGGATTCATGCTCCTTCCTCCAAAGACCCGGAGTCTTCCTGCACATCAGACATAATCTGAGCAGTGTTTAAATGGCCATTGTTATTGAAAATACAGATTGAGTCTCTTCCACAATTTGCTTTCTGCCCTACCCCTGCTTATCTCCTTCTTTTCATCCAATAAGTAGAGTTCAAACTGTTCTTTCTTTTGTTTGAAGCCGACTCTCTGATCATGTTCAAGTACAAAAATGGAAACAGACTTTGTGAAGGCCATACTTCAAACACTAATGCAACATGCCACAGACCAATCCCAACAGATTGCCCACAGCCAATTCCATTCCCCTTTTATGAGGCAGAGATGCAAGGCAATAGCTACTCTTCTCAGAGGGCGAAGTGGTTGGCTGGAGGGACGCCGCGTGCCAACTATCTCTGTCACCAGAGCGTGAAGGCCCCTTGCGAGGACAAGTGACCCGTCCCGAATGACATTGTTTGCTTGGCCCCAAATTGCTGAAGATGTGGTTGTGCTAAAAAAGATTATAGGAGCAGTGCTGAGGGAGATGAACATGATTTGGCTTAAAATCAGAAAAAGTCAGAGCTTTCTGAGGCTGTTTTTATGTCCCCAAATGCAGTGTCCTCTGGAGAAGCCACCATTCTGGCTGAACAGCAGCCATCAAACAATAGACCCTCCATAATATCCACTCAAAACCCCAACCTGCCTTTATGACTTACGTCCACCACGTTCCCTCACCCTTCCACCCAATGCACACCCCTCACAGTCTTCTGTACCCCCGGCTCACCCTCAGGCTCTTCCCTCTGCTTGGGATGTACTGTCTGGCCCATTTCATCCTTATTAATATTCTATTCACTGTTTGGGACAAAAAGGAACTCAGACAGTTATGGGCTTTGGAGTTTGAATGCACGTGCATGTGTGCTAAGTCGCTTCAGTTGTGTCCGACTCTGTGCAACCCTATGGATTGTAGCCTGCCAGGCTCCTCTGTCCATGGGGATTCTCCAGGCAGGAATACTGGGGTGGGCTGCCATGCCCTCCAGGGGATCTTCCCAACCCAGGGATTGAACCTACATCTCTTATGACTCCTCCACTGGCCAGTGAGTTATTTACCACTAGTGCCACCTGGGAGTCCAAATGACTTGGATCTAAATCCCAGCTCTTCCACTTGTAGGGCAGGTTACTCAACTTCTCTTCACCTCAGTTTCCTTATTTGTAAACTGGGGCTAATAATATCCCAGCCTTGCAGAGCTGTTGTAAAGATCTTTTGAGATGTCAGAAGGCTTGCAACATTTAACATAAAGTTCCTGACATATAGCAGGGACTCAATGAGTGGCTTTTATTATTATTTTACTTGTGTATACTTTTGGGGGCAATAATATGGTACTATTATTTACATAGATATGTAACTCATCTCTCTGCTCAATAGAAACTTCTTGAAGGTAGGAATTATTTGGCACCCCTGTTACTCTCTGTACCAAGCATAAAGCTTTGGACAGAGTAGATTCTTAATATGTTTTGTTCAGATGAATTAAATATGTCACTTTACCTGCCTTTTCCTCTTGGCAATACCCAACAAAGACAGAAGAAAGTCAAAATTGAAAAAAACGTGACAAGAAATAATTTCTTTCTACATATTTAGGCCACGTCGTGTGAGGTTCAGCTTTGGGGTCTTGCCCCTTAAACTGTAAATTCCTGGGAGTAGGGAGGGCTTTGAGACCATGACCTTTATGTGTGCTTTTGGTATTTAGTGCTCTGCAGGGCACTTGCTGAATATTTAAGTGTTGCTATTCATGATAAAAGCTTGAAGAGTGACAGATTAGGGAGCAGAAAGACAACTTGGTAATGGATTTTACTGCAGACAAATGCGGGAGAAAGTCTGCTTAAGGGTTATAATTGTCCTAACTATTCTAGCCACATTCTGAAATGCTGTTCTCTCACAAATGAAGCTCTGGGGTTTCTGGGTTTCATCTTTGTCTTGAGCCCCTGGACCCCACTTCTACACCAGAAGGAGAGGCCTGGGATTTGGGCAGCCCCTCTCCTGGAGTACCAGTATAAGGTCCTTTGGGTCAGAACGATCTACATTTTTCTTAGGAGTCATCCAAGCTGTAAAGAAGCTGTCACCCAGACTGACTTGTGGTTCCATGTTGGTGACCCTGGCACAATAAGTAAAGCTTTGGGCTCAGCAGAGGCAGTGTAGCACAGTGGTTAAGAGCATGAACACTGGAGCCCTTCTTTCTCGGTTTGCATCTTGGCTTCTCTCCTTGTTTCCCTGTGACTTTATGCAAGTTATTCAATGTCATCAAGCCTCAATGTCTCCATCTGTCAGATGGGTATGGGACAGTTGTTGTTTTTTGTTGTTCAGTAGCTAAGTCATGTCCAACTCTTTGCACCCCCATGGACACTGTCTCCCAGAGTTTGCTCAAATTTACGTACATTGAGTTGGTGTGTCTGACTCGTACAACTGTTATGAGGATCAAAAGTGTTGAATGACACAAATTACATAAAACTGCACCTGAAGCGTAGTAAGTGCTCTGTAAGTGTTGACTCTTATTATTTTCAGAGTATAAGGGTTGTTCTCCCAAATCATGAAAAGTTGCGTATCATGTGCTTCTTTTGAAGCTCAGTTTGGTCGGTCCTCACCCTTGGGTCTGAGGTGAGCCCAGGGTTGGAGAGGGGAAACGTCTGCTCTGGTGTAGGCAGGAAACTAAGGGAGGGTGGCGGCAAGGATAACACAAGGGGGACAGATCTGGAGATACATAAACGCAGTAGTGGTGGCTACATTCACAGCCGAGGGACAGGGAAGATCCAGGGGTGTCTCCCAGGTGATCGAGATCCAGGATCTGTTGGGGGTGACACCATGAGAAGAGAGGTTCACATGGGGAGACTGGGTTTGAGGAGTCAGTAGAATATTGGGGTGGCATGTAGAGTTGTCTAGAAGGTGTTGCAAATGTAACTCTGGAACTTGGGAGAGAGGTCCAAAGAGAGCTGCCAGATTTAGGAGTCACCAGAGTCAGCACGACTTAGTCACTAAACAACAGCAACAGCGATGTTTGCAGTGAATGCCACGAGAACTGGTGAGATTCTTCAGATGGCTTGCAGCCAGCTGTCCAGTGTCTAGACCATGACTGGAAAATAAATATTTTAGGCTTTGCAGACCATATGATCTTTATTGCCAGTGCTCAGTTCTGGCATTTTGGCTTGAAAGCCACCGTGGACAATACATAAGCAAAGGGATGTGGCTGTGTTCCAACAAAACTTGATTTACAAAAACCCATGGGCTATAATTTGCCCCAGCCTGCTCCAGACCATGGAGAAGGCGATAGCACCCCACTCCAGTACTCTTGCCTGGAAAATCCCATGGACGGAGGAGCCTGGTAGGCTGCAGTCCATGAAGTCGTGAAGAGTTGGATACGACTGAGCGACTTCACTTTCACGCATTGGAGAAGGAAATGGCAACCCACTCCAGTGTTCTTGCCTGGAGAATCCCAAGGACGGGGGAGCCTGGTGGGCTGCCGTCTATGGGGTTGCACAGAGTCGGACACGAGTGAAGCAACTTAGCAGCAGCAGCAGCTCCAGACCAATATCTTACATGTTGTAAAGTGAAAGTGAAGTCGCTCAGTCGTGTCCGACTCTGCAACCTGTGNAGTCCATGAAGTCGTGAAGAGTTGGATACGACTGAGCGACTTCACTTTCACGCATTGGAGAAGGAAATGGCAACCCACTCCAGTGTTCTTGCCTGGAGAATCCCAAGGACGGGGGAGCCTGGTGGGCTGCCGTCTATGGGGTTGCACAGAGTCGGACACGAGTGAAGCAACTTAGCAGCAGCAGCAGCTCCAGACCAATATCTTACATGTTGTAAAGTGAAAGTGAAGTCGCTCAGTCGTGTCCGACTCTGCAACCTGTGTATTGTAGCCCACCAAGCTCCTCCATCCATGGGATTCTCCAGGCAAGAATACTGGAGTGGGTTGCCATTTCCTTCTCCAGAATTACAAACAAAGCATGGTGTAAAACATGATGTGGAGAGGAATATTTAAATTCTCCCTGTCTTAACTTAGCTATTTGACTTTTTAAAGTCTGGTGCGCCCTTTCCACTATGGCTTGGCCTTGGGGATTATAACGTATTCCTGTTGAATGCACTATGGAAAACTGTTGACAAATCTCTTAAAAGCAGCAGAAGTATAAGCTGGGGCATTATCTGTTTTTATCTGTTTGGGGAGTCCTATTTGGGAAAAGCATTGAAATAAGTGATGAATTACATCCCTTGTTGCTTCACCTGATCTAGCAGAGGCTATAATAACATGAGAAAAGGTATCCACGGTAACATGCACAAAGTACAGTTTTCCAAAGGCCAGGATATAAGTTACGTCCATTTGCCAGAGAGCATTAGGCCTAAGGCCTCGGGGATTTACTCCTAATGGTGGAGATGGATTAAATGTTGGGCAATTTGGACATAACTATTTGTCTAGCTGCTTCCCTCAAATCTACTAGTTACAGAAGTTGTCTAAAGCCAAGATTTTTTTAGAATAATTAAATTAAATTTTTAGGAATTTAAACTTCTGTTAGGAATATACCAACACACACACAAAAGCAAGCAGGAGAGAGGATGTTTGATTTCTGGTGCCATGCATGAAATAAGGGAGGCTTCCCAGGTGGTGCAAATGGTAAAAGACATGCCTGCCAAAGCAGGAGACATAAGAGATGAGGGCTTGATCCCTGGGTTGGGAAGATCCCTTGGAGGAGGGCATGGCAACCCTCTCCAGTATTCTTACCTGGGGAATCCCATGGACAGAGGAGCCTGGTGAGCTACAGTCCACAGGGCTGTAAAGAGCTGGACATGACTGAAGCGACTGAGCATGCACACACGCACATGAAATGAGAAGCCTCGAATTAGAGATGTGCCGTTTAACTCCAAGTATACAGCTGAAGCCTGTTCTGAATGTAGGTTCCAGGCCCTCAGCCAAGTATAATAAATCAGACTGGTGAATTACGGGGTGAGGTGATGAGAGAACCATTTAATGTTAAACCCCTGAGGACCAGGGCTGGTGGGGAAGGTGAGAGGTCTGGCTTCTTGGAGAGCTCCAGGGTGGCACGCTCATCAAATCTGGGAAATTGACTACAAATGTGTTAAATAATTAAGAAACTTCCCACAAGTATTTGTAGCTACCATTACAAAGAAGTACAGACAGGAAGAAATGGGAGGAAATGAAAAAGAAGATGAAGAATTGAAGTGATGTAAGGGAGTAGGCATTTTGCACTCAGGGAAGTAGTCATAGAAAAGCTGAGGGAGAAAGGGAGAGATTGAGACCCCAACCCTTCCCTGCAAACAACAGAGAGATACGACAGATTGTAAACAGTAGTTAAAACAGACAGCTCAAGGGCTGAGGGATTCAGCTACTGAATCATGGCTGAAGATATGCCCCCTCCTTTGTGTCTTATATTTTTGGCTGGTGGATCAAACCCCCAAAGTCTGTCTCTTCTGTTTGAAGACTGAAGCTGCACAACTGAATTCTCTGGGCACATTCCTGGCACTGATTCTGGAGTCTTGGATGTCAAGTGAAGGGAGACAGCCTAGAGGAGAGACTCATATTCGACCACAGGTTGTGAGTGACCTCTTTATCTGTTTCCAAAAAGAACGTGTAAGAGTGTGAAGAAGCCCACAGCTGCCGGGCAGTCAGTGCGGCTTGAGATAGAGTGTGATCGGTGGCTGCAGTGCCCGCAGCAGCTGTGTGCCAATTTGGGTGCATATGTACATATAAGCACCCATGTACATATAGACACACATTCCCATACATGTATGTGTGTTTATACACACATCTGTGTATTGTATGTGCGTGTATACATTGACAGGTTTTAAATTTTTATTTATTTAGTTAGTTACTTATTTTTTGGCTGCACTGGGTTTTCCTTGCTGCTCATGGATTTTCCCTTGTTGTGACAAGAGGGCTTCTCTCTAGCTGCAGTGCACAGGCTTCTCACTGCGGTGGCTTCTCATGTTGCAGAGCATGGGCCCCAGGTGTACGGGCTTCAGTAGTTGTGGCACACAGAATTAGTTGCCCTGTGGCATGGGGGATCTTCCCAGACAAGGGATGGAACTCTGTCCCCTGCTCTGGTGGATGTATTCTTAACCACTGGACCACCAGAGAAGTCCCCACATAACTTTTTGGCCATTGGGAAGTGAGAGGATGTGACTCAGGAAGAGACTTCAAATGTCTTGGGTGACTGGGTTTTTAACCCTCCTTTGTGCTTCCTCATTGCCATAAGGAAGACATGCCCCAGAGGCTGGCCCCAGAGTAATAAGAATTATGTGAAACAGACCTAATTCATGGCCTGGAGTCAAGCCTAATTGAACCTAGTCTAGATCAACCAAACTTCAGACAATCTCTAGCCTGATAAATTACATAACAGTAATTATGTAAAACAGGAAAAGCTGGAGCTACACTTGCTCACAAAGAGGAAAAGAACTGATTACTATTGTCTGGTTTTTGTGATCTGGTTTTAAGGATTAGTCATACAAACGTTGGAGAAGGAAGTGGCAACCCACTCGAGTACTCTTGCTTGGAAAATTCCACGGATGGAGGAGCCTGGTAGGCTGCAGTCCATTGGATCACAAAGAGTTGGAAATGACTGAGCAACTTCATGTCATCATGCAAACATGAAACAATATATCATGGGGAGTGGCACTGCTCACTGGAAAAGACTTTGATGCTGGGAAAGATTGAGAGCAGAAGGAGAAGGAGGTGATGGAGGATGTTATGGCTGGATGGCATCATTGACTCAACAGACATGAGTTTGAACACACTCTGAGAGATAGTGAAAGACAGGGAAGCCTGGTCTACTTCAGTCCATGGTGTTATAAAAGAGTCAGACACAGCTGAGTGACTGAACAGCAAAATGCTAAAATATGGGAGTGAGGTTGATGCTGAAAGTAACTACATTGAAACTGAAGTCATGTGAAGGGTGATGGTTGAGCTCTTCTGCTTGAATTTCATATCAGATCTGAATGAAGAAAAGTCCCCCAACAGCTGAAGTGAGGAGGGGTCCTCTTCTGATAGCCCATCCCATGAGCGTGGACTCTTAGAATCCCCTTACTGGGAGAGATTTCCCAAGTTCATCTGGCCCAGTTTCTTGTCCCCTGTACAAATGCATTCTGTGGCATCCTTGATGGAAGCTGATCCAAATTTAGTCGCTTACCAGGAGAAATATCAATAACCTCAGATGTGCAGATGACACCATCCTTATGGCAGAAAGTGAAAAAGAACTAAAGAGCCTCTTGATGAAAGTGAAAGAGGAAAGCGAAAAAGTTGGCTTAAAGCTCAACATTCAGAAAACAAAGATCGTGGCATCTGCTCCCATCACTTCATGGGAAATAGATGAGAAAACAGTGGAAACAGTGTCAGACTTTATTTTGAGGGGCTCCAAAATCACTGCAGATGGTGACTGCAGCCATGAAACTAAAAGACATTTAGTCCTTGGAAGAAAAGTTATGACCAACCTAGATAGCATATTCAAAAGCAGAGACATTACTTTGCCGACTAAGGTCCATCTAGACAAGGCTATGGTTTTTCCTGTGGTCATGTATGGATGTGAGAGTTGAACTGTGAAGAGGGCTGAGTGCCGAAGCATTGATGCTTTTGAACTATGGTGCTGGAGAAGACTCTTGAGAGTCTCTTGGACTGTAAGGAGATCCAACACAGTCCATTCTGAAGGAGATCAACCCTGGGATTTCTTTGGAAAGAATGATGCTAAAGCTGAAACTTTGGCCAGCTTATGCGAAGAGTTGACTCATTGGAAAAGATTTTGATGCTGGGAAGGATTGGGGGCAGGAGGAGAAGGGGATGACCGAGGATGAGATGGCTGGATGGCATTGCGGACTCGATGAACGTGAGTCTGAGTGAACTCCAGGAGATGGTGATAGACAGGGAAGCCTGGTGTGCTGCGATTCATGGGGTCGCGAAGAGTCGGACACGACTGAGCAACTGAACTGACTGACTGAACTGACCTGCTGTGTAATCTTGGATACACAAGAAAATATACAGAAAATGTTGAAGTCAGACAGACTTGGTTTTACACCCCAGCATTGTGACCTTAAGAATTTACTCATCTTTGAATCTTTCATCTCCACTAGAAAACAGAGATAATAAGAATGCCTACCTCACAGAGCTGTTGGGAGAGTTAACTAGACAACAAAATAGTACGTTTGTCGTAGCACCTGGCACCAAATGCAGTGGCTCCCTTCCTGGTGTGTGTGTGTGTGTGTGTGCGCGCGCGCACATGCACTTGCTTAGTCACTGGGTCATTGCCGACTCTTTGCGACCCCATCGGCTATAGCCCACCAGGCTCCTCTGTCCATTGGGATTCTCCAGGCAAGAATACTGGAGCTTGTTGCCATTTGCTTCTCCAGGGGATCTTCCTGACCCAGGGATTGAACACACATCTCATGTCTCCTGTGTTGGCAGGAGGATTCTTTACCACTACACCACCTGGACCAGCACAGAAAACTCCAACCTTCTGCCATACAAAAGCCTGATATCTCTATAAAGGGAGAACCAAGCTGAGCTCCAACCAGCTCCCTGCAATGTCCAGATGCGGAGCCTGCTGGCCTGAATCAGGTGTCTCCTTGCTAACTCAGTTGATGGATAGGGCATTTCAATTTTAAGTTGTAGATCGTCAGTACATTTGACTATCCCTGGACTAGAAAAACATCAGAGGCAATGATTGACTGTTTATTGATTTAATCAGAGAGTTTTACACAAATTATAGTCCATAAAATTCCGAACTTCTTGTAGTTACCCACAAGCACATTTTCATTGTAACTTAAAATGGAAACTACCCACCATTCCTATATCTGGAAAAGCAGAGATGGAGCAGTGTGAGCAACGATGCGTGGGGGTGGGGGAGGGGATGGTTCAGAGAACAGAAGGCAAGTTCTAAGTGAGCTGTGCTGTGCACGTGAGTGAGGAGAAGAGAGGACAAGAAAGGAGGTTGGGGACAGGTCAGGAACACCTTGAATAACATGAGGAGTTTGAAATGTGAAGGCATTGGTAAACCACTGAAATATTGTGAGCAAGAAAATGGCATGGTCAGAGCTTTGCTTCCGGAAGATAACTCTGGGCAGAAGGAGGGAGTGGACTGGCTTGGTAGCATTCAGAGCAACTAGGGACAGAAGAATACTTAGCAGTCTATTGCAGTCATCTGGACAAGAGGTGATAAAGCTTGTGCTTGGGTTCTGGAAAATAGAGAACAAATATGAGGCATATTGTAGTGAAAAATCTATAGGGCTCATTGACTGGCCAGGGAAGGCAAAGAGAGAGGGAAGGATGACTCAGATTTTAAGCCTGGGGAAAGTGACTGAGTTATCTAATTTAACAAGCAGGATGTGGAGCATACGTGGCATCACCAGGTTTTTCTCATTTAATTTTAATGTGCATATATGTGTATATATAGCTCCACGTACATACATAGTATGAAATAAATCAATAACCCAACACACACATACACATTCTCTCTCTTCCAAGTCAATATTCATTAATTTTAACTCTATGTAATTGCAGTGAAATGAGAGTATGGAGGCTTCCTAACTTCATCTGAGAAATTACAGTTTTCATACTGACACTGTAGGGATTGTATTTTAGGATTTTGAAACTGCTGTTAGTCCTACTGATAGCGGTAGCCGCAGTTGACTGAGTGCTCACATGCCAGTTCTTCTCACACATCGCCTCGTTTGTCCCCACAACAGACTGTGAGATGGACACTGTTAAGGGTCTCCCCAAACCATTCCCAATTCCATCTTCCCTTGCTTCCCGCAGTAAAGGCTCGCCTCCTGTGCCACACAGCCCAGGTCTGCACATGGAGAACGTAAATGATACCTGCTTGGAATGTTCTAGATAAGACAATGGCCTCCTGATCGCGGGATGAGAGGAGACTGAGCTGGCACGTCCTCACATTCCTGGCTTGAACATGCAAGTGCACCGAAAACTGGGGCAGCCGTTTGTGACCGTAGGTGGCACACACATAGATGAAAAGCCAGTGGCTCAGGATGTCAGAATATAAACTGTGTGACTTCAGTGGCAGTGTTGAGCCACCAAACAAGCCTTGGAACCACTGTGTCTAGCCTTCTTGATAAGCAAGACAATGAATATCTGCTATGTTCAAACCACCATTGGTTGTTTTTCTATTATTTATCCCCCCCCCAAAAAAAATGCATCCAGATATTCACTTGCTTGCCTGGGCCCAAGCCAGAAAATGGTGGACCTGCGAGTAAAACCCAGGACTTTCTGACTCCAAATGATACTATTTATTAGCCCTCATACATCCTCCCTTCCAACACTCATACATGGAACAATGTGAAGGGCTTATTTTAGAGTGTGATAGATGCATCTGCTGTCTTTTTCATGGTCTCCATTGCTCACTTCTTCCTCCACCATTTTGGATGCCTCAAAAGTGTCAGATCCTGAGTGAAATTCTAGGAGATAGTAAGATGATTATGACTGAGTCCTTGTCCTCAAGTTGTTCATGATATAGAAGAGAGGTTGGCAAGCTATGGCCCATGGGCCCAGTTTGATTCACTCGTTTTTGTACAACCTGCCAGGTAACAGCAATTGTTATATTGTCAAATGGTTGAAAGAAAATCAAAACAATAACATTTCATGACCCATAAAAATTATAAGAAATTCAAATTCCAGTTTAGTGTCCATAAATACAAGTATATTAAAACACAGCCATGCCCATTTCTTTAGGTATTATCTGTGGCTCCAACTGCAGAGTTGAACAGTTACTACAGAGATCATATGGCTTGCTAGACCCGAAATATTTGCTACCTGGCCCTTTACAGAAAAAGTTTGCTGACTCTTGGTCTGGAGGGCTGGCAGCATCTAGAGAAGAATTAGGCAAATGACCAACTCATTCGAGAGAAGGGATGTATGCTGAGATACTTTGAAAAGTTTTCCCAAACAGGAGAGTCCAAAGCTTTGAGTCTTATCGAGAGAATTTTCCCCTTAGATTCTAAAAGAAGTTGGGGGTAGACTGCAATGTGTGTCAGGTTGATGCAACTTGGTCTAATGAGTATCTGTTGTTACTTGTTGTTCCTTAGACACAGGACCATGTGCTCCAGTAGGTTTGAACTCCACCCAAACGGAGAGAACAGATCATGAATTCTTTTAATGCACACTATAAAATTACCTTGGAAGAAATTGATTGACCTTTTAATTAAGGCCCTCAGAGCCTCCCACATATTGGCTTTTGCCTGAAACTCTTATGCTGGAGATTTTTGTGAGCACATGAACCATCCCTCTCAAATCCTAGTTCCTGTCAAGCAGGACCTTCTGTCCTCAGGGACACCGCATACCTTGTACACATCACTGCGTTGGTGGAAAAGACCTTTCTATGAACCTAACTCTAAAAATCAATAGAACGTTTAATTCTCTTTCTTTTTTTCTAAAGGAAAGTGCCAGAAAGCCTTTTGCAGTAATAATGGTGCTTGTTGTCTGCATATAATCACACAACAGATTGCTTTTTTATCCATTTTGATTCTGACTCTTAAAATAGCCATGACCTAAATAATTTGATCTTAATGAAAAAAATGATGAAGCTGAGTAAAACTACACTTCTGATGTACTAACAAAAGAGACTCTTGAGCTCAATAAACTCACTGTTTTTGTCTTTATTTTACAGATTAGGACACTTACCTTAGCCAGAAAGACAGCTAGTCAATGGCAGATCATGTATGCTTTCCAGTTATGATGAAAATGAAGACCAAGACTATCTGGCACCTTTGTCAATCACACACATGGTTTTGGGATGAGGTGAGTCTATAATTTGTTATCCAACCTGAAATCCTTTGGTTCAACAGTCACAAAGCAGAACTGTTCATCAAGACCAGTGGTCACCCTATAGGTAGATAAGGAGGTGCAGTAGGTCATGTAAGCCTTTGGACTCATTATTTTTAATTTTTATTTTATATTGGAGTGTAGTTGATTCATAATGTTGTATTAGTTTCAGGTGTACAACAAAATGATTCAGTTATACATATATGTGTGTGTGTATATATATATATATATATATATATACACGTGTCCACTCTTTCAAATTCTTTTCTCATTTAGATTATTACAGAATATTGAGTAGAGTTTCCTGTGCTATACAGTAGTGTGTTTATGTTAATCCTAAACTCCTTATTTATCTCCCCCCTCCACATTTCCACTTTGGTAACCATAAGTTTGTTTTCAAAGTGTGTAAGTCTTTCTGTTTTGTAAATAAGTTCATTTGTATCATTTTTTATTAGATTTGACATATAAGTGATATCTTATGATATTAGTCTTTTTCTGTCTGACTTACTTCACTTAATATCATGACTTCTATTTATAGATCCATCCATGTTGCTACAAATGGCATTATTTTATTCTTTTATGACTGAGTAATACTCCATTGTATATGTGTACCACATATTCTTTATCCATTCCTCTGTCAACAGACATTTAGGTTGTTTCCATATCTTGGCTATTGTAAAGATTGCTACTGTGAGTGTTAAGGTACATGCATGTTTTCAAATTATGGTTTTCTCCAGACATATGCCAAAAAGTGGGATTGTTAGATCATATTTTCAACTCTATTTTTAGTTTTTTAAGGAACCTCCATACTGTTCTCCATAGTGGTTGTAGTTGTATCATTTACATTCCCACCAACAGTCTAGAGGGGTTCCCTTTTCTCTGCACCCTCTCTAGCATTTATTGTTTGCGGTCTCATTCTGGTAATCAGATGTGTCTCTAAAATGTACTTCTGTTTTCTGACTTGTACCTCTGGTCCTTTCGATCTTGTAACCTTTGTACTTGATGAGGCCAGGTCCTCGGAACAGTTTTGAGATCCAGTCCTGTTTACTCCCACTGATTGCTGGTTTTACTGCTGCTCTGATTGGCCAGAGCTTGGGCAATGGAGAAATCAGGAGCTGGATCAAAGAGGAGAACATGGGTGTGACACGTGCGCCTACATACAGCAATTCTCTTTCCAAGGTCCAAGTTCCTATCTTTAGGTCCAGGGAAAATGTTTTCAAACAGGACTGGTGGCTGGTTCTAGACAAGCCAGCATAAGATATTCAGGCAGAGGATGAAAGAGATTTTTTTCCAGACATTGAGTGTGTGTTTTGTTGGGTTTTGTTTTTAGAAAAGTGTAGCAGTTAATCAATGTTTATTGATTATCACTGGTGGCCTCATCTATGAGCTGTGAAGGAAAACTAAGAAATATGACAAGGGAAGGAAAGAAAATACAATCATTCCATTATTGCTTGTGGTAAAGCTGGAGAAGGAAATGGCAACCCACTCCAGTATTCTTGCCTGGAGAATCCCATGGACAGAGGAGCCTGGTGGGCTACAGTCCATGGGGTCACAAAGAGTCCGACACAACTGAGCAACTTCACTTCAAAGAACTAACTACAGGGATAGAGAGCTAAGGGCATTAAAATGGTACTATACTTGTGGTGCTGGAGAAGACTCTTGAGAGTCCCTTGGACTGCAAGGAGATCCAACCAGTCAATCCTAAAGGAAGTCAGTCCTGAATATTCTTTTGAAGGCCTGATGCTGAAGCTGAAACTCCAATACTTTGGCCACCTAATGTGAAGAACTGACTAACTGGAGAAGACCCCGATGCTGGGAAAGATTGGGGGCAGGAGGAGAAGGGGACCACAGAGGATGAGATGGCTGGATGGCATCACTGACTTGATGGACATGAGCTTCAGCAAGCTCTGGGAGGTGGTGATGGACAGGGAAGCCTGGCTTGCTGCAGTCCATGGGGTCTCAAAGAGTTGGACCTGACTGAACAACTGAACTGATACTTGTAAAGGCAACTGTTAGAACAAATATACAAATCTTTCTAAATATCAGAGTTCACTTCAGTCACTCAGTCGTGTCCGACTCTTTGCGACCCCATGAATCACAGTACGCCAGGCCTCCCTGTCCATCACCAACTCCTGGAGTTCACTCAGACTCACGTCCATCGAGTCAGTGATGCCATCCAGCCATCTCATCCTCTGTCATCCCCTTCTCCTCCTGCCCCCAATCCCTCCCAGCATCAGGGTGTTTTCCAATGAGTCAACTCTTCGCATGAGGTGGCCAAAGTATTGGAGTTTCAGCTTCAACATCAGTCCCTCGAATGAACACCCAGGACTAATCTCCTTTAGGATGGACTGGTTGGATCTCCTTGCAGTCCAAGGGACTCTCAAGAGTCTTCTCCAACACCACAGTTCAAAAGCATCAATTCTTCAGCACTCAGCTTTCTTCACAGTCCAACTCTCACATCCATACATGACTACTGGAAAAATCATACCCTGGACTAGATGGACCTTTGTTTGCAAAGTAATATCTCTGCTTTTGAATATGCTATCTAGGTTGGNAGGGGATCTTCATGACTCAGGGATCAAACCCGTGTCTCTTGTCTCCTACATTGGCAGGTGGGTTCTTCACCACTAGAGCCACCTGGTACAATCTAATACACTAATTTTTGCTAACCAAAGAGGAGTGGATAATTTCTCCTGTAGAAGCTTTGTCTTTTCAGTTATGTCTTTAGGACCCCGTCCCTTGCCTGTGTTTGATTCAGTTTTGGTAGGAGTTAGATTTAAATTCCTTCTAATATGTGGGCTCATCTACTTTTCTTACAGTTGGTTCTTAGCATCCAAGTCATTTCTGGTGCTTAATAAATCACTACTCAACCATCTTAATATTTAGGACTGTGGAATGATTGGCTTTGGTATATGGAAAACTATTTAACAGTGTTTCTTTTCACTTTCAGTGAGAATGGGTCTGGCCTTACTACATAAATTGTGGAGCACTCTGCTGAAAAAACTGTTTAAAATAGGATTAGAATGATTAATTTGCAGTAATTTTGTATAACTGGAAAATAGTATGGGATTCAAACTACCCTTAACCACGTTTTTGTTGTATTTTGGAATGATTAAGTATCTTTGTCACATAATTGTAATACTTATATAGGAATAGAAACTTTCACTCCCCACTCAAAAATATAGTTACATGTCGATTACCTGTAGTTGGAGAGGGAGGGATGAGGTTAGAGGTGGGA
This sequence comes from Neotragus pygmaeus, assembly GCA_006410875.1. Lineage (NCBI taxonomy): Eukaryota > Metazoa > Chordata > Mammalia > Artiodactyla > Bovidae > Neotragus > Neotragus pygmaeus. The sequence goes on from SJYV01025531.1 coordinate 508,113, forward strand.
AAAGGGAGATGTTGATATGGATAGTTAGAATGGGAGCAATATTTGCAGCTTCTGCTTTCTCCAGGATAGGCAAGAAAATGGAAAATGTCATTGGGAGTTGTGTCAGGGTCCCCACAACCAGCCTCGGGTTTGGTGATTCACAGGAAGTCATAGAATCCTGAAAAGCTGTTCTACTAGTGGTTTCAGTTTATTACAGTAAAAGTACAGATTAACCTCAGCAAAGGAAAAATGCACATAGGGCAGAGTCCAGGAGACACAAGGTTTGAGCTTCTAGTAGTCCTCTCACAGTGGAGTTGCACAGGAATGTTCTTGATTCTTCCGTCAGTGATGTAGACAACACATATGACACATTGCCAACCAGGATTGGTCATCCAAGCCTAGGTGTCCATAATTTTTATTCCATGCCTACAAGACCCCCTCCCCTGGTTAGTCTTATAGGCATGGAATGCGTACCCACTTTAGCTACTCAACCTGCAACCCCTCCAGAGATCAAGCTAATACAGCATGGCCCATGACCCACATAAACAAAAAAGACATTCGCTATAAATCACACCGTGAGCATAGACTAAGTGGTGTGACACAATATATCAGATATATAAAGAAAACTTTACCAGGAAGAATATTCCAGGGGCTCAGAGGTTCTTTCCCAGAAGACAGTCAAGGGCAAGTTCTTTCTTTTGGAATGTACAGGGTTTGAGTGACTGCACAAAAGCTCACCATCAACAAGACTTTGGGGAAATGGTTGAGGAGTGTGCTGAGGGAGTTGATGTAACCAGAGGCTCTCCTGAAGTAAAAGAGAAAGAGAGCCTGAAAATACAAAGCATTCCTCACTGGAGAATATCCATGTTTTGATAATGGCAAGAGTTGATATAATAACATTTAAATTCCTTTAGTGTTTATTATTGACCAGTCTCTGAGTAGTTAAAATTTTTATATGTACTTGAGTGCTGAGCTGTGTATGATTCTTTGCAACCCCATGCAGTGTAGCCCGCCAGGCTCCTGCGTCCATGGGATTTCTGGCAAGAATACTGGAGTGGGATGCCATTTCCTCCTCTAGCGGATCTTCCCGACCCAGGGATAAAACCACATCTCCTGTGTCTCCTGCCTTGGCAGGCAATTCTTTACCACTGAGCCACCAGGGAATCATTTTTGTATGGTTCAAGTTAAGTGAATGGAAGAAGATCTGGCCTATTTTCTGTGTACTTATAGTAAGATATTTTTAAAGGCTGCTTTGTTTATCTGTAGGCTTCTTAGCTTTTCTGTAGCTTATTTATTCACATTAATTGCCAAGGAAAGCTGGTGAATCTTATGGAACTTGGTTTCAACAGGACCCTTTGATAGGAAAGTTGCCTGTAACAACTTTGTGATTTCTCTCCCAAGGAGATTTTGCCACTTCTGTCAATATTTTTCTTGCCCAGGAAAGTTGTTTATCTAAAAGTCATAGTCTAATGAAACAGTTGTACAAGGTGAAGATGCAGCGAAGGAGCTCTGACTGTAGCATTCATTCATAAAATGAGAACACCTTTCAAATTGGATGTGTTTTTCAGGGAAGAAGAGTTCTCCCAAGTCATAGTTTTCCAGAACTGTAGATCTTTTCTAATAGTAGGACAGTTTTATGTGGCAGCCCAGTGTCCATAGGGTGACTTGCTCCAGCTTAATAAAAGGAAACTGTAGATGTAGGTCTGGTAATATTTACTTTTATTCGTATTTAGTTAATTTTGTTTTTCTGGAGTATTATGATCTATTACTTCCTCCTTGGAGAACTACCATTTTGCACTTGGCCTCTAATTTCTTTCCTTGCTCCCAAAGCTACAGAATACCCGGTGTGAAACTGACTATACGATCCTAAGACTGACCTTTGGTATTTACTGTCCAGCTCTCTGACTCTGGCTTTTTTTAGGGCAACATCTCTGAAATAGGCCTTTGTCCTTGACCTCTTGTTCTAAAGTTCCTGCAGAAAGCCTGCTATATTATGTTAAAAAATCTAAATCTTAACGTTACTTAAAACTGTCATGTGGATTGTAGAATACATTTTTTCTCCTATTTTTTTGGATCTACTTTTATTTTCATAGTTTCCAGCCATGTGAGTGGTGTTTAAATAGGACAGTTTTGGCATTTGAGTTGAATTTACATTTATACAGTGAACTCACAAATGAAACTTTGTACTCATGGTTAAAAAAACAAAACTGAACCAGCCTTAACACCTCCTTCTAGGAGTCCTCATTAATCAAGTATTTTTGAGCTTTAAGTAAGTCCATTTTGATTTTTCAGAAATATTTTAATAGCTTAAGATTTCTCATTTTAGCTATCATCTTTAATTTCTAAAATGCCCTTATATGTTTTTCTTTTTGTCCCCTATAATCTGAAACATGACTAAAATTACATTCTTACCTAACGGGAGTATATAGAATAAAAAGTCTTAATACTGTGTATGGTGCCCAGTACTTTATTTTCTTTCTTACTATTATTAACGTCACACATATCTCTTCAAAGATTTTGTGTACCCAGATGTGTTTTGCAGAATATCCAAGCAGAGCCAGTATGTATATTAGATATTAAAGTGAAGCACGACAGCCCTTAGTCGTATAGCGATCTCTTTTGTCTTGCTTTATTTTGCCCATTAGCTTTATTGCCCTCTGTTACATACTGTGTGATTTTTAGTCTTTATTGTATTTGTGATCTCTCTTACCTACTAGAAGGTAATTTCTATGCAGGTAGAGATTGGGGGGCGGGGTCTGCTTTATTAAAACTGATGTCTTCTTAGGACCTGGACTAGGCCTGGCTCTTGGCAAGTGTTCATTGAATATTTGTTAAGTATTGAATCAGTTAATCCTCACAGAATGTACTCTCCTACCTCTATCTTGACTGTCTTACTTTTTTACTTTCTATGACTTCATCATTGGGGTTTTGAGGTTCTTTTGTTTTCCATTGAAAATATGTATCTTTTTCACCTGAAGTTCAGCTTTTTTTCCTAGGGTGTGTTATTATACTAGGTCCTCCAATCTGAGTGTTATCTCAACATTCAACATATTTACTTGATATTCTTACTTTTTTTAGATATGAAAAATGAGGGCTGGAAACTTTCTGACTCTATGCTTATATGATAGTTTACATATTATCATAGATCTAATTAACATGTACATTTCCTTACATGACAACAGTATTCTGAGAATCTTTTTTAAAAATTAATTCATTTATTTTCATTGGAGACTAATTACTTTACAATATTGTAGTGGTTTTTGCCATACATTGGCATGAATCAGCCATGGGTGTACATGTGTTCCCCATCTTGAACACCCCTCTCACCTCTCTCCCCATCCCATCCTGAGAATCTTTTATGTATCCTCATACACCTCAGAATTAATATCATTNTGTATATAAGTGAAATAAGCAGGGTGACAATATACAGCCTGACGTACTCCTTTTCCTATTTGAAACCAGTGTGTTGTTCCATGTCCAGTTCTAACTGCTGCTTCCTGACCTGCATACAGAGTTCTCAAGAGGAAGGTTAGGTGGTCTGGTATTCCCATCTCTTGAAGAATTTTCCACAGTTTATTGTGATCCACACAGTCAAAGGCTTTGTCATAGTCAATAAAGCAGAAATAGATGTTTTTCTGGAACTCTCTTGCTTTTTCCATGATCCAGCGGATGTTGGCAACTTGATCTCTGGTTCCTTTAAAACCAGCTTGAACATCTGGAAGTTCATTGTTCACGTATTGCTGAAGCCTGGCCTGGAGAATTTTGAGCATTATTTTACTAGCGTGTGAGATGAGTACAATTGTGAGGTAGTTTGAGCATTCTTTGGCACTGCCTTTCTTTATGATTGGAATGAAAACTGATCTTTTCCAGTCCTGTGGCCACTGTTGAGTTTTCCAAATATCAGAGTAACAAGACAAAATAACTATAGACTACATAATGAAATATTTTTAAAAACTATAGCTATTCAATCACAAATAGTAAAATTAATATGATAGAACAAAGACCAAGCATATTTGACCTGTTATTAGAGTAAATTTTATTGCAATAAAATGATTTTCAGAATGAATCACAGAGCAAACCCAACCCTATGTTATATGTAAGAAATACATCTAAAACAAAACCACAGAAAAAAACAAATATGCACCAGGGAAATATAGACACAAAGAAAGAAGGTAGTTATCTCAATATCAGATAAGATAGAGTTCGGAACAGATATACCCAACTGAATGCAGAGTTCCAGAGAATAGCAAGGAGAGATAAGAAGGTCTTCTTAAGTGAACAGTGCAAAGAAGCAGAAGAAAATGATAGAATGGGAAAGACTAGAGATCTCTTCAAGATCTCTCCTTGATTGGAGATATCAAGGGAACATTTCATGCAAGCATGGGCATGATAAAGGGCAGAAAAGGTAAGGACCTAACAGAAGCAGAAGAGATTAAAAAGAAGTGGCAAGAATACACAGAACTATACAAAAAAATTATACTAATGACCTAGGTAACCACAATGGTGTAGTCACTCACCCGGAGCCTGACATCCTGGAGTCTGAAGTCAAGTGGGCCTTATGAAACATCTTACAAAACTAGTGGAGGTGATGAAATTCCAGCTGAGCTATTCCAAATCCTAAAAGATTATGCTATTACAGTGCTACACCCAGTATGTCAGAAAGCTGGAAAATTCAGCAGTGGCCACAGGACTGGAAAAGGAAGTTTGCATTCCAATCCCAAGGAAGTGTGAGTGTGAAGTTGCTCAGTCATGTCCGACTCTTTGTGATCCCATGGACTGTAGCCTACCAGGCTCCTCCATCCATGGGATTCTCCAGGCAAGAGTACTGGAGAGGGTTACCATTTCCTTCTCCAGAGGATCTTCCCAACCCAGGGATCGAACCCGGGTCTCCTGCATTCTAAGCAGAAGCTTTAACCTCTGAGCCACCAGGGAAGTCCTAATCCCAAAGAAGGGCAATGCCAAAGAATGTTCAAACTACTGTACAATTGTGCTCATTTCCCAGGCTAGTGAGGTTATGCTCAAAATCCTTCAAGCTTGGCTTCAACAGTACGTGAACTGAGAACTTCCAGATATACAGGCTGGGTTTAGAACAGGCAAAGGAACCAGAGATCAAATTGCCAACATTCACTGGATCTTAGAGAAAGCAAGGGAGTTCCAGAAAAACATCTACTTCTGCTTCATTGACTATGCTTAAGCTTTTGACTGTGTGGATCACAACAAACTGTGGATAATTCTTAAAGAAATGGGAATACCAGACCACCTTACCTGTCTCCTGAGAAACCTGTCTGCAAGTCAAGAAGAAACTGTCAAAAGCAGGCATGAAACAACTGACTGGTCCAAAATGGAAAGGAGTATGACAAGGCTATATATTGTCACCCTATTTATTTAACTTATATGCAAAATACATGATGTGAAATGCTGGGCTGGATGAATCACAAGCTGGAATCAAGGTTGCTGGGAGAAATATCAATAAGCTCAGATATGCAGATGATACCACTCTAATGGCAGAAAGTGAAGAGGAACTAGAGTTTCTTGATGGGGATGAAAGAAGAGGGTGAAAAACCTGGCTTAAAACCCAACATTAAAAAAACTAAAATCATGGCATCTGGTCCCATCACTTCATAGATGGGGAAAAATGGAAGCAGTGGCAGATTTTATTTTCTTGGGCTCCAAAATCACTGCAGATGGTGACTGCGGCCATTAAATTAAAAGACGCTTACTTCTTGGGTGGAAAACTATGACAAACCTAGACAGCATATTAAAAAGCAGAGACATCACTTTGCCGACAAATATCATACAGTCAAAGCTATGGTTTTTTCAATAGTCATGTACAGATGTGAGAGTTGGACCATAAAGAAGACTGAGTGCTGAAAAACTGATTCTTTTGAATTGTGGTGCTGGAGAAGATGCTTGAGAATCCGTTAGATAGCAAGGAGATCAAACCAGTCAATTCTAAAGGAGATCAACTCTGAATATTCATTGGAAGGACTGATGGTGAAGCTGAAGTTCCAATACTTTGGCCACTTAATGTGAACAGCTGACTCATTGGAAAAGATCCTGATGCTGGAAAGATTGAAGGCAAAAGAAGAAGAGGGCAGCAGAGGATGAGATGGTTAGATAACATCACTGACTCAAAGGACATGAATCTGAGAAAATTTCTGGAGATGGTGAAGGACAGGGAAGCCTGTGTGCTGCAGCCCATTGGGTTGAAAGAGTTGGACACAGCTTAGTGACTGAACAACGACAGGACAGATAAGGTGACATTCAGTACAAAGATCATTAAATGAAAAAGAAAGATATATTGTAATCTAAGGAGTATAGTTCAATAAAGACAATATTTTCTTCCAACTTTACTGAAATACAGTTGACAAATGACATTGTATAATTTTAAAGTATACGGCATGATGAGATATATATATATATGATATATATACATATATATATAACTCTGATAAATATATATATTGGAGAAGGCAACGGCACCCCACTCCAGTACTCTTGCTTGGAAAATCCCATGAACAGAGGAGCCTGGTGGGCTGCAGTCCATGGAGTCGCACAGAGTCAGACACAACTGAAGCGACTTAGCAGCAGCAGCATATATATGTGTGTGAAATGGTTATTGCAATAGGGTTGCTTATGGCACCCCACTCCAGTACTCTTGTCTGGAAAATCCAATGAACAGAGGAGCCTGGTGGGCTGCAGTCCATGGGGTCGCCAAGAGTCGGACACGACTGAGCGACTTCACTTTCACTTTTCACTTTCATGCATTGGAGAAGGAAATGGCAACCCACTCCAGTGTTCTTGCCTGGAGAATCCCAGGGACGGGGGAGCCTGGTGGGCTGCTATCTGTGGGGTCGCACAGAGTCGGACACAACTGAAGCGACTTAGCAGCAGCAGCGGCAACACGTGTCACCTCACATAGTTACTTTTTTGCACTGAGAACTTTTAATATCTACTGTCTTAGCAAATTTCAAGTATACAATATAATATTTTAATGATAGTCACCATGCTGTATATGAGAACTCCAGAACTTACTCATTTATAGCAAAAAAACTTCTACTTTTGATCTTTCTATTTTCCCCACCCTCCAGTGCCTGGTAACAACCAATCTACTCTGATTTTATGAGTTTGACTAAGACAACATTTGTAAATATCAATACACCAAAGAATATAGTTTCCACATTTATAAAGCAGAAGTTACAAGACATGAAAGAAATAAGCAGACATATATAAGTAGAAGAGGAATACAATTGACTCTGTAAGAATAGATCAAGAAGACAAAAATAAGTAAAGATAAGGATATTTAAGTAACTAATGAGATAGAACTAATTAAACTGTGTAATCAAAGAATAAACATTTTGTTTTCCCCAAAAGCTATGACTGTTTTCATAGAAACCAATTGTACATTGACCCATAAATAAATCTTCAATAAATTCTCAAAGTTAGATGCAGTTTGGATAACATTTTGTAGCTATTAAATTATATATCACACAATTCACTAAACACTGATAACAAAATAGAAAGGAGAAAGTTCCTTCCGTGTGGAAATTTTTTAAAGGCTCTCTTAAACTCTCAAAGAGGGAAATAAAACAGAAATGGAAGACTGTCTTAGGCAACAACAATAATGAAAGTACTCTTTATGCAGATTTGTGGACACAGTCTGTTATGGGTTGAATGGTGTCCCACCCTCTAATCATATGTGGAAGTTCTAACTCCCAGTACCTAGAATGTCACCTTTTAGGGAGATGGGGTCTTTACAGAGGTAATCAAGTTAAAATGAGGTCATTAAGGTGGGCTCCAAATCGATATGACTAGTGTCCTCATGAAAAGGGGAATTTGTTCACAAAGACACACACAGGGAGAGCACTATGTGAAGATAAAGGCAGAGATTGGGGTCATGCTTCTACAAGCCAAGGAACACCAAAGATTGCCAACAAACCACCAGAAGCCAGGGGAGAGGCATAGAACGCCTCTGTTTTATTGCTTTAGAAGAAACTAAACTGGAGAATAGATGGGGAAACAGTGGAAACAGTGTCAGACTTGATATTTTGGGGCTCCAAAATCACTGCAGATGGTGACTGCAGCCATGAAATTAGAAGACGCTTACACCTTGGAAGAAAAGTTATGACCAACCTAGATAGTATATTCAAAAGCAGAGATGTTACTTTGCCAACTAAGGTCCGTCTAATCAAGGCTATGGTTTTTCCTGTGGTCATGTATGGATGTGACAGTTGGACTGTGAAGAAGGCTGAGCACTGAAGAATTGATGCTTTTGAACTGTTGGAGTTGACTCTTGAGAGTGTCAACTCTCAAGTGTTGGAGAAGACTCTTGACAGTCTCTTGGACTGCAAGGAGATCCAACCAGTCCATTTGAAGGAGATCAACCCTGGGATTTCTTTGGAAAGAATGATGGTAAAGCTGAAATTCCAGTACTTTGGCCAGCTCATGCGAAGAGTTGACTCATTGGAAAAGACTCTGATGCTGGGAGGGATTGGGGGCAGGAGGAGAAGGGGACGACAGAGGATGAGATGGCTGGATGGCATCACTGACTTGATGGACGTGAGTCTGAGTGAACTCTGAGAGATGGTGATGAACAGGGAGGCCTGGCATGCTGCAATTCATGGNAAAAGACTCTGATGCTGGGAGGGATTGGGGGCAGGAGGAGAAGGGGACGACAGAGGATGAGATGGCTGGATGGCATCACTGACTTGATGGACGTGAGTCTGAGTGAACTCTGAGAGATGGTGATGAACAGGGAGGCCTGGCATGCTGCAATTCATGGGGTCACAAACAGTCGGACACGACTGAGTGACTGAACTGAACTGAAACCGGAGAAGGCAATGGCACCCCACTCCAGTACTCTTGCCTGGAAAATCCCATGGATGGGGGAGCCTGGTAGGCTGCAGTCTATGGGGTCGCTAAGAGTCAGACATGACTGAGCGACTTCACTTTCACCTTTCACTTTCATGCATTGGAGAAGGAAATGGCAACCCACTCCAGTGTTCTTGCCTGGAGGATCCCAGGGACTGGGGAGCCTGGTGGGCTGCCATCTATGGGGTCGCACAGAGTCAGACACAACTGAAATGACTTAGCAATAGCAACCCTACCAACAACTTGATCTTTGATGTCTTGCCTGCAGAACTGTGAGGCAATGTATTTCTATTGTCCAAGCCACCCAGTATACAGTATTTTTTAATGGTAGCCCTAGGAAATGAATACACAGCTAAATCAATGTAGACAGGAAAATCGTAATCAAATAAAAAAAGAGAATAAAAGACAAATTTAAGCACCGTGCTCAAAAAGTTATAAAAAGCATACAAAAATAAATCGAAAGCTATCAGAAATAGTACTAATGATAAAAATAGAAATTAATGAATTAGAAAGCAGATAAAGAGTACTAATAATCCCAAATCTAGTTCTTTTTAAAATGTTATTTGTTTATTTTTGACGGCTCTGGGTCTCTGTGTGGGCTCTCTCCAGTGGCTAGCGGGGGCTTCTCTCCAGCTGGCAGTGTGCAGGCTTCTCATCGCGGTGGCTTCTCTTACTGTGGAGCCCAGCGCCGGGTGCAGAGGCTTCAGCAGTTGTGCTGCATGGGGCTATGTGCCTCCTGGCATGTGGAATCTTCCCAGACCGGGAATCAAGCCTGTGTCCCCTGAACTGACAGGTGGATTCTTAATTACTGAGCCACCAGGGGCATCCGCAAGTCTAGTTCTTTGCAAAAATAAGATAGCTAAATCATTAGAAAACATAACCGTGTCTGACTCTTTGCGATCCCACGGACTGTAGCCCACCAGACTCCTCTGTACAGGGCATTCTCCAGGAAGGAACACTGGAGTGGGTTGCCATGCCCTTCTCCAGGGATCTTCCTGAACCAGGGATTGAGCCTGTGTCTCCTGTAGCTCCTGCACTGCAGGCAGATTCTTTATCGCTGAGCCACTGGAAAATATATGTGTATATATATGTATACACATATATACAAAACTCTTAAAACTCAGTGATAATGAGCCAAAGATTAATAGAAAATTCACCAAAGAAGATGTAAGATGGCAAATAAGCATATGAAAAGACTGAAAATATCATTACTCATTACAAAAATGCAAATTATAACCATAGGAAGATACCATAACAGATCTATCAGAATGACTAAAATTTTAAAAGATTCACCACAAGTTTTGGAGTGAATGTGGAGAAAATTTGATGTTCATGGGAATGTAAAATGGTAGTCACTTTGGAAAACAGTTTGGCTGTCTCTGGAAAAATTCAGCATACCCCTATTGTATGATTCCTCTCTTAGGTATTTAATCAGGAGAAATAACAGCCTATGTTCATAAGAAGACTTGATACAATTTTTTATATTAACTTTGTAATATCACCAAACTGGAAACAACCTTAATGCTTGTTCTTCAACATGTAAATAAATAGATTGTGGTGAAAAAAAAAAAAAGAAAACATAACCAGGAAAGAAGAACCAATATACAAACACCAAGTGAAAACTGAAAGGGATAGAAAAACTTACAAATAAAATATCAGTTCTCAAAAAAAGGTCAATTCTTCCTAATTTAATTTACACATTTAATGTGATCATAATAAGATATTTGGAGTTTTGTTTTTCATCAAAGAAGCTTATTCCAAAATTCACTTGAAAAAATAAACAAACTAGAATAATAAGAAAAGTATTCATAAGTAAGAGAAATGACTAGACTTACCACTTATAAAAACATGCAAAGCCTCAATAATACTATCCAACCATAAAAGAAGCGAAATCTTGCCATTTACAACAGCATGGATGGATCTTGGTAAGTGAAATGAGTCAGACGGAAAAAGAGAAACACCATATGACTTCAATCATATGTAGAATATTTAAAAAAAACCAAATGAACAAACACAAGAAAGCGACAACAAAAACATAGATACAAAGAACAGAGTAGGGGTTAACAGAATGGAATGGGGGTGGGAAGAGGGCAAAACAGGTAAAGGGCATCAACTGTACAGTGATGGAAACTAACCTTTGGTGGTAAGTACATTGTAGTATTTACGGAAGTCTAAATATAATGTTATATAATGTTATAAACCAATGTAACCTCAGTTTAAAAAAAATCAAGTGCTGGTAAGGATGTGTAGTAACTGGAACTCACACTTCTGATCTGGGTACAAATTAGAACAATCACTTTGGGGCATATTTGCCAATATTTGATAAAGCTAAGCCCTCACTACTCTATAACCCAGTGTTCCTCTCCAGGTTACATCTTCAACAAAAATGTATATACATGTGAACCATTATTTGTATTAGCTGCAATCTGAGAACAATGCACAAGTCTATCAACAATAGAATGGATAAAGGCATTTTCACATAATGGAATACTATACAACAACGAAAACAAATATGCTATTGCTATATAAAATGTGTTGGATGAATTCCACTAATGTAATATTGAAAGAAGCCAGACCCCAAAGCGTATATACTGTATGATTCTGTTTATCAAAGTTCAAACAGTTAAATTTAGTAATAATATTAGCATTCAGAGTAATGGTAACTTTGGGGAAGAGTTGATGGTAGTTAAGTGTGAAGGAATATTCGGGGAGGCTTCTGAGGGGTTGATAATAACAGTTGATCTGCGTGCTGATGGTAAGTATGTTCACTTTGGAAAAATTAATTAGGTACTTTCTATATGATACACTGTATTTCAGTGAACATTTATTAAATCAAAACAAAAAAATGGAGGCTTAAGCATTCATTCATTTTTCCTATTGAATCTCATGGGATTAGTTACATCAGGGAGGTGAAAAGGCAATATATTTTAGTTTGAATTACATCCTTATAGACTTCCAGCATGCCAGAGATATGGGTTCAATTCCTGGGCTGGGAAGATCTCATGGAGGAGGACACGGCAACACACTCTAGTATTCTTGCTTGGAGAATGCCATGGACAGAGGAGCCTGGCGGGCTACAGTCCACAGGTCCCAAAGAGTCAGACACAACCGAAGCAACTGAGCACAGCAGACACATACTTATCACACGAATCTAGGTCACTTAGGTGGAGAAGGAAAGGGCCATCCACTCCAGTATTCTTGTCTGCAGAATCCCATAGACAGGGAGCCTTGCAGGCCACAGTCCATAGGGTCGCGAAGAGTTGAACACAACTGAAGCGACTATGCAAGCAAGCCAGCAAGATTACTTAGGTGCCTAATTATTTTGTGTATCTACCGGAGAAGGCAATGGCAACCCACTCCAGTACTCTTGCCTGGAAAATCCCATGGGCGGAAGAGCCTGGTAGGCTGCAGTCCATGGGGACGCTAAGAGTCAGACATGACTGAGCAACTTCACTTTCACTTTTCACTTTCATGCATTGGAGAAGGACATGGAAACGCACTCCAGTGTCCTTGCCTGGAGAATCCCATGGGCGGAGGAGCCTGGTGGGCTGCAGTCCATGGGGTCGCTAAGAGTCGCACACGACTGAAGAGACTTAGCAGCAGTAGCAGCAACAATACATAATGTATAGTCAATAACATTTGTGGAACAATTGCAATTTCCTATTCATTTTCTTATTTAATTCTAACACCAAAATACATAGTGTAGCAGGGAGGTCAGATATTGTCTCAGTTTTAGAGATGAGAAAATTAAGTCCCAAAGAGATTGAGAGACGTGCCCAAAGTTACCCAATCAGAATTTGTATGTAATTAAAAAATATAAAGGCAACTAGCTGTAGCTGTGTAATATACCACATGCATTTTTATCTTCCTTCACGGTTCAGAAATCCCAGGCAGCAGGAATTTAAGAGCCGAGATATTTGGGTGCAGCGCTTCCCTGTTCCTTACCCAGCCAGATTGCACAGTATTTCCGTGTTGCAGTCCATACCCACTAATAGACTCTGGCTGGAACACGACATTTATCTCCTTCTCATTTGTACCACACAAATGAAGTTAAAATAATGGCACTTTGTTGGCACAGAGGAAAGCCAGTTCCAAAGTGTCCCACTTTTTCTCTTCTACTGAGTGTTCAGAGTTGATGCGAAGTAACAAATGTTCTGGCCCAATTTGAGAACATAGCCTGGTTGTGTTGTAAAGATCAGGGCTTACCCTTCCAACAAGTGGTTAGGCACGGGGCCTCCCATCCTGCCTGGACCCACGGAGTCCCAGCTCCTGGAAAAAAGTTCTGGAGTGATCATCTATGAAGGTGAAGCAAAAAGGAGACTGAGCTGGTGGTGACTGGGTGCCAGTTCCTGCTGAGATCCCAAGGGACACAGTGGGAAAGAGGCTGGACCAGAAGCTGGAAGACCTGGTTGAAGTCTTCATTTTTGGAGAAGATTCTTGAGAGTCCCTTGGACTGCAAGGAGATCCAACCAATCCATTCTGAAAGAGATCAGCCCTGGGATTTCTTTGGAAGGAATGGTGCTAAAGCTGAAACTCCAATACTTTGACCGCCTCATGCGAAGAGTTGACTCATTGGAGAAGACTCTGACGCTGGGAGGGATTGGGGGCAGGAGGAGAAGGGGACGACAGAGGATGAGATGGCTGGATGGCATCACTGACCCGATGGACGTGAGTCTGAGTGAACTCCGGGAGTTGGTGATGGACAGGGAGGCCTGGCTTGCTGCGATTCAAGGGTGGCAAAGAGTCGGACACGACTGAGCGACTGAACTGAACTGAACTGTGGGAACCTGAACAAACCACAAACCGCATCCTCACGCAGTGTCATGTAAAGAGCCCTGGACTCAGAGTCAGACAAATCTGAATTCAAGTTGGGCATCTTACCAGCCGTGTAACCTTGGCTCAGTGTGTGACCATTTCTGATCTCATTTTCCTCATCTGTAAACCAAAGGGACTGTGTGGATACCCTTAAGCAGCCATTTCCTGCTAGTTCATATTAGATTTCTGAAGATCCACGTCCCCATCTGTGAAGTGGGAGTGGCTGATTTCTGCCAGTTTATTAGGTTGTTGAGAGAGACAACGGGAGCAGGTAGCAGTAGGCACCTGGGAGGTTTTCTTAGTATTAAATTGAGAGCTGCTCCCTAGATTCTTAGCAGCATAACCATTAACCCCACTTTCTTTTATGGTCCCTTTGATAGGCTGCATTTTCTTGAAACCATTAGCTTACATTACCTGCTTTTTAAAGATCTGCTCATCCCTCAGTGAAAGGCAATTTAGTCATCACATGGAACCAACAGAACAGCATTCCACTGGCTACCAGGGGGAGGGAGAAGTCGTTTTGTGTTCTAATTTCACCCACTATCTTTTCTTCCACTGCTCCACCAATCTCAGGCCTAAGCAGCAGGGGAGTAGCCCTGCTCCATGTCACCAGACAGTGAGGTTTACTGCAGGAGAATCAAGCTATGCCCCCCTCCCAGTGGGGAGGGGCCAGAACTCCACTGTGGGAGGGGCCGGAACATTCAGGACAGCGGGAAGAAGGAACGCGGTTCTCAGCGGTCTCTCTCTTGGGTTCACGGGACTTCAGGCATTTTCATGCCCCTGTGGTCACTCTGGGTGGTGGGGGTCTTATAGAATCTCTGCCCTATGGCGATGAACAGGAGCAAAGCAAGAACCTCCCTCTGAACTTGAGGGAACCTTTAGATCGGCTATCTGTAACTGGGGCTGGGGTGGGGAGATGAGGGCGGAGGGAGGGTTAAAGGAGGCACAGCGCCCCCAGAGGCCAGCATGTTAGTTGCAGAAGCGGTCAGAGGGAGCCCCAGGAGGGTAGAGGTTGCAGGTTTGGAGAGACTAGGCTATGAGGTCCATGCTCCTACCTTGGAGAGTGTCCTATCGGAGTCCTCAGGCTGTATTGAATCAAATAGTGTCCCCCCAAAACTTCATGTCCACCTGGATCCTCAGAATGTGGACCTTATTTGGAAATAGAGTCTCAGCAGATGTAATTAATTAGGATAAGATCATACTGGATTAGAGGGAACCCTGATCCCATGACTGCTGTACTTTTAACAAGAGGGGAATTTGGACAGAGAAACACAGAGACACAGAGGAAAAGGCCATGTGAAGTCAGAGGTAGCGATTGGACTGTTACAGCTGCAAGTATCTCCAAGGCTTGCTGGCAACCACCAGAAGCTGGGAGGAGGCGAGAAGAATTCTTTCCTGAATCCTTCAAAGGGAGCATGGCCCTGCCAACACCTTGATTTTAGACTTTTAGCCTCTCTAAATGTGAGGGAATAAATTTCTGTTGTTTAAAGCCACCAGTGTGTGGTGCTTTGTTATGGCACTCTTGGGAAACTAATATAGGGCCCAAGCTTTGATTCTTCTTATGGTCCTGCCTACAGCTTAGACCATGCTTCTCCCACCCTGTACTGAATTCTGTGATTCATTCCACCAGCAGCTCAGACAGATGTAAATTTAAAGAGTCCCTCTTGAAGGGGACATATGTACACCTATAGCTGATTCATGTTGATGTTTGACAGAAAATAACAAAATTCTGTAAAGCAATTATCCTCAATTAATAAATAAATTAAAAAAATAATAAAGAGTCCCTCTTCCGGAAGAGAAAGGCACCTGGCCAGATGTGAACCAGCTAACACCACATCATGGCTCTGAACCTACATGAAAAGAGGGACTGTCTCGTCTCCCATCTGCTGCCTATTTTGCACGCATCCTTGCAGGTCCAGGTGGAATCTCAGGGTTCATATAGACCTGAAAGATCCCTGGTCCCCACTGAATGTGTTTAGGGGGAACAACTGACTCAAACCATCCACCCTGGCCAGGCACCATAGTAACCACTTCCATGAGTTATTTTATGACATGAAGTCCTGGTAAGGCACAGGGAAATAACAAGCCACCATCAAGAAAAGGTCAAAGGAGATCCCATGTGTCCTACCAACCTCCCAGAATCCTCCTCGCCGGAATCCATTTTGGGCTGAGCAATGCATGTACCACCAGGAAGGACCTGGAGTCGGAGTGATTGGCCAGAGACAACCCGGAAATTAATTCCATCACCATAAAACTCGAGGCTGTGAGCCCCATGGCAGAGCAGTCCTCCTGGGTTCCCCTTACCCTCTTGCTCTCTCCCTGGGCACCTCTTACCAATAACATCTACTGCTTTGTCAGCTCGTTTGTCTCCTTGGATAATTCGTTTCTGAGTGTTAGACAAGAGTTCACTCTTCAGCCCTGGAAGGGGTTCCCCTTCCTGCAACAAATGCATGACTCCTCTGGGCAATATCCCCAGCAAGAGGTCACCTCACCTTCTGCCTGGGTCCTCCTGGAATCTTCATAAGTCTTACTGCTCCTTACTTCTTCCACTCCACGAATATCACTGATGACCTGTGTGCCCAGCTCTATACAGCAAGCAGATTCAGTCCCTGCACCTATGAAGCTCACGTTCCAGGGTAGATTCACGCCTGGAAAACTCTTCCTTTGTTGGGCCCCAATCCACCACCAAAGCAGGTCTGTTCTTGGTCTAGCTGGGTGGTAGTTAAGGCAGTGAACCTGCGCCCCTCTCTTTAGGCCAGAGCACAGCCTACTGTCACGTCTTGACTGAAGCAGGATCAGGAAACACAAAGACTGTTGCAATGGCATCGTTCTCCCTCTGGTTCGCTTGGATTGCTGTGTAGTCCCCAAANGAGTGGGTTGCCATGTCCTTCTCTCCAATGCATGAAAGGGAAAAGTGAAAGTGAAGTCGCTCAGTCGTGCTCGACTCTTAGCGACCCCATGGACCGCAGCCTACCATGCTCCTCCGTCCATGGGATTTTCCAGGCAAGAGTGTTGGAGTGGGGTGTCATTGCCTTCTCCCAGTCTAGAGCAGGAGTCCCCAATCTCTGGGATATAATGACTGATGACCTGAGGTGGAGTTGATGGTATATTAATAGAAATAAAGTGCACAATAAATGTAATGCTCTTGAATCATCCCCATACCATCCCCCACCTCACCCCAGTGCGTGGAAAAATTATCTTCCATGAAACTGTTCCCTGGTGCCAAAAAGGCTGAGGACCGCTGCTCTAGATGAACTGGTAGGGAAATGTTATGCTTTTTGTTTTTCCATCAACAAGTCTAAGCTGTTAAAAGCTCTCCTGACTCCCTCCCTTTCCTTACAGATGTCTGGTCTTTTCCTCCAACCCTTCTTTATAGAAGCTATGCTATTTATCCTTCTTTCTGAGACCACTATACACATATATATGGAGGTGGCTCACAACATGCTAGCAGATTGCAGAGATATTCCGCTCTGTCTCCCTTTTTTTCATTTAACCACTATTTTCTACCTTGGGTCAGGCACTGCGATACCAGTGGGCATGTGGCAAAGAAAACACTGACAATAGTCTCTGCACATTTCTGTGAGGTAGGAAAATAAATCAGAAGTATACGGAGGACATTAGAGGGCAGCGGGTTTGAGGACAAGCATCAGGGGTGGGGCAGGGGTTGTCACTGTTCATAAAGCAGTCAGGGAAGGCATTGCTGAAGTGACAGCTGAGTGGGTACCAGAAGGAAACTGGGGCAGAGCTCTACCCCCTTATCAGGGAACACTGTAAGTATGAAGACCCAAGGCACCATTTGTGTCTATGCGTTTGCTGTATTAGAGCAGAAAATGCTGAAGTAAACAGAGAATGATGGAAACTTATTCAGCCATGAGAAGGAATGAAGTTCTGATTCATGCTACAACAGGGATGAACCTTGAACACATTATTCTAAGTGAAAGAAGCCACAGATTCTGGTTCCATTTATACAACATGTCTGGCACAGGCAAGGCCAGAGAGACAGGAAAGTAGGTTTTTGGGTGACTAGGGCTTGGGGGGTTGTGTAGAAATGGGGGTAACCCAGGAGCTCCTTAGGCCTTTCCACTGCTATGACTGGTAAATCCTACTCTCCATGAACCATAAAACAGAAGATGCTCTTTGGTTAAAACTCAGTGAAATNGTCCACCTGGATCCTCAGAATGTGGACCTTATTTGGAAATAGAGTCTCAGCAGATGTAATTAATTAGGATAAGATCATACTGGATTAGAGGGAACCCTGATCCCATGACTGCTGTACTTTTAACAAGAGGGGAATTTGGACAGAGAAACACAGAGACACAGAGGAAAAGGCCATGTGAAGTCAGAGGTAGCGATTGGACTGTTACAGCTGCAAGTATCTCCAAGGCTTGCTGGCAACCACCAGAAGCTGGGAGGAGGCGAGAAGAATTCTTTCCTGAATCCTTCAAAGGGAGCATGGCCCTGCCAACACCTTGATTTTAGACTTTTAGCCTCTCTAAATGTGAGGGAATAAATTTCTGTTGTTTAAAGCCACCAGTGTGTGGTGCTTTGTTATGGCACTCTTGGGAAACTAATATAGGGCCCAAGCTTTGATTCTTCTTATGGTCCTGCCTACAGCTTAGACCATGCTTCTCCCACCCTGTACTGAATTCTGTGATTCATTCCACCAGCAGCTCAGACAGATGTAAATTTAAAGAGTCCCTCTTGAAGGGGACATATGTACACCTATAGCTGATTCATGTTGATGTTTGACAGAAAATAACAAAATTCTGTAAAGCAATTATCCTCAATTAATAAATAAATTAAAAAAATAATAAAGAGTCCCTCTTCCGGAAGAGAAAGGCACCTGGCCAGATGTGAACCAGCTAACACCACATCATGGCTCTGAACCTACATGAAAAGAGGGACTGTCTCGTCTCCCATCTGCTGCCTATTTTGCACGCATCCTTGCAGGTCCAGGTGGAATCTCAGGGTTCATATAGACCTGAAAGATCCCTGGTCCCCACTGAATGTGTTTAGGGGGAACAACTGACTCAAACCATCCACCCTGGCCAGGCACCATAGTAACCACTTCCATGAGTTATTTTATGACATGAAGTCCTGGTAAGGCACAGGGAAATAACAAGCCACCATCAAGAAAAGGTCAAAGGAGATCCCATGTGTCCTACCAACCTCCCAGAATCCTCCTCGCCGGAATCCATTTTGGGCTGAGCAATGCATGTACCACCAGGAAGGACCTGGAGTCGGAGTGATTGGCCAGAGACAACCCGGAAATTAATTCCATCACCATAAAACTCGAGGCTGTGAGCCCCATGGCAGAGCAGTCCTCCTGGGTTCCCCTTACCCTCTTGCTCTCTCCCTGGGCACCTCTTACCAATAACATCTACTGCTTTGTCAGCTCGTTTGTCTCCTTGGATAATTCGTTTCTGAGTGTTAGACAAGAGTTCACTCTTCAGCCCTGGAAGGGGTTCCCCTTCCTGCAACAAATGCATGACTCCTCTGGGCAATATCCCCAGCAAGAGGTCACCTCACCTTCTGCCTGGGTCCTCCTGGAATCTTCATAAGTCTTACTGCTCCTTACTTCTTCCACTCCACGAATATCACTGATGACCTGTGTGCCCAGCTCTATACAGCAAGCAGATTCAGTCCCTGCACCTATGAAGCTCACGTTCCAGGGTAGATTCACGCCTGGAAAACTCTTCCTTTGTTGGGCCCCAATCCACCACCAAAGCAGGTCTGTTCTTGGTCTAGCTGGGTGGTAGTTAAGGCAGTGAACCTGCGCCCCTCTCTTTAGGCCAGAGCACAGCCTACTGTCACGTCTTGACTGAAGCAGGATCAGGAAACACAAAGACTGTTGCAATGGCATCGTTCTCCCTCTGGTTCGCTTGGATTGCTGTGTAGTCCCCAAATCCATTTCACAAGGCAATTGGTATTTAAAACACTGTAACCTCGAGAGAGGGGCAACTTCCACGCTTTATTAATCTCCAAATCAAATTAAGTCTCTGAGGTGTGTACTGGGACACACCTTGTCACATCATTTCAAGGTGTGTTAGCACACCTATACTTGACAAAAAGCAATTTAAGTACATAAATTATATAAGGTGGCATACTAATTAAAATGATGGTTCTAATACACTATATTTTATTGTATATGAAAATCTTCTGTAGGTTAATCAAATTAATTGAACAATCTGATGACATTTCATGGATGTTTAAAGCTGGCACCCTTAACAATTAACTAGTATTCCCATTTTATAACAGAGGAAATTAAAGTAGAAAGAGCTGAACTAACTTGTTACAGAAATAAAGATTGAAAGAAGACTCAAACTCAAATCTCTGGGCAACTTCCAAGCAGCCTGGTGAGACTGATTCCCATTTTACAAATGATGCTCTTAAGTGAAAGCTTAGCTGGTTAGCCAGGGTCACGTAGCCAGTGTTACTATGTGCGTGAAGTGGACTACTCTTTTAGTATGAGGTGTACACCTTGATAGAACTTCCCAGGTAGTGCTAATGGTAAAGAACTCACCTGCCAGTGCAAGAGACATAAGAGACTAGAGTTTGACCCCTGGGTTGGGAATATCCCCTGGAGGAGGGCATAGCAACCCACTCCTGTATTCTGGCCTAGAGAATCCCATGGACGGAGGAGCCTGGCGGACCACAGTCCATTGGGTTGCAAAGAGCTGAACATAGCTAAAGCAACTTAGCATGCAAGCAAGCATGTACACCTTGACAGCTGAAGAGAGACAGAGACCATGTAACACGTGTTTCTTTTCTACTTTAAAATTTTATGGTGGGGGACCTCCCTGGTGATTCAATGTTTAGACTCCCTGCTCTCGATACAGGGGCCACAGGCTCAGTCCCTGGTTGGGGAACTAAGATCCCACATGCAGCATGGCATAGCTGAAAAAAAAAAAAAAAATTTGTGGTGAAAGTCGGTCTTCTATTGAATAATGGCATAAAAGACCTTAATGGAGAGAGAACCAAGGCTGGCTCTGAGAGGCCATCTTCCCACTGCCTGGGGTGATCAAGATGAATCTTCACCTGTTGTCAATAAGATGGGTCAGGGAACAATGCTTATATGTGTCCACCTCTTTGCAACGCCTGGACTATAGCTCACCAGGCTCCTCTGTCCATGGGATTCTCCAAGCAAGACTATTGGAGTAGGTAGCCATTCCCTTCTCCAGGTGGGACACTGCAAGGCCATGTATTTATTTCTCTGCTCAGGGAAACGCTCAGGGTTAACAAGGACCCCTAAGTAGGAGACTGAAGGGCATCCATGCCAAGTAGGAAACTGGTTCAAGGAAGCCAGCCCCATGAAGGAGACCCCAGAGCATCAGGAGGAGTCTAGTCTGTGTCATGCTCCTGGTCTACATGCCACTTTTCAGGGCTTTTTCCTAGACCTCTGCTCCACAGACATATGGTGGCACCATCTCCTGGTGCCCGGTTTGGTGCCCTCAAGCCTAATCCAGGCTTGTGATCATACAGGGTTGTCAAAGCAGCCAAGAAGGCCCGAACTGGAGCTGGGCTATTGTTGATGGTGTCATGTCAGCACTTTTAAAATAGTTCTTATCTTTCCTTTGTTCTCACTTCGCAGAATGGTTGATTGTGTCAAAGGAGCTAATTTTAAACAGTTAAGAAGCAAGCATGTGAAAAAGACTGTAGTCTTTTGTTTATTTTATCATTATCCTGGCTATTCAGAAATAACACCACGTGCTAAATGGGTGATTAAAATGCTTACAAGATATAATCTCAGTAAACTGGAAGCCAACTAACTAGAATTAACCAGTTAAACAGAATCTTTCAAGCAGGTGGAGAGAGGGGAAAATGTATTTATGTGGTCAGTTTTTCTTCACATTCTGGAGGAGTTAGCTTTACCTCTCATAAACCTCCCTTATCTCCAGGAGTAGTTGGGACCAATGGTGTTCCAACAATGGTCCATACCACCCATGTCCTCCATCATCAGACCAAGATTCCTTCACAATCCTTTAGCTCTATTAAGTGAGAAAGAAAATGGATCCTGACAGCAGAGCTTGGGAAGTAAAGGCACTCGGGTCATCCCATCCTATAGTGTGCTTTTGTCCATAATTCTTCCTTCATTTTATGCCTTGGCGGCAGCTGCAGCATAGCCTCTCCATGGCTGTAGTATATTTCCATGCCCCATTGATGTGGGCTTGATCATATGACTTGTTCTGACCAATGAGATGTGGGAGGAGGTATTGTGCAAGTTCCAAGCTGAGACTTAAAGAAGTTTAGTGAGTTTCTCCAGCCCTCTTGGAGCTTATGTTCTGCATTATGAGAAGAACATGCCCCAGCCCTGATGGAAGACACACAGAGGAGATCTGAAACATCCCAAAGCATGAGTCCAATCACATTTATTGAGTGCTTCTAAACCCAGCTGAGAATGGACAACTACAGTTGACCCATGATTAGGAAATGACTGCTTATTTGTTGTAAGGCACTATAATTTTGGGATTGTTTGTTGCATGGCATTATTACAATGAAACCTGACTCATACCTTCTGAGATGACAGAAAATTTTGTTAATCACACCAACCCGTTCTCCAGCTCTTTTGATCCCCTGAGGTCACTCTAAGCTATCTAGGGCTTCTGTCTGCTCCTCCTGTGGCTTTACTTTATTTGTTCACCTCAAACAACCTTTCCTGGGTGGAACAGTTTTGAAGAGCAGACTCTGTGCCTACACCCAGGAAAGGGAAAGTGAAAGGTGCTCAGTTCAGTTCAGTTCAGTTGCTCAGTCGTGTCCAACTCTTTGCGACCCCATGAATCGCAGCACGCCAGGCCTCCCTGTTCATCACCATCTCCCGGAGTTCACTCAGACTCACGTCCATCATGTCTGTGATGCCATCCAGTCATCTCATCCTCGGTCGTCCCCTTCTCCTCCTGCCCCCAATCCCTCCCAGCATCAGAGTCTTTTCCAATGAGTCAACTCTTCACACGAGATGGCCAAAGTACTGGAGTTTCAGCTTTAGCATCAGTCCTTCCAAAGCGATCCCAGGGCTGATCTCCTTCAGAATGGACTGATTGGATCTCCTTGCAGTCCAAGGGACTCAGTCATGTCCAACTCTTTGCAACCCCATGGACTATACAGTCCATGGAATTCTCCAGGCCAGAATACTGGAGTGGGTAGCCTTTCCCTTCTCTAGGGTATCTTCCCAACCCAGGGATTGAACCTAGGTCTCCTGTATTGCAAGTAGATACTTTGTGATCTGAGCCATCAGGGAAATCCAAGAATACTGGAGTGGGTAACCTATCCCTTCTCCAGGGGAAATTCCTGACCCAGAAATAGAAATTGTGGCCATGTATTACATTGAAAAGAAGGCATGTCTTCCTTTTTTTGAAGAAAATTACTTATAAAATTATAAAAGACATACTTTCCACTGGGGAAAGCCTGAAAAATGTAAAACCAAACAAATGCTAATTATTCACAATCTCACCTTTTAAAGATAAGTCTTTTAATACCTTGGAATATTTTTTATGATGTCTTTTTAGAGGTGCTTTTTTTTCATTTTTGGTTAACCTAGTTAAAAGTAGTATCTTAGTTTAAGATGATTTTAAAGCATTAACTTTCCTTGGGAAGCTTTTTTTCATATTATTTTAAACTTTTATAAGTGATGTATGGCAAAGCCAGTGGAGTATTGTAAAGTAAAATAAAGTAAATTAAAAAAAATAAATAAAAATAGATTTCAAGCATAAGAATAAATGATTGCTAATTAAAAAAAAGAAATTTAAAAAGAAATGTATTCTATTCTATATTCCAATATATCATAATTTTCTTATTTCCCTATTTGTGGCCATTTATAGCTCAGCTGAACTAATTCAAATCCTAAAAGATGATGCTGTGAAAGTGTTGCACTCAATAGGCCGGCAAATTTGGAAAACTCAGCAGTGGCCACAAGACTGAAATAGGTCAGTTTTCATTCCAATCCCAAAGAAAGGCAATACCAAACAATGTTCAAACTACTGCACAGTTGCACTCATTTCACACACTAGCAAAGTAATGCTCAAAATTCTGCAAGCCAGGCTTCAACAGTACATGAGCCATGAAGTTCCAGATGTTCAAGCTGGATTTAGAAAAGACAGAGGAAGCAAAAATCAAATTGCCAGCATCCATTGGATCATTGAAAAAGCAAGAGAGTTCCAGAAAAACATCTGCTTTATTGACTATGCCAGAACAATGTGGATCATCACAAACTGTGGAAAATTCTGAAAGAGATGGGTATACCAGACCTGAGAAATCTGTATGCAGGTCCAGAAGCAAGAGTTGGAACCGGACATGTAACAACAGACTGGTTCCAAATGGGGAAAGGAGTATATCAAGGCTGTATATTGTCACCTTGCTTATTTAACTTAATATGTAGAGTACATCATACTCGGCTGGATGAAGCACAAGCTAGAATCAAGACTGCCGGGAGAAATATCAATAACCTCAGATATGCAGATGATAACACCCCTATGGCAGAAAGCGAAGAACTAAAGAGTCTCTTGATGAAAGTGAAAGAGGAGCGTGGAAAAGTTGGCTTAAAGCTCAACATTCAGAAAACGAAGATCATGGCATCTGTTCCCATCACTTCATGGCAAACAGATGGGGAAACAATGGAAACAGTGGCTGAGTTTATTTTTGGGGGCTCCAAAATCACTGCAGATGGTGATTGCAGCCATGAAATTAAAAGACACTTACTCCTTCAAAAAAAAGCTATGATCAACCTAGACAGCATATTAAAAAGCAGAGATTAGTTTGCTGACAAAGGCCCGTCTAGTCAAAGCTATGATTTTTCCAGGAGTGGGGAGGAAGTAGGTTTTCACATCTCATATATGGATGTGAGAGTTGAACTATAATGAAAGCTGAGATGCTTTTGAACTGATGGAGAAGACTGTGGTCGTGAGAGTCCCTTGGACTGCAAGAAGATCAAACTAGTAAATCCTAAAGGAAATCAGTCCTGAATATTCATTGGAAGGATTGATGCTGAAGCTGACATTCCAATACTTTGGCCACCTGATGCAAAGAACTGACTCATTGGAAAACACCCTGATGTTGGGAAGGATTGAAGGCAGGAGAATGGGATGACAGATGATGAGATGATTGGATGGCATCACTGGTTTGATGGACATTAGTTTGAGCAAGCTCTGGGAGTTGGTGATGGACAGGGAAGCCTGGTGTGCTGCAGTCCATAGGGTAGCAAAGAGTCCGACATGACTGAGCGCCTTTCACTTTTTTTTCACTCTCATACTATCTCCAGATTTTCACTATTATAAACATTTGTTTATAGATCTTCATGCACATTTTTCTTCAGGATTTAATTTATATTGCGAAGCTAAAGTTTTTGAAACTGTTAGGACAAATTTCCAAATTATTTTCTAGAATGATTGAAACATTACAGAAATGTACATTCCTACAGGTAATATATGGACTTCTCTGTCTCCTTTATACTAAAAAGAAACTGTTCACTAAATTGATGGCCAAAAAATCCTTATTGCTTCCACTAACCATTTTTTTAAAAAATCATTGAGAGGGTCACTTCAGTCCATGAAACTCTCTATTAATGAGGTTTTATTGTAGCGACAAATAGAGGCAATAAAGAAGCGTCAGCCTAAAAGCTGGTCAAATTAGTGTCCACTAATTTATTATCACTCTCAATGATATCTGAAGGCAGAACTTAATTATATGTTACTGCTAACAGTGCGTGCTTCCTCAGTCGTATAGTCGTGTCTGACTCTTCGCAGCCCCACGGACTGTAGCCCACTGACCTCCCCTCACTATGGTATTTTCCAGGCAAAAATACTGGAGTGGGTTGCTGTTTCCTCCTCCATGGGCTCTTCCTGACCCAGGGATTGAACTGGCATCTCCTGTCCCCCCCGCTTGGCAGGCGGATTCTTGNTGGTGCAGAAAGAATGTAATGGGATAGCCTGAAGGCATCAGACCCCTGGAGCAGAGTCACCCTGGAATTCTCTGGCCTCGAGGGCATCTGAGTCATAAATTCTGGGCACCTCAGGGGTGGAAGAGGCTTAAAAATCATCTGCCAGCTCCCTGTTCTAATGCTTGCAACCCCTAAAAGTATCTCAGAAGTAGGATCAGAAGTATCTCAGGAGTGGGAATAAATGACCCTTTTCAAGACCTTATATATCCTCTTTGAATAACTCTGTGCAATAGACTAAATGCCTGTGTTCCCCACCCCCCCGAAATTTATGTTGAAACCCGAATCTCCAATGTGATGGCATTTGGAAATGGGCCTTGGAGGGGAAACTAGGTTTAGACGAAGTCATGAGAGTGGGGCTTTCGTGATGGGATTAGTACCCCTATGAAGAGAGACAGGAGAGAGCTGGTTTCCTGCCCTGTGGGGACACAGTGGGCAGATGGCCATCTGCAATCCAGACGCCAGACCTGTCAACACCTTGATATTGGACTTCTCAGCCTCCAGAACTGTGAGAAATAAATGTTTTTGTTTAAACCACCCAGTAGATGGCAATTAATTATAGCAGCCCAAATGGACTAAGGCTCACTCAGGTTATTAGTAGCTTCCTCTTCCACCAAGGTAGTCTCTTTCTTTCTCTTTCCTTTTCTTTCTTACTTTCATTCTCTCTCAGCTCTTCAGAATATTTTAAATGTTTATCAGAGGAGCCAGCAAAGGACCCAATAATAAATATTTTAGGCTTTGTGGGCCTTATGGTCTGTCACTAATACTCAGCTCTTCCACTGGGGCAAGGGAAAGCACCCATCAACAATACGTAAATGAATGGCTGGAGATGTGTTCCAAGAACACTTTATTTATGGATACAGAAATTTATATTTTATATGATTTTTACTTTGCACAAAATATTATTCTTTTGATTTTGCCCCAACTATATAAAAGTGTAAAAATCATTTTTAATTCGTGGGCTATGCAAAAACAGATGGGGACTGATTTGGCCTATAGTTTGTAGCTTGGCTGCCCCTGGCAAAGTGTCTACCTCTTCTTCAAGACACTGTTTCAATTATGAGTCATTTCTAGACCATCCTGGATACTCAGCCAACAAGTATGGAGCACCTGCTATGAGTCAGGGAGCAAGTTTACATAAATTGCAGGGATGTGAATCTGAAAATGACATGAAGGAGGCTGGGGTCAGCAGTAGTAATAATAGCTAATGTTTACCAAGTGCTTACCATGTGCTCAGTGCTCTAAATGCACTTTCTGTTTTTATATAATTTTATTTATTTTTGACAGCTGGGGCTCTGCTGCATGGGCTTTTCTCTAGCTGCAGTGAGCAGGGGCTACTCTCTAGCTGTGGTGCACAGGCTTCTCACTGCAACGGCTTCTCTCACTGTGGAGCGCGGGTTCTAGGGCATGCAGGCTTCAGCAGCTGTGGCTCCTGGGCTCTGGAGCACAAGCTCACGAGCTGTGGCACATGGGCTTAGTAGCTCCGTGGCATGTGGGATCTTCCAGGATCAGGGATCAAACCTGTGTCTCCTGCACTGGCAGGCGGATTCTTTATCACTGACCATCAGGGAAGCCTAAATGCACTTTCTAATTTAACCTTCACAGCAATCCTTTGTGTCTCTTGCTGTTATCATACAGAAGAGAAAGTCAAGGTCAGAAAGGTTCAGGTCTAAGAAGTGGTACAGACAGAATTGGAACCCAGGCCATCCTAGTTCAGCATCTCCCTTGATGTGCCATTCCTGTACAGAAATTGAGATAGTCAACTACTGGGCTGGGCTTCCCTGGTGGCTCAGACGGTAAAGCATCTGCCTGCAGATCCCTGGGTTGGGAAGATCCCCTGGAGAAGGAAATGGCAATCCTCTCCAGCACTCTTGCCTGGAAAATCCCATGGATGGAGGAGCCTGATAGGCTACAGTCCATGGGGTCGCAAATAGTTGGATACGACTGAGTGACTTCACTTTCACTTTCTGGGCTGGGCACTTTACTTCTGATGTTTCGCTTAAATCGTAACAATGCCCTAGGAGGTGAGTGTTAGCATTCAGATATTGCGGATGGAACTCCTGCAAAGAAGAGGCTTGCCCAGGGCCACGTGGAGCCTTTTCTATTTTGCTGTCCTGAACTGCAAGCCAAGGGATGCAAGAGAAGGGGGCTCAGAGCTGCCCTCAGAGCACTCACAGTCTGGGCAGGAAATAAGATTTACCAAACCTGCCATTCACTCACAATACCTGGGATGCCTCCCTAAGGTGCAAGAAGACAGTGTGCTCATTTCCATGGCTTCGTTCTGTGCAGAGAGAGGGAAGGACCAGGGGCTGATGCCTGGTGGCTGAGCACTGAGATCCAAAAGGAAGGAGGAGGCATTACAAACAGGATCTGGACTCTTGCTATTAAAAGTGTGGTTTCGAGTCAGCAGCTCTGACACTATCTAGGGCACAATCTTCTGAACGATCATCCCCCGCAGAGTGGCTGACATTTCAGAGCGTCAAGCTTTCCTGGGTGACACTGTCCATCTTCCTTACTCTCACATATCCCAGCAGGCGCTGAGAGCTCACACTGGACTAATGGCCAGCTGGATTCAATACAGCTTGCTTGCTCTCTTTCTCACTCTCTCACTTGCTCTGGGACATGGGGCAAGTTTTAACCCCTCTCTGGGCCATGGTATATTTTCTGTAAGATGCCCAGATCAGTTGTTTTCAATCCTGATGGCCCATTGTAATCACCAGGGTAGCTTTTCAATAATTCTTGTGTCCCAGGTCTTTAGCCAGAAATTCTAAATTAACTGGTATGGAGTGAGGCCAAAAATTGGTACTTTTAAAACTTCCCAGGTCATTATATCATATAGCTAATGTTGAGAACCAGGAAACCAGATCACTTCTGGATTCATTAGCTTGCCTGGGCATTCCTTAAAGATTCAGCCATCTCCAGAGGTGATGCAGACACACAGCAAAGCTTGAGAACTCCTGGAATCAATGGCCTCTGAGGTCTCTTTTCCCTCTGACTCCAAGGTCCCCCAGTTAATGATTCTGTTCTTTCTCCCCATGATGGAGCTGCCTGTTGTCAATGAGCAGAGGTGCCATCAGCTTGCAAGCCAAGCTTCAGTGCCCCCTGAGAATGCAGCCAGCTGGCAACGGTGGAGAAAAGCGGTAAACACGTTTGACTTTTCTTCATCAGCTGTGCCGTGTACCCGATGCGCAGGAGGACTGGGGCCCTGTGTCAAGCCCAGCTGGGCTGCTGAGGCCTTGTGTTAAGCCCGAGGGCAGTCCTGGCCACCTGCTCTGTTTGCCTGCTCCCTGCCTCGGCTCCAGCTGCCTGTACCCCAGCCCCATCCCTTCTGGAATGACAGAAGTGAACCGTAGAGCGGGATGCGTGTGCCCCTCCTGCTTTGTCTTTCTGGGTCAGCTCCAGGTTGGCTGGATCCATATCTGACTCCCAGGGCTGGAATAAGGAACCCAGAGGCAGACCTGGAGCAGGCTCTGGGGCTGAGCTCCGATGCTGCCCTGGCTTGGCAGGGCCATCCAGGTATCTCCTTTCCTCCATGTGACCTGTGGCTATTTAGTAGCAGAAATTTACTGTGGGTAACGGAATGTTGAGCTCCGTATCACTGATGGATTAGTTGAAATGTGGAGAAGGAGGTATTAAATAAGTCAGGCACACGCCTCCGAGAGAAGATTACTGTGAGTGAAAACAATTACATAGTTAAACAAGGGGGAAAGAAATTTTAAATGCGTCTTTAAAGTTCTCTAAATCAGTTTAAATGTGTGATTTCAAAAGGTTTGGGGTGGAGCAGAGATTAGTTTCAGCAAATTACTCATCAAGTTTTTGTCTTTCTTTCTTTTGATTCAGCAAGAAACCAACTGTCCTATTTGGCTGTCACTTAAAGAGGTTACTGATGAGTGTTTGGAGAGGAAAAAAAAATGCTCAAAGAACAGGACCTAGTTTGATAGCTTCCCCCAAATCCCAGGTTCTGATTTCCTTGGTGTATCCTTTTTAGCAGAAGGATAGAGTTAGAGAAGCAGCAGGAGCTGTCATTCAGAGAGAAGGCTCAGGGCTGTCTTCCTTTCATCATCATCATTATTATTAATTTATTTGGCTGCACCAGATCTTAGATATATCACCCAGGATCTTAGCTGTGGCATGCAGGTTCTAGATCCCTGACCAGGTGTCCAACCTGGGCCTCCTGCGTTGGGAGCATGGAGTTTTAGCCACTGGACCCCCAGGAGAGTCCCAGGGCTGTTTTCTGATACTAGGCAATTGTCTGGTGCTGCTGCTAAGTCACTTCAGTCGTGTCCGACTCTGTGCGACCCTGATTGGGAGGACTTTGAAGGACCTTTGGTCAATTCCATTTTGCAGCAGGGAAACTGAGACCCAGAGAGGGAAAAGGAGTTTTCCAAGGTCACACAGCTTGAAAGCCTGGAAGCCAGACTTCCCCTTTGTTCTCCCTTTGAAATGGAAATAACATTGGCCTCTCGGGAATGTCTGGAAGGAGACAAGGAAATAGGAGGGAAAGTGCTTTGGGAAGTGTGTATGTTTCCACATGGACCGAGTGACTATGGGAGACGGATTGGCAGCGGATCCCCTTGGTGGGTTTATTTTGGTGAGGAACCCACCCTCTCAGCTACTTCACCTGTCCTGCAGCCAGGCTACAGCAGGCTGAGGTCCCCGGCCCCCTCCCTGAGAGGCACAGGCAGCCACAAACCCCTGACATTTTCTTTGAGACACTGACAGCTGGTGGAACTTTTGACTAGAGGAATAAAGAGCAAGCAGGCAAAAAAAAAAAGTGACTGTGTTAAAAACTAGTTCAAAAATGTGCTGTGTGCCATCTGTTTGGCCACCACGGCT
Organism: Neotragus pygmaeus; assembly: GCA_006410875.1. Taxonomy (NCBI): domain Eukaryota; kingdom Metazoa; phylum Chordata; class Mammalia; order Artiodactyla; family Bovidae; genus Neotragus; species Neotragus pygmaeus. The sequence goes on from SJYV01025531.1 coordinate 538,540, forward strand.
TTGAGGAGTATATGTGGGGACGGAGACCTCCTCCTCTTCCACTCCAGGTCTCACCTTGGTCAGGGCCCACAGTGATGAACTTTATCAGGTCTGCAAGTTTTGTTCTCCGTGTCCCCCAGTCTTTTTTTTCCTGCTCTCCTCTGTTCCCAGTGTATGCCCTCATTTTTCTTCCTGAAAAGACATTTTCTTAATTTTCCCAATTGCTAACAAAGCCTTCCATCTACAAAGCCCTGTACACTTGACTTAAAAGGCAAGTTTTTTTGGTTTGGGCCTTTGTTGTCTGAATCTGGTCCTGAAAGTGAAGTCATATCCAACTCTTTGTGACCCCATGGACTATACAGTCCATGGAATTCTCCAGGCCAGAATACTGGAGTGGGTAGCCTTTCCCTTCTCCGGGGGTTCCTCCCAACCCAGGGATTGAACCCAGGTCTCCTGCATTGCGGGCAGATTCTTTACCAGCTGAGCTACAAGGGAAACCCAGGAACACTGGAGTGGGTAGCCTATCCATTCGCTAGCAGATTTTCCCAACCCAGGAATCGAATCTGGGTCTCCTGCATTGCAGGTGGGTTCTTTACCAGCTGAGCTAGAATCTAGTGCTGGGGTTAGACAAATAGGCCTTTAAAAGACAGGTATTTAAGCTCTGCTTCCCTGGTGGCATTAGTGGTTAAGAATCTGCCTGACAATGCAGGAGATAACAGAAGACTTGGGTTCCATCCCTGGGTCAGGAAGATCCCCTGGAGAAGGAAATGGCAACTCACTCCAGTACTCTTGCCCTGAAAAATCCCACGGACAGAGGAACCTGGTAGGCTACAGTTTGTGGGGTCACAAAAGAGTCAGACATATCTAGTGACTAAACAACAAACAACAAAATTTAAGCTCTACTCCACCCTAGCAATTTCGCAGCCTTCATACTTATCCAGGTTTTCCTTCATGTCCTAAAGCTGTCTTCTGCTGGTATTTTTTATTAAGTTTGTCTGAGATATTTTTCAGGTTATTTTTTTCCCTTTTGTGAATCAGGTTATAAAGTGCATGTTCTAATTAGTTGTTGTTATGGAATATGAAAGCTATTAATTTTGTGTGTTGATTTTATATCTGTCACCTTGGTAAATTTATATTCGATTATACTAGCCTTTTGGTTCTAGTGGGTTTCCTAGGTAGATGGTTATATTGACTGCAAATACTATTCATTTTGTCTCTTTCTGTTCAGCAGTGTATTTGTTTCCCTTTTTTTTTCTTGTCTTTCGCCACAAGTAAGGCCTCGGTACACTCTTGAAAAGTGGCAGAGTTTATGGGTTTCCTTGCCTTGATCCTGACTGTAATGGGATTGTTTCTGGTAATTTACCATTAACTTTTTGATGTGTGCTGTGGGTCTATAGCAGAAAACATTATTAAGTCAGTTTTTTCTTTTAAATCAGAAATGGATGTTAAATTTTATTAAATTTCAGTATCAGTTAAATGATCTGTTGAGAGGATTTCAATCGAGTCAGAAACATGGATGATGTTTTAGTGTTTCTTATATACCTGCTCACAATGCAGTACTTACTGGTTTTAATATTCTTTTATTTTGTTTAGAGTTTTTACATCTTTATCATAAATTATAATTGGCCTATGGATTTTCCCCTTTTGTATCTGTTTTCCCTGTCCAGTTTTGGAATTGGATTATGCTAACCACATAAAATGAGTTGGGTAATTTCTATCTTCTTATAAAAGTAGAATAATATATGGCACGGAATTCTGGATTTCTTGAATGTTTTGTAGGACATTCAAAACTGTAAATTTTCTCACTTTGGTGCACTTTATGAAGGTAGAGTTATCATGACTATTTATATTTCTCATATGATTATTGTTCTTTCATGATTTTTTTTTTTGAGCCAATTTTTGTGACTGATTGCTTTCCTAAGTTATTCGATTCATCTAGATTTCCAAATGCTTTGGTATAACTTAGCACATATATTCTCTTTAATTTAGAATATTCTTCATCTAATATGTTTTTTCCCCATTCTTGATGTTGTACTCTTTGTCTTTCTACTTCCTAGCCTACCCACAAGTCTCAGTCTTGCCACAGACTATTCAGTTCCTTTTCTTGTTTTTTCCCTTGGGTTCTATTTTGCTTGATATTATTACAACTCTGCCTACTTTGTTTTTATTGGTATTTGCATGCCATAGCTATTTTCATCCTTTAATTTTTAACCTTCCCATGGCATATAAGCTTTTATATTTAAACTTAATAGACTCTCTCATCCAATAGGCCACTCATGTTATTGATGTTACTAATGTGTTTTAACTTATTCCCGTCAATTTTCGTGCTTTTTATTTATCATAAATTCGCGGTTCCCCCCACCTCTCCTGCCCTTTTTTTTTTTAATATTTACTTATTTTATTTTTACTTTCGGCTGTGCTGGGTCCTCGTTGCTGTGCACGGGCTTTCTCTAGTTACGGCGAGCTGGGGTACTCTGCACTGGGTGCGGGCGCTGCTCATCGTGGCAGCTTCTCTTGTTGCAGAGCATGGCTCTAGGCATGGACTTCAGTAGTCGTGGCACACAGGCCCAGTTGTGGTGGTGCATGGGCACAGTTTCCCTGGGCATGTGGAATCTTCCTGGATCAGGGATCAAACCCACGTCTCTTGCACTGGCAGGTAGATTTCCATCCACTGTGGCACCAGGGAAGTCCCTCTCTTGCCTTTTTATTTAAAAAAAATTATTAAATACACTTTTCTTTTCTTTTTNGCAGAGCATGGCTCTAGGCGTGGACTTCAGTAGTCGTGGCACACAGGCCCAGTTGTGGTGGTGCATGGGCACAGTTTCCCTGGGCATGTGGAATCTTCCTGGATCAGGGATCGAACCCACGTCTCTTGCACTGGCAGGTAGATTTCCATCCACTGTGGCACCAGGGAAGTCCCTCTCTTGCCTTTTTATTTAAAAAAAATTATTAAATACACTTTTCTTTTCTTTTTTCCTCTAATGTTTGGAAGTCATGGATCTCATTTGCATACTTTCAATCAACTAATAGGCTGGGTGAGTTTTTGAGAGGCATAATGATATCTAGAATCAAGCACTACTTACATTCTTTCAGTGAAGAATACTTCCTTTCTCCTGCTAATCTTTCTTCTCTCCTCTCTAGCACTTAACATGTTGATAGGGTTTGGGATTCTAGTTACAAAATATTAGTGATTCTGTCTTAATATCATCATACATTTCCATTAGTAAGATTTCTTAATTCCTTTGGATTCCTTTTCTTAACATGACTTGAATCCCATATTTGGATAAAATATGTAAGCCTTCTTGGATTCCTTTTTTCATTTATATGGTTCTATCTTGTCTAAGAATTCTTTCTGGCATGTTTGACAATATCTTTATTTCCTCTCCTACTTCAAAGATAGTTTTACTGAACATCAAATTCCAGGTTAAAAATAAATTCCCTTAGATCTCTAGGACTATTGTTCTGCTGCCTGTTGCATTCAGTGGTGCCAGTGAGAATTTTGATAACACTTGATTCTCATTCCTTTGCAAGGAATCAGTTTTGTCTGTATGGACAACTCATCTCTTCTTGTAAAAATGTCCACAAGATAACTAAATGTTGTTGGCCTTCCGTCGCTAAGTCGTGTCTGACTCTTTACAACCCCATGAACTGCAGTACGCTTGGCTTCCCTGTCTTTCACTATCTGCTTGAGTTTGTTCAAACTCGTGTTCATTGAGTCAGTGATGCCATCCAACCTAAATGTAGATCTTTTTAAACTTTAACTTTCTCACCACTTACTTGTTGGCCCTTTCAATCTAGAGACTTTCACGTTTGTTTGTTTTCCAGAATTTCTACTCCTGACTTCTTACTTGAGTACTTATTCTTCATTTTAATTTTCCCCTCTTTCTAGAGCACATTGGATTCATTCTCCATTTCTCTACTTTCTTCTTCCTTTCCGTCTCTGTTGCTTTCCGTGCTTTGTTCTGGGAGAAGTCGTTGGTTCCATATCTTAGTTTAGTAATTTGCTCTTTAGTTCTATCTATTCTGATATTCAGCCCATATGTTGAGTTTTTTATTTCAATACTCATTTGTTATTTCCAAGACTTCTAGTTGATTACTTTGTATATATGCAATATCGCCTCACATGAGAATACTAGTTAGACTTTCCTAAAGTCTTTTTTCATTCGTTTCATTGATTCCTTCCATGGGTTTTTAGTTCTTCAGTTTGTTGAATTTAGTTCTTCATGCTATATGTAGTTTTTGACTATTAAATTTAGTACTTTTCTTTTATAGTGTTGAGTTTCTTCGGTAATAGTCACCATATTGATCATCCTTGGACCTCCTGAGGCTGCTCCCCCCACTTTTTGTAGAAAGCTTCTCCTTTGTACAGCTAGGTAAGATGTGGTTTCTTTTTTAAGTCCTTCCTATCTTAAGTCCTTAAGTCCTCTCTTAAGTCAGAACTGCCAGAGCTAGGGTGAGAAGCCTGGGCAAGGGAAGTGCCTGCTGCCCAAGAAAGGATGTGAGCTGAGAAAGAAGTCACTCTCTTCATCTGAGGCAATCCTGAAAGCGTTGATAGCTGACGTCTGTATTCTTAAGTCATTGCTAGAGCTGGGGAAATACATTCTTTATTTCAGAAGGAGGATCTGGGTGGTGGTGGTCTATTTTAAGTCCTTCCTATCCTTCCTTGTCTTTTAAGGGATTCCTAACATTTTTTGGTCTGAGCATCCCTTCTTGTTTCAATACTGTTATGGATTTTTATTATACATCATTATATTGTTAAGCATATATTCTATTTATATTGTATTTTATTTATATAATCATCAATGTTTATGATTATTATTATTCTTTCTTTTAATTTTTCTCTCTAAGCATTAGGATAAGAAGGAGAATGTAAAGATTGTACTTGATTCACAGTTTTTACCCAACTTCCTGAGTTTTTCACATAGTGAAGACTAATTTTTTAAAACCTGTTTTTTTTAATTAATCAATCAATTTACTTTTGGCTACACTGGGTCTTCACTGCAGTGAGTGGGGGCTGCTCTCTAGCTGCTTCTCATTGCGGTGGTTTCTCTTGCTGCAGAATACAGACTCTAGGGTATGTGGGCTTCAGTTGTTGCAGCACCCAGGCTCAGCAGTTGCAGCACATGGACTTAGTTGCTCCACAGCATGTGGAATCTTCCCAGACCAGGGACTGAACCCATGTCCCCTGCATTGACAGGCGGATTCTTAACCACTGGACCATCAAGTCCAAGACTGATGTGTTAAACCAAGACTGTAAAATATGTGACTAGATATTACCCGGATCTGGGTTGACAGCTGCATGACAGCCCATGGCTCCACTGTGGCATCCTTAAGAATTTCCTCTGAGTTCACTTCGATTGTTAAGATAGTCTTTTGTTTCACCACTGCTTGGAAATTCTGTGAACTCCCCTGGATTTGCCACTTGCTGACCAGCCATGAGTCAGTGCAGAAGAACTGGACATAGAGAAACTAGCTTGCCTCCTTGTGACTTATGCAAGGAAATGTGGTGGGCATTTTGATCCAGCACCCAGATCCTCCTTCTGAAATAAAGAATGTATTTCCCCAGCTCTGGCAATGACTTAGGAATGACAGACGTCAGCTCTCAGCGCTTTCAGGATTGCCTCAGATGAAGAGAGCGACTTCCTTCTCAGGTCACATCCTTTCCTGGGCAGCAGGCAGTTCCCTTGCCCAGGCTTCTCACCCTAGCTCTGGCAGTTCCGAATGATTGTCTTATTTTCAGATCTCTTCACACTTCTGTTGACACTGCACCTCATCACTTTCTGTGCCCAGTTGGCTTCCTTTCCTTCATTCCAGAGCTGTTGATCCCAAGAGTACTCTAAAAAAAGACCTCCAGCATGCTAAACTTTATCTGAGTCTACTTCCTGGAGATCCCATCCTAGAATCAAGAATTTACTGGAAATCACGAAGTCTGTCAGAGGAAAGAACCACTGTGGTTGTCTTTGGCTACAGAAACGACTTTACCTGCCCTGGATGTGGATAGCTGAGTTGCATGAGGCTAGACCCCGGCAATCAGGAAACAAACGAAGTAACTGCCTTTTCTGCATGCATTCTGATTTGCCTCCCCAAATCTACTTCTAAAACTTTCCCCAGCTCAGAAAACGGTGACTACCGTTTCCAGTCACTCAAGATAAACATCTTCCTGGAGTCTTTTCTGAACCCTATCTCTAACACCATACTTTCAATCTGTCAGGGAATCCTCTCAGCTTTACCATCAAAATAATCCCAAATCTCACCCTTTCTCACCACCAGGAATGCCAACCCCTGGTTCCAGCCACTACTACCATTGCTGGCTTGGAAACTGCTGCCAAGTCAGACAGACTCTCAGCCTCCACCTTTAGCCTCTACAATCTGTTCTCAACACAGTGTCCAACGTGATCTTTTAAAACCAAAGTCCAATCATGTGTCTCCTTGGCTCAGAATCTTGAAATATCCCCTATCTTATCTGGAGCAAAATCCTCAGTTCTTTTTTGGCCCCCGTCAGCATTCTCCAGAGAACCAGAACCAATAGGATACAGATAGACATAGATAGAGATACAGGTATATCGGTATGGATATAAAGAGGAGATCTGTTACAGAAATTGGCTCATGTGGTTATGGAGGCTGAGAAGTTCATAGTCTGACGTCTGCAAGCTGGAGAACCAGGAAAGTGGTGGCATGATTTAGTCCAAGGCTGAAGGTCTGAATGTCGGTTGTGGGAGGGGTGGGGGATCAAGCCGGGGAGGGGGCACTGGTGTAAGTCCTGAAGGCCTGAGAACAGGAGCACCGTGTCCAAGGGCAAGAGAAAATGGAAGTCTCAGCTCAAGAAAAGAGAGGAGAAATTCGCCTTTCTTTTGCCTTTTTATTCTACGTGGTCCCTTAAGAGACTGGGCGATGCCCACCCCCATTGGTGACGGAGAATGTTCTTTACATAGTATACTGAATCAAATGCTAGTTTTATCCAGAAATACCCTCACAGATGCACTCAGAAATAATGTTTTACAGGCTATCTGGGCATCCGTAGCCCAGTCACGTTGGCACATAAGTTACCCGTTCCAGCCCCAAAGGCCCCCCATGACCCGGCCCTGCCCACCCTCTTCTACCACCACATCCCCGTTGCTCACCTTGCCCCTTGCCAAGCTCATTCCTGACTCAGGACCTTTGCGCTTGTTGATCTCTCTGCCAAAAAGGCCCAGATATTTTCTCGGTTGCCCCTTTGCTTTTTTCAGCTCCCTAACTGTCTTAATCTGTTCGAGCTACTATAGCAAAACACCACAGACTGGGTGGTTTATAAACAGAAAAAACTGATTTCTCACCATTCTGGAGGCAGGAAGTCCAAGGTGCCGGCATAGTCAGGTGAGGGCCCTCCTCCAGGTTGCAGACTTCTCATTGTATCCTCACATGGCGGAAGGGGCAAGGAAGCTCTGTGGGGTCTCTCTGTTTTTTAAATTTATTTTTTGGGCTGTACCACATGGCATTTGGGATCTTCGTTCCAGTACCATGTATCAAACCCATGTCCCCTGCAATGGAAGTGTGAATCCTTGACCATTGGACTGCCAGGGAAGTCCCTGTGGGGTCTCCTTTTAAGGGCACTAATCCCAATCTGGAGGGCTCCACCCTCATGACCTAATCACCTCCAAAGGCCACACCACTTAATACCATTATCTCAGGGATTAGGATCTCAGTGTATGACTTTGGGGGGCAGGGGGACACATTCAGACCACAGCACTGGTCAAATGTCATCTCCATGTGTGAGAACTTTCTTGACCATCTGTATACGACACCACCTTCCTCTCACTACAGCCCCATCGTTAACACTTATTTCCCCTCACTCAGCTTGTCATCACGCTTAGCTCCACACAGTGAATTTACTTTTTGCTTATTTGTTGCCTGTGCCCCCTCCCTCAGTAGAATGGAAGCTTCAGGAGAGGTATTTTGTTCACTTCTTTATCCCTAACACCTAGAACAGTGCTTGGCACAGAACAGGTGCTAAGCAAGTGTTTGTTGAATACATGGAATCTTAATTACCCGGCTGTTTGAAGGAGTATCAAGTGGGAAAATTGCTTAAGCACAGTCAGTATTCCTCATTCTGCTTCTTTCTTGACTAATGACCCACCACAAGACTCTTTTTCTGTCTGGAAGCTGAGGAGGTGGGATAAGATGGGCATCCAGAGTCCCTTCCCAGTCTGATCTTTTATAAAGCTGTGATTTGTCTAAAGCAAACAACCAGCTGGGACAAAGAAGAGGTCATGCACCTCTCACGTGGGTTTTCACCGTGGGAGATGGAGAGAGAAGGCCTTAAGTAAGTCAAAGTCCAGGCAGTGATGTGCTGCCTACTTGGAGACCGTTTATTTTTTGTTTTTTCTGATTTACACTTTCTCCTTCCCTACCACCCCTCTCCCCATGGAGACGTTACTGTGGCCAGGCCTCTGTAGCTTGAGTTAATTCCACACGAGCCTGGTCCAGCTGCTCCAGGATCATTTCACATCGTCCCTGTGTCATTTCACCTGCAGGGACTAAAGCCATGGTGCCTGACTCTTTTTCTGTTCTTACCTTCTTACCTTCTTGTACCCAGCCTATGTTCTGATGCACTCCAGCCTCTTGTAGAGCAGGGTGTATACCTTACCTTTTGCCCTAGTCGGTGGGCTGTGAGCCAATGTGATGCCAGCAGTGGCTTGAGATTAGCTTGAGCTGAGGACTTGCCTTCTTTGGCTTCTGCCCTTCACCACAAGAGAAACATGCTCCAGTTAGTCCACTGGTCCAAGAGTTGAGGGATGCCTTAAGCAGACCTGGGCCAAACCGAAGGCCATAGCCAGACTGCTGAGCTGAGACCAGCCGAATGAGATCAGCAGGGTTGCCCCGCCAACACACATGTGTGAGTGACAATAAGTAACTGTTTTAAACCACTGAGTATTGGGATGGCTTGTTACACTGCATTATCACGGCCATAGCGGACTGCACCAACCTTCCAAAACCCAGCCCAGGGTACTAACTCTCCCAGAAAACATTTCCTTAACTCAAAGACTTAGCCTAACAGTAAGAATTTTGAGTACTGGGGGCAGTGGTTAGTGGAGGTTGAGATAGAGACTGTCGCAGAAAGAGGGAAAAATGAGAAGCCAGTATTGCTCAACAATACCATTTGAGGACTATGCAAACAGGAAAAGCAAGAATTGGGATTTACAGGAGAATCTGGTTTTCTAAGGCTGAGGTTGGCTTTTTGCTTTGGTACATCTTTCTCAGTCTTTCCACAAGGCCTTCCACCAGGATGTGGGGCTAGTGGCTCTGTCCTTGGCCTGAAACATGGTTTGGCCTAGGACTCCTGGGTATATCAGACTGAGGCAGCAGGGCACTGCTGTTCTCACAGTGGAAATGGTACCTTCCAAAGGACGTCGTGGACACTGAGAATCAAATCATGTCAAAATATCCAGATTTGTATGTTAGGAAAGTCAAGAAAGAAGCTATCTTTGTTCTTTCTTACCCAATGAAAGGATGATTTTTAAGAAGACTCCACTGCAACTGTATTTCTAGGGCTTAAGTGAATCCTAAACGCTACTGTAAATTCCATTTATTATTTATACAGCTTCGGCTCCCTTGAGAAGCTGAGTGCCTTACAGGAAGGAAGGAGCGTTCAAGTCCATGTGGGGTGGGATACTCAGGGGATCAAATGGGAGGACAGAGGGAGAGGGTCTGTGGAGTTCATGGTGGTGGGTCAGGAGCCCAGATGAGAGGTAGTGCAGAAATATAGACAGAACTGGGAGAACTTCTAAGATCATCCGGACCTAGGATGTTTTCTTCTAATTTTCTTGGTCCTGAGAATCACGAGTTACTTGTTAAAAATATAGAAGTTCCAATCCCTCCCCTGGAGAGTGTATTTTAGCATCTTTAAAGTGGGGTCCCTCCTAAAGATCCATCCTTTTAAGAAGGACCCCAATGGATTCTGACGACTGAGCATGTGCACAAAAGTGATCTATCAAGCTGCCTTATTTTATAGATGAAAAAATCTGCGGCCTGTAGAGAGGGGTCTTGCCCCAGTTCTCAAAGCCTAAGGGAGTGCTAGAGTTGATCCGCATGAGATCTCTGAGACCTGAATGACACAGTTCAGGATGGCTGATTTGCTGGTACCCTGGGACTGACAGTGTAGTTTGCTGATTCACTCATCTCTCCATTTCCTACATTTGGGTGCTCGTTTTCTCTCTTCAAGAGCACCAGAAGGCAGGGCTCCTGGAGTCAGACAGAACCTGGTTCAAATCCTGCCTTTACTTCTGAGATGCTGTGCCACCTTGGCCATATTGTTTAACTTCTCTGGGCCATTGGTATGGGCATTAAATCAGATAATGTACCCACTAGGTGCTCAATGAATCATTACTATTGCCTACAATATGCCAGACCCTGTTCCAAGAGCTGTAAAAACCAGGATTTGTGGTTTTAAAAAGACAGTGATCCCATTTTAAAATTAAGGGAAGTAAAGAACAGAATTAGAATGCCTTGTTCAAAACCATGCATTTAGCAAGCGAGGGGCAGAGGTTCACAACAGCCTGTAGCTCTCCTTTTTTTCTTTGAGGGTAGGGCCTGGTATACTTACAGTGGCCCTGGCTATAAGCAGACATGAGTGCTTGAAGAACTAAATTGAGAGTTAAAGGCAGGACAAGAAGTGCACTTCAAGCATGGGGCTGAGAGTACTGTGGGACAGATGGAGAGGCTTGGAGGAGAAAGGCCTGTACCCAGGGAAGGTGGGTCAGACTCTAGGACCTCTCCCTGGGAGATAAAGACTGATTTCAGCCTTGAATTAGCGCTGAAATGTGCTAATTTCAGCACAGGGAACCAGGAAGTTTCCCTGCACCATCGCCTGCAATAAAGAAAAATCCAGACTGAACTGGCTGCTTCCATTAGAGGTGATGTAACGAGCCTGCTTTGGCCTAGTTTTCTTAAAGCAGGCGGCCCCCTGGCTCTCCCACACCCTTCTTTCTGAATCTGCAAATGATAGCTACCGCCATCTAGTGGTCTAAGTAGCACCATACAGGCACGGGGGAAAAAAGGTTGGTTCTGGACCCTAAGGATTTAGAAGGTAACGTGTCTCTGGCTTTCGTCCCGCAAAGAGAAGATTCCTTATCTTGCTAGGGAGTTTTATTCCGCTCAAAATATGTCTTTTCATTTTACCTTCTTCTCAATTGTCCAGGGAGGTAGGCAGGATCATGAACTCTTTTTTATTGGGGGGGCAATAAGTCCATATAGAGGAGGGGTCTTGTTTAAGAGTGGCATTGTCAACTATTAACAGAACTAGGACTGTGACCCAAGCATTTGCAGTATCAATTCTTGGCCCAGAAGTGGCACACAAAAGGTGTCAGGTCCTTTGAGATCTTGGACAAGAGAAGGGGAGATGATTTATCCTGGAGGTCTCTTACTTCTGTACACGGAAGGGGAGTCCCTCTCAGCTTAATGACTTGTGAGAGTTTTCTCTGGAATGAGAATCCTCAGGTGGGATGTCTGGGCTGATAGTGTTCATATGGAAGGTTTTAGAGTAACATGAATCCTTCCTTTCCAGCTCTAGACCCTAGGATAGGATACTTACTTGGAACCTACCTAGCCCAGATTTCTTGTATTAAAGATCAGGAAATCAAGACTCGGGGACCGGGTTGACATCAAACAGTGTCAGAACGATGGTTAAAGACCTTCTTCTCCAACTGGTCTTTATGTTTTACACACGCTGATGTAATAGCTGGTGCCTGCAGGCTGCACTCTTCCAGGCAGATATCACTGTTTGGGGCTTCCCTGTGGCTCAACTGGTAAAGAATCTGCCTGCAATGCGGGAGACCTTGGTTTGATCCCTGGGTTGGGAAGATCTCCTGGAGAAGGGAAAGGCTACCCACTCCAGTATTCTGGCCTATAGAATTCCATGGACTATATAGTCCGTGGGGTTGCAGAAAAGAATCTGCCTGCAATGCAGGAGGCGCAGGTTCAATTCCTGGGTAGGGAAGATCCCCTGGAGGAGGGCATGGCAACCCACTCCAGTATTCTTGTCTGGAGAATCCCCATGGACAGAGGAGCCTGATGGGCTACAGTCTATAGGGTCACAAAGAGTCGGACACGACTGAAGTGATTTAGCATGCCTATATCACTGTTTTATCCTAGAGTGAAAATCAGATTCTAGAGTCTTGCAAGTCATACCACAGAGGCTGCCAGGGCAGAGGGGAGCCCCTGGACATTTATATTTCCTTTATTAATATCATTTGTAATATCTGCAGTTCTCCAACTTTTTGGCTAAAATCTTAGGCAAAAGTATGGATGAAAGTGATGAGAATTGTAGAGGCTGACAATCATTTGCCCGTGGGCATCTCTACAGTGCTTCAGAGCAGGGAGAACACAGATTGAAAGCCAGGGCATTGCTTGAGGAGCAGTGGGGTCCTAACACCTGAGCTCTGGGCCTCGCTCCGGCACACACTGTGCACCCTTGGGAGTTCCTCCCTGACTCCAATCATCTTCCAGTCTCCTCATCCGTAAAGGAAGCCAATCTTCCTGCTTCCTGCGGTTGCTGGGAAGATCAAACAGAGGGTATAGGGGAATGGATGTGAAAATGTTTCATGGAAAGTTTTGTGCCATATTCGTAAAGGGTTTCCTTTCTTCTAATTAAATCGAGGTTATTTTTATACAATAGAAATTACACACAACTTCAAAATATTCAGTTCTGTAAGTCTGCACAATTGTAATCGACTCTGAAACCCCCAGTCCAAACAAGATCTAAAGCATTTCCATCAGTCCAGGAAGTTCCCTTGGGTCGATTTCTAGTCAGCCTTCCCACCCCGCAGGCAACCACTGTTCTGATTCCTATCACCTTAGTTTAGTTGTGCCTGTTCTAGAGCTTCGCATGGATGAAGTCACACAGTGTGTACTCTTTTGCGCCTGGCTTCTTTGGCCCACCATAATATTACTGGGATTCCTCCAAAAACATCCAAGGTTGTTCTTTTCTTTACTGCCAGCTAGTATTCCACGGTATACATGTAGCATTGTCTGTTTATCTATTTTCCTGTTGAAAACATTTGAGTTATTTTGGGGTTTTGGATATTACGATTAAGGCTTCAGGGTATAATCCTGCGTGTATTTTAGGTGCACACATGCGTGCATGTGTTTCTGTTGAATTGGAAGTGACACGTTGGAGCAAACGATGTATGTTTAACTTTATTAGAAGTTGCCAAACAGATATTCAAAACGGTTGTATGTTCCCAGCAGCAATGCATGAGAGCTCTAGTGGGTCCATAGACTCAACATTTTGTGTTGTCGGTCTCTTTTGATTATAGCTATTCTGGTGGGCATCCATGGCTTGTTCTCGATCTGAGGGGACAGCACTTAGACCTTCACCATTAAACGAAATATTAATGGTAGAGGTTTTTGTTTTTGTTTTTGTTTTAGATACTACTTATTGGGGGCTTCCCTGGTGGCTCAGAGGTTAAAGCGTCTGCCTGCAATGCAGGAGACGTGGGTTTGATTCCTGGGTCGGGAAGATCCCTTGGAGAAGGAAATGGCAACCCACTCCAGCATTCTTGCCTGGAGAACCCCATGGACGGAGGAGCCTGGTGGGGTCGCAACCCCTCCACGGGGTCGCAAAAAGTCGGACACGACTGAGCAACTTCACTTTCACTTTATCAGGTTGAGAAAATTCCCTTTTATTTTAGGCTTACTGAAAGTTTTTATCATGAATTGGAGTTGAAATTTGTTAAAAGCTTTTTTTCTGAATCATTTATTATGATCATATGGCTTTTTCCCCTTTTAAGTTTTCATATGATGATATCATTGATTTTCTAATATTGAACCAGGCTTGTATTTTTCCTGGTAAATCTCACTTGGTTATGTGTTTTATTCTTTTTATTATATTGCTGAATTCGCTTGCTATTATTTTGTTGAGAAATTTAGANCTTTTTCCCCTTTTAAGTTTTCATATGATGATATCATTGATTTTCTAATATTGAACCAGGCTTGTATTTTTCCTGGTAAATCTCACTTGGTTATGTGTTTTATTCTTTTTATTATATTGCTGAATTCGCTTGCTATTATTTTGTTGAGAAATTTTATATCTATATTCACAAAGAATATTATCTCTAGTTTTCTTCTTGCTACTATCTTTGTCTGCTTTTGGTATCAAGGTGATGCTGGCTTCATAAAATGAAAGGGGTGTTTCCTTCACTCCAATTTTTGGGAAGAGATTGTATAGAATTTGTGTTATTTCTTCTTTAAATATTTTCTGAAATTTGCCACTGAAACCACTGGGCTTAGAAATTTCTTTTGTGAAAGGATTTTACCTAGATTCATTTTCTTTCATATTTATAGGACTGTTTAGGTTGTCTGTTTATCTTGAGTGATTTTTGGTTCTTTGTGGTTTTCCAGGTATTGTTTAATTTCATCTAAGTTGTTGAATGTGCATGCAATGATGTATTTGTAGTATTTCCTTCTTACTCTTTTAATGTAAAGTGGTTATATCCCTTCTTTCATTCCTGATATGAATATCTGTGCTTTGTTTTTCTTTGTGAATCTTCCAAGACACACTTCAATTTTATTGATCATCTAAGAGAAGAACAACCTTGGGCTTGGTCAGTTGTTTCTATTACTTTTTTCTTTTCAGTTCCTGTAGTCTGCCTTACTTTATTGTTTATTCTGATTGCTTTGGTTTTATTTTGCTTTTCTTTCTCCACTTTCTTGTGGAAGTTTAAACTACTGATTTGAGACCTTTCTTTTTTACTAATGTAAGCATTTGATATAAATTTCTAAGTACTGCTTTATAAGTGAAGAGTGAAAGGATTAATTGTTTAGTCGTGTCCGATATTTTGCAACCCGATGTACTGTAGCCTGCCAGGCTCCTCTGTCCATGAAATTCTCCAGGCGAGAATACTGGAGTGGGTTGCCATTCCCTTCTCCAGGGGATCTTCCCGACCCAGTGACTGAACCCAGGTCCCTGCATTGCAGGCATATTCTTTACCATCTGAGCCACCAGGGAAGCCCAGCTGCTTTATATGCATCCCACAAATTTTAATATGTCATATATTCATTTTCATTCAGTTCAAGTATTTTCTGATTTCTCCTGAGACTTCTTTTCTGACCCATGGATTATTTAAAAGTGTATTGTTTCATTTGCTTCTCATGGATTATTTAAAAGTGTATTGTTTCATATGCTACTGCTTGGAAATTTTCCTCTTATCTTTATCTTATTGGTTTCCAGTTTAATGTCATTATAACTTGAGAACATATTTTACATGATTTCAAGTACTTTAAAATTGTTAAAGTTTGTTTTATATCTAGAATATGGTCTATCTTGGTTAGTATTTAATGTTCCCTTGAAAAGAATGTGTATGCTACTTTTGACTGGGAAAAATAAGGAATTGTTAAGCATCAAATGGATGTAATTTGGTCTTGGTGGTGTTCAGTTCATCTGTATCTGAGAATTCAGAGTTGTCCTTCCTATTCCTTGAGCTAAAATTATAGAGTTATCCTAGAGCTCTCTGTTCATGATAGTCCCCACTTGGGTTTCAGGCTGATCTATATTCAGGTCCAGGGATATAAGAGCAGGGGAAAAGATAATTCACAACTGATTCATTAGTACTGTGAATTCTGGTCTTATTCTGCTATCTATCTGTTATTATTTACCTTACAGAGTCCTCTGAATGCGCCATGCTTTTTTTCCAGGTCTTAATGTTGGCTTCTCTTTGGGGAACTATACCCTTGCACTCAGTTTGTGAAGTGTGAATGGAGTGTCTATGATGACTGGTTAGGGAAAGGGCAGGTGACCCAAACTGTGCACCCTTTCCTTGAAAGGGCAAATGGCTGACTTCACAGTTGTCCAAACAGAAACGCTTGTCCTTAGAGAATCTTAGCATGAGATCAGGCCAGAGAAGCTGGGTCTCAGCATGGAGCCAGAGTGTGTGTGCAAGTCTACATCTGTTGGCAAGGTTAATGTGCAAGGAGGGCCGTGGGCCAGAGTTTATTTTTAATAGTCAGAAGCCAATTTTACTTTTGAAATGTGCTGCATCTTCTTGAGATGACAGGCGAGAGATGGTTCATCCCTCCTTTCCCTCACCCCATGAAATCTAAACTTCTCAGAATTTAGAGATGACAAAGCTTAGTCACCCCAGAGACTCAATATTCAAGAAGGAAAAAAAAAAATGGGAGAGGGTAGGGGGGAAAGACAGGCTTTTTAAAGATGGGAAAGGAATATGATCTGTTTCTCTGTGTTTTGCTACATTTGCTAAAAGTCATCAGGCTCCCAAACTATGGGGGTAGATAATATTTTGGGCATGTCATGAGGCATATTCCTTGGTTGCTGGGATCATATAAGCTTAAAAACATGGAGACCATGAACTTGTAGCCTGGGATTATTCTGATGGAGAGAAAGCGGATCCTTGAAGGAAAGGGCTGTGCCTGAGGTCTACAGAGAATTAAAAGCAGGATAGGAATATTCCCTGGTGTAGGCTCCTCCACCAATGTCCAAACTCCTTCCTGTCGTAGCTCACATAGTACCCACCTCTTTTACTGCTTTTCTGCATTTCCAAAAGGGCCCGTTTTTTGAAGGGAGTTCCCAAGATGTGGATATGTCAACTTGGCTTGGCCACTCTCCACCTGTCTGTCACCAATCCATCTGGCAGTCCCCCCGGAGTCTTCTTTGGCATAGCTGAATTTGGCCAGGCAAGATCTGAGGTGTGAAAAGTGTAGCCAGAAGCAAATAACTTGCTTTGGCAAGAGGGGGATGCTAAGGGTCATCTGAGAACAGAGGCCTTTAAGTAAGTTTGTGCTTGTGCTCAATGACCAAATTGCACACAACTCTTTGCAACCCCTTGGACTGTAGCTTGCCAACCTCCTCTGTCCATAGGTTTTTCCAGGTGAGAATACTGGAGGGGGTTACCATTTATTTCTCCAGGGGATCTTCCCAGCCCAGGGATGGGACCCTCATTTCCTGTATTGACAGGTAGATTTTTTACCACTGAGCCACCATCGCAGGACTTGTAAGCCTGACTTACTGCTATATCATTCATCAGAAGTTATTCTGTGCCATGCTCTATGCTGGGGAAGCCCTGGGTGCACAGTCTTGCCTCTGCTCTCCAGGAGCTCACAGCCAGTGAGGGGGGCAAACACAAAGCAGTTGTCACACAGGGTGATCAGGCTGGGTAATGCTATGACTCCGGCAGGAGGCATCAGTCAAGGGAGTGGTCATCTCTGCTGGAGGGAGGAGTAAGAAAAGGCTTTACCAAAAACACAGACCTAGGGCTGAATTTTGAAGGACATGTCAAATTCTCCAGGAAGGAATGCACAAGAGGGGACTCTAGCAAGGGAATTACCCTCTACACTTTCCTCTCTTGTGGTGTTTATCTTACTTTGCCGTACTGATACCACTCTTGTGTTTGCTTGGACTCCTACAGCCCATTTGCTGCCGTACTTAATATCCCTGTGTGTCAGTTTCCTCATCTGTTAATACCGCTGCTCCCTCATCCGAGGACTAAATTGTTTAACACGTATGAATGTCTTTGAGGCATATGGAGGTGCTCTCTGTGCATGGTAAACACTCAGTAAAAGTTACAGTACAATACTTTGTACATAATACCTGCTCAAAAATGATTTCTGCATTAAAGTGTTCTTTAACTTCAAGTAACCCCTCATCTAAAACAAAAACATTATTCTAACTGTAGGGAGCCTCTCGTAACCTCATGTCTACTCTGAAAAGGCATCCCTTTCTTGAATTAGTTAATTCTCTGATCCATATGGGTGTCACTCTGTGATCTGCCAGGACTAAAGCAACCATTAAAAGTCAAACAGACACAGAAGAAGGTCTCCCAGACCTGGCCGTATGACCCAGGGACCAGATGGAGAAATGCAGCATATGCTAGGATGCAACTGTAAAGAGACTTCACAGGACAGGCCTGCTTTCCAGCTTGTAGGTACTTTCACGTGGAGAGCATCATTGCCAGGAAGGTGGGCATTGGGGAATTATCGGATTTGGCAGAGATATCCCAGCAGATTCTCAAGTGGATTCTCCAGCAAGTCCTCCAAACAAGTCCACTAAGAAAGGGAAGATATCAGACTGCAGGGTGCAAGGACGGCACTGTGAAATCAAACGCCAAGTCCCTCCTTTTCTATTCCCTTCCATTGGTTCTTTGAGGCACGGGAAGTAGATTTCCAAATATCACAGAAAGTTAGGCATGCTATGGAGGATGGTCCAGAAACAACAGCCCAGGTACTGGGGGTTCTAATAGACTAGAGATGACAGAGGCCCCAAGGATGCATGAGAGTTGAAGTGGCACATCAGAGGACGCCCACTGAAGTCAGCAGCACAGGAGACCCACGCACGTGGGCTGTGCTTGGCGACCATGAAGGACCCCTCTACAGACTGGAATTTTGGCAGCAAAGGCAATTGCAGCATTTGTGTGTCTTTGCTCTGACTCAGTGTTTTCATATGTTGCTTCCTGTTTATTAAGTTCTATTCCTGATAACTTTGTGATGAGAGCGTTGGCAGGCGTGCCTGTCTCATATTTTGTATGGTGACAGGAGGACTATGTGGAGTGCGTGTGGAAGAGAGGATATACCAAACAAAGGCATTGATCGCTGAGACACATTCCCAGGAGAGTACACGGGAGGGTGCGCTGACATGGATGAGAGATAAGGAAGTGTTTCAGTATTCAGACCACCTTGATGGTATGTTCTGCTGACGGGGAGGGTTAGGGTGGAGGGGTAGCTAGGGACCCACGCAGGGACTTAGCACACCGAGAGTGTCACTTGCATCCTGACCATGCTGGGAGCCGCTCCTGGGACTGAGGAGGGTGAGGGGCAGGGACACAGTGGGTTTTCCCAGGAACTGGGTGAGGAGAGTGAGGCATTGCCATGGGCACGGAATTTAAGTGGAGGCCAAAAATCAGTAACTAAGACAACTAGGAGTACAGTACTTTAAAATTTAAAGGTAATGCAAAAAAAAAAAAAAATCTACGGTATAACCAAATTTTTTAATAAAGACATCTAATCCTATTTTTACACGATGTGGCATTCATCACCTCAACCCAATCCTCAGCCTGTTAGAGACTGTCTATATGTAAATTTTTGATATTTGCTCATTGTGGACTTTTGGGTGTTAATTTTGGTTTTTAAAGATATCACACAAACAGTTATTTATCTTGATCACTGAGTAATTTTGAAACTGCCGTAAATATTGTGCTTCAGCTGTCTCACCCTAGTCCCAGCCCCAACTCTGAGCTGATAACTCAGGCCTGTGGGGAGCGGAGGCCTACAGGGCTAGGGTGAGTGGGGGAGATGAGTGGTGGTGGGTCCATGTGAGAGATGCAGCCAGATTGTGTGTATGCAGGCGGGAGGAGATGTGCGGGCAGGCCTGCTGCTCGCTCCTCCCCGCTTCGGAGTATTCTGAGGAGGGGGCAAGAGGGGGATGCTGTCAGCAGCCCATCTGTCCGACATGCCTGCCAACCAGGCTTGTGAGCTAGGCTCCCACTTCCCTCAGCAATGCTGCTGGAAAACCATCTTCCCCAAAAGTCGGAAGGTTGAACTTGGCCTTGCCTTGGGGCTGATCCACGATGGTCCCCAGGGGCTGGTGGATGCCTGTCTGCTCCCTTCCAATGCCTACTCAGAGCCACTCCCCTCCTCAGTTACCACCCCCATGAGCCCTGGTCCCAGCTTTGATTTCTCTCATGGGGTCTGTGTAGACCCCATGAGAGGCCACATGTGCTGAGACCCCAGGTCCACAGGCGTGTGGACCTGCCTGGGTCACCAAGATCTCAGATTGTATCCAGACCTTGAACATAACCTGCCTCTGTGCTCCTGCAGGCTGAGGCTGGGAAGCAGACCCTGGATGTCCATTAAGGGCCTTGAGCTCCAAGGCCACCCATGATGTAAAGTCAGAATCAACTGGGAGCTCTGAGTCTTGAGGACCGCGTGGCCTCAGGTTCTGAATAAAGAAATAAGAGGGACAGAAGAGGAAGGGGCAAGGCACTGGCTCAGATGTCAGCAGCCCCAGGTTCTGGTCCCGGCTGCTGAGCCACCTGCTTACGGTAACCTTAAATCCCTTTGTCTCTTGGAGCCTCAGCTTCCCAGTCTGACAGATTAGGAAATTAGACTAGAGGGGCCCTGGTGTTTCTGTTACATGAGTATACCCACTGCCTTTAACACTCTTGTTTATTCCAACCTCAATATTAGCTTACCAGCCTGAGCTTCAGCTTGTTAAGACCATGCCGCCAAGCCTTCATTCCTCGGGCAGTCTTTGTATCACAATGTGGAACTTGAGAATGAAGCCAGCAATTCAGTTTGGTTCAGTCACTCTGCCGTGTCGAACTCTTTGCAGCCCTATGGACTGCAGCATGCCATCACCATCATCCTTGTCCATCACCAACTCCCAGAGCTTGCTCAAACTCATGTCCATTGTGTTGACAGGAAGTACAAAAATGAGAAACTTTAAGGGACCGGGTCCTGAAACATCATCAGAACCCCTAGATACAGCCATACCTGAAGCCAGACCTTCTCAGTTATATGAATCAATGTTTGTTTTTTGTTTTCAGCTAATATTCAAATTGGGCTTTCTGTCACTTGCAACAGCATGAGTGGGCTGGGTTTAATACAGGAACTTACCTATCCAGGAAGATTCCACGTGGGAGGGAGGGTGGCAGGTACTTCCCAGGCACCGTGAAGCTTTATCTGCCCCTCCCCCTGAGCTTTGTCCAGCAGCCACTGGAGATGATACTAATCACAGTGACACTGGCTTCTCTGTAGCCCTTTGACCTGCCGGAGTATGAGACTGTTTCTTCAGCTCTGTTTATTTATTTGTTAAACGAACCTCAAGAGCTGCATGTGGGCCTTGAAGGTCTGACACAGCCCAGCTCTTCTGCAGGGGAACACAGGGTAGAATTGCCTGGAAGCTGGCGAAAGCCATGAAGGAGGGGAGCCTACCACCTGGAACTCACTCAACCCCTGCAGATAAACACTGCCCAGCAGGATATTTGATCTGAGACCTGGGGACTTCTTTTACTGACTCTGTGTGTGGCTGACTTAAGCTTCCAGCCTAACAGAGACTATTAGCTGAGGTGGGCTTGGGTAGGAAGGGGCTCTGGCAGAGCGCTGTCAAGGCTCCAGAATTAAGTTGTTCACCTTGCTCCAATGCCCCTCTTATTATCTGTTTTGTTAACTCTCTGTGAGATCATGGACAAATCACTTCACCTCTTTGTGCTTAGAGAAAACTTGGAGAGGAGGAAATTTGAGATGGGAAAAATCAGTTCTATCATGGACATGTTTAATTCGAGATGCCTATTTAAAATAGCCCCCAACATTCCTGCATCCTGCTGTTCATGCCCTGAGTAATATTTCCCCCTTGAGTGTGGTCTGAATTTAGTGACTCACTTCCAGCAAACAGAACTGGGGAGAGGTGGTGGAAGGTCCATTCTGTGAGTGATGACAAGAAGACCACAGCTTCTGTCTTGGGTACTCTTTCTTGTTCTCCGGCTCACTTACTATGATGCAAGGCAACTGCTATGTCATGGGCAGTCTACAGAGAGGCTCTCGTGGCAAGGAACTGAGGGAGACTCCCATCAGCAGTCAGTGAGAGATGGGGACTCTCAGTCCAACGACCGGCAAGGAAGCAAATCCTGCCCACAGCCACAAGAGTGAGCTTGAAAGCAGGTCCTGTCTCAGTCACACCCTTAGGATGAGACCACAGCCCCAAACGACAGGCTGACCACACCCTCAGGAGAGAACCTGAGCCAGAGACACCGAGATAAGTGGCACCCGAATTCCTGACTCACAAGAACTGTGAGACAACACATCTTTATTGTTTAATGCTGCTAAATGGGGGGGGGGGTAGTTTGTTACTTGGCAATAGAGAACTAATACACTCAAGTGGCTACTTGTGCTTGGAGCTTAAGGGAGAGGTCGAGGGTGGACATACATGTGTAGGAACCATTAGTGTTTGATGGCATTTGAAGCCACGGAACTGAATGATACTGTTTAAGTAGAAACAGTAGCTAGAGAAGAGCAGAGGTCTGAAGAGTGAACCTTGGGGCTTCCCAACATTCAGAGTCATTGGGCAAAGGAGAGAGATTCAGCAAAGCGAGTGGGCATGAAGGAGGAAGGCAGAGGGTGTGCTGTTGAGAATCAGGAGGTCATGTGTCAGAGGGTGGTTGAGGTCAGTGCTCTTGAAGGGTCAGTCGAGGCCAAGGCAGAGGAGTGCGCTTTGGCTGTGACCACATGGAGCTGGTTGGTCACCTGGACAGTGGTGGTTTGAGCCGAGTGGGCACCCCTAGAGAAGAAGGGCAGAGGATCTGTGCGATCAATAGATAGCATGCGGCATGGCCAGAGAAATATGGACTTTCTCTTCCAGTTCCGGTGTAACTGTGCTTTTCCATGTGGCCCCTGGCCCTGGGAGATGGGGCAGGAAGAGACAGAGCCTCTACAGAATGGAAGGTGGCTTTGGGGAACAGGGCCCGGCTAGGGCAAGTTTGGTGGCAGAGCCAAGGAACTCAAGTTAAGGCAGTTTCTTTGTATGGCCTGAGTTAAAATCTACCTTCCATCTACCAGCCATTCAGCAGATACTCATTGTGCCGGGACTCTGCCAAACAGGGGTGATCTGTCATCAGGTCAGATGTCACCCCAAAGGGAGAGCATTCAGGATCTAGGGGCAGGTGTTTAAACAAACATCAGGGGGACCTTGCGATTAGTCAAGTGTAACAGAGGTCTGTCCTGTGCAATGGGCAACCAAGGCAAGAAGGTCCTGAGGCTTGCAAATGAAGACTTCCTGGAGGAGGTGGCCCTGAAGCAGAGGCTGAAAGGCTGAGTGGCTACAACTGTGCTGGGTCCCTTTTCTCCCCTCCCCCCCCAACCTGCCTGTTCTCCCTCCCTTTGGAGCTCCTGCCCCTTCTTTTCTCCCTTTTCTCTCCTCCCCTCCGCCTTCTCTCCCTCCTGCTTCCCTGGCCCATGATGAAAGGCCTTCTTGGCCTCCCAGCTGATGAATTATGCATGCCCTTCAGCGGTGTGCCTGGCATCCAATTAGGGCCTGGCCAGGTTGATAACAGAAACAGATTAAAATGTAATTCATTGAGGCTGACATTTAAGCCCCAGTGTGAATGACAGGGAAGAGAGCAAAGCTCTCCCAGAACTGTGGAGTGGGAGCTCTCAGCTACCTGCACCTGCTCAACTCAAGCCAGCTTAGCACGTGGGCCAGGCCTTCTGATGCTCCACCAGTCTGGGGAAAGGCCCATAGCAGGCTGTGAGCTAAAGCAGTTATTTTTTAAACCTCTAATTTGGAAACAATTTGCAATTTATACAAGAGCTTCGACAGTAGCTCAGAGAGTTCCCAGATAGCCTTCAGTGTGAGCTTTCCCTAATGTTAACATCTTACGTAACCATGGTACAGGGATCGAAACTAATGGACACAATACCATTAACTAAACTCCTGATGTTTTTCGGATTTCAGACAGTTTCCCACTAACGTCCTTTTCCTGTTCCAGAATCGAGTCCAGGATCCTACATTCCAAAACAGGCTTTGGTGGCCCTGCTTCTACAGGAGCAGCAGTCTCTCAGCACACACCAGACCAGGGGTTCTCAAACTTTACAGGGTCCAGAGAGTCACCAGGGATTTTGCTTAAATGGCACATTCTTCCCTAGACATCCCGATTCCGCGAATCTTGGGTAGAACCCTGGCATCTGTTTCTTTTTTTTTAATTAAAAATTTTTAAATAATTTAATTTGTATTTGGCTGTGCTGGATCTTCATTGCTGCATGGACTCTTCTCTAGCTGCAGCGAATGGGGACCACTCCAGCTTCTCATTATGGAAGCTTCTCTTGTGGTGGAGCATGGGCTTCAGTGGTGGTAGCTCCCGGGCTCCAGAGCACGGGCTCAGTAGTTGGGGTGCATGGGCTTGGTTGCACCATGGCATGTGGGGTCTTCCCGCGCCTGCTGAATTGGCAGGCAGATTCTTTACCACTGAGCCACCAGGGAAGCCCCTGGCATTTGTATTTTCAACAAGCACCCCAGGTAGTGGAGAATTGGTGGCCCCAACCAGCATTCCAAGTAAAATTGGGTTGGTTCCCAGTTCCTCTGGCAAGTCAACGTCCGCCAGGACATCTTCCAGTGGGCTGCCGTCTATGGGGTCACACAGAGTCGGACACGACTGAAGTGACTTAGCAGCAGCAGCAGCAGCAGCTCAGCCATAGGACAGAACAGAGTTACCGTGAACCATCACTTATTGCTAGATCCTGAGGGGAGGAGAGCTGGGCTCANTGCCGTCTATGGGGTCACACAGAGTCGGACACGACTGAAGTGACTTAGCAGCAGCAGCAGCAGCAGCTCAGCCATAGGACAGAACAGAGTTACCGTGAACCATCACTTATTGCTAGATCCTGAGGGGAGGAGAGCTGGGCTCAGATGCTGACCAGGGCTCAACCTCAGGAAAGCCCTGTTTGGAGAGGAGAGGAAATAACATTTATCAACCAGCCACAGAAGTATGTATGTTTTCTTATTTAATCTGAAAAATAACCCTTATGTGAGCTGTGCCAAATCACTTCAGTCATATCCAACTCTTTGGGACCCCATGGACTGTAGCCCACCAGGCTCCTCTGTCATGAGATTTCCCAGGCAAGAACATGAGTGGGTTGCCATGTCCTTCTCCAGAAAACTATAGGAGGCCCAGTCAAATTTGAACCTCAGATGATGCAATACTGGGAACACACTAATCTTAAAAAATAATTGTTTTTCACCTGAAATTCATATTTTACTGGGTCCCCTGTATTTTGCCTTGCAACCCTAACTAAGTGATGTCCTTTGGTTGCAGAACTGGTAAGTGGGCTCAATGTCTGAAGCACAGTGTACCCTGTGGTTACCTGCCTGATGCCAACCTCACCTGCTGGACCACCAGCAACAGGAGGTGGAGACCACATGTATAGGTCCCCTGCTGTATCTCCAGAGCTTGGCACAGTATGGCAGTGGGTGCTTAAGAAGTATTTGTTGAGTTGATCAATGCCCAAATAGGCTTACTAGTCTCTATTTTTTTTTTAAAGCTGCAAATTATGGTGATTAAATGGAAAGACTAAGCTGGTGGGGCAGGGTGGCAGTGATATGACAAACTTGCTGATACAATGCAAGAGGGTCCAAGGTCTCACACCCACCAAGAACCCCGGCCTTTGCACCGTGAACAAGGGCAAAGAGCCAGCTCTTCTCATCTGTCTCTCAGGGCTGCTACCTTCCCAACTGGGAAATGGGATTGGGTCCCTTCCAGCACTAGGCTTCTGTGATTCTATGACTTTTCTTCCTAACTCCACCCTTCTGAGTAGGGAAGGATTATGACCAAACTACAGGGTTTGTTCCCAGCTCCTGTGTCTTCCTCCCAGTCCACTATTTCCTGTTGCTCCTCTTCTTCCTCTCCCTCATCCTCCTCCACCGCAATTTGCTAAGCACCCTTGTGGTGCCCGGTCCTGAGTACCTTTCCTAGAATACTGTGTCTTCCACACCATCAGACCAAATCAGAAGCGTGGAGAGACCCAGCATGGCACAGTTCTTTGCAGACAAGGGAAGATGTTGGGAGCGCATTGTATCTTTTAAAATAGACCCGTTGTCGTCGGAATGTATTTTTAGCTGCGGAGAGATTGGCATGCTCTCAGTGCCACCATCTGCCAAAGGCAGTTGCTAGGCAGCTGACACTGACGACAGCGAGGGGATGACTTCATGGAGGATCTGGGGGCCCCGGTGGCCCAATCCCTCTCCTCTGTCTAATTCCTGCATGCCGACAGCGAGGCCCAAGGGAACCTGCCTCCCTCTTCTGGGAGAGGACAGGGAGCCAGTTTAAGGCTTGTGAGCTGAGCACAGAGGATGTTTGTTGTTCATGTCACAAGGGACACTGGGCCATCACTGCCACCTTGACTGGTAGATTTTTCTATATGGACTCTGTAGATGCTGCTGAGTTTTAAGGCTGGGCTCTGGACTCAGTGAGCCCAAAGGATGAATGTCCCCCTCCCCTGCAGCCCCAGAGGCACTGGTCTGAACCGGAGCAGGAGCTGTTTGAAGGTACAGACCAGAGCAGGCTCCATGGATAAAGCAGCCTGCTGGCAACCAGGACCCCTGGGTTCTGGCTCGATTCAGCGTTTTGCTTTCTCTCTCTCTCTGGGTGATTTGTGGTGAGGCTCTGCCTTTCTCTGCCCTCCCCCACCCCATTTTGTCACCTTCAAAGTCAGGATATGGAACCAGATGAAATACATTTCTAGGGATAAAAATCAGAATAACCACAGAGTACAAAAACACCTGGGTTCAGATCTTGACCTTGCCCCTTACTGCCCCTGTGTGACTTCACACAGGACCCTGAATTCCTGAGTGCCTCAGTTTCCCAATCTGTAAATGGCAACAGTGACGTTCACTGTGTTGTGCAGAGTCAGCAAAGCAGCGCATGAAAGTTAAGCAGAGCACCTTTATTGTGGAGTCCAGTAAATGGGTAGATTTTGTTTCATTTCTGTAGCAGAAACTACAAAGTGGTCCCGGCCACCGTTTCACTGCCTCCATATTACTGCTTCAAGCAGCGTACGTTTCCAGCCTCCCTTGCAGCTAAGCTGTCACCAAGGACACATGAAAGGAAGGGATGGGTGCCACTCCGATGTCACTTACTTGTAGCAAATTGCTTCCCAGCATGCCCTCTTTCTTCCTTCCTACAAGCCAGGGCATGGCTGTGCCGTGACACCTCTTTGGCTGTGCGGAGCAGGATGGCATGCTGGGAGTGGTGGAGGGCTGACAGAGCAACAGATTGGAAGGAACCCGGTTCCCGGTATTGAGACTGGGCCTGAGTGCATGTGGTTTGCTTGGGAAAGCTCAGGACACTGGCAGGGGAGTGGGGGGGTGACAAAGGGAAGAGAAGGCAGCCAGTAAAGGGCAGCTACCACAGAGGATGACTAGGGGTGAGTTCCATGGGGAAGTTCTGAGAAACAGTGTAGAATACAGCCTTTGGAGCCAGCCACAGGTGGAGGAACTGGGCCACATTTGTCCCCACACCCCATCAGTGTCAGGGCAGGGGTTGGGGGGAACTAGTTCTCAGGCACTTCCAGTCTTCTGTGTACTGGTGGGCCAAGTGAATGTCATCAGGCCGAGGGGAGCCCTCTGCCAAAGATGCAGGGGCTGGCTTTGAAAGCCACACTGGTGGGCATGGGCCCAGTAAGGGGACCCAAGGGAATGTAAGCCCAGAACCAGAAGCTTCAGCTCTGGTTCTTCAGAAAGAGAAATAAACTCCTGTGTTCCTCAAGCCACTACATACTGAGGATATTTTGCAGCTTAACCTTGACCCTAATTTAATTTCTAAATACTATTCATATGGAAGCTTTCAGTTTTATGCAATCTCTCCAAGCTCCTGTACTCTTGCCTGGCAAGTCCCATGGACAGGGGAGCCTGGTGGACTGTGGTCCATGGGGTCGCTGGGAGTTGGACACGACTGAGCGACTTCACTTTCGCTTTTCACTTTCATGTACTGGAGAAGGAAATGGCAACCCACTCCAGTGTTCTTGCCTGGAGAATCCCAGGGATGGGGAAGCTTGGTGGGCTGCCATCTCTGGGGTCGCACAGTGTCGGACACGACTGAAGCGACTTAGCAGCAGCCAAGCTCCTGGACCCCTGGATAGCCACAGAGGTTTCATGTTAAGGAAACAAGGTTCATGCTAAGGAGCAGACCTATCTCAACAGAGCATACAGCCCTTGGTATCTCTGGGGCTCGGGCTGTGCATGGTGTATGTCCTCAAAGAGGGGGCAAATGGGTGTGGACTGGCATAGTCACAGAACCTGAAACTTTACCTGCTGGAGACTATGGGAAGAGATGAGGTGAAGGGCATCCTCACTGAGCTGTGGGATGGCTCCTCTGTTGGCTGAGGGGCACACAGGTATCTTGGCTCAAATGACTGTTGTGTGTGGTCTTGAACCAGTAGATGCTGGATTTGGGTGCATTGTGCATTTAGAGGAGCGGGCTACAGAGCGCTTTTTTACTGGAAGTGAGTGGTGGAGGGGGACCAGCCGCAGGACACATCGCTACCCCTAGCTGGTGCCCCTCAGCCCACACCTGATGCCACTGCTGTCCAGCTGGTGGGTCAGGGCTCACTGAGGCTGTGGCTGCCCAGCAGAGGTGAGGGAGCTGCAGTGCCTTGGGTGACCAGCTGGAGCCGGGCACTCCTGTGGGCAGCATACAGCATACACTGTCTCAGCATACAGTGAGCATGCCAACCTCTTGGAAGAAAGAGCTGGGAGCCCCCTAGAGATGATCTTTTCTAGCCTGTCATTTTGAGGATGGTGGCACTGAGCTCAGAGAGGGGAATGAACTCCCAAGGCCAGTAGAGGATTTCCTGATTTCCCAGAGTTGGGGGATGCATCTGACATAAAGATAGGGTGTGTGTGTGTGTGTGTGTGTGTGCTCAGTCATGTTCAACTCTGCAACTCCTCTGTCCATGGAATTTTCCAGGCAAGACTACTGGAATGGGTTGTCATTTCCTACTTCAAGGAATCTGCCCCACCCAGAGACTGAACCCATGTCCCTTGTGTCTCCTGCATGGGCAGGTGGATTCTTTACCATGTGCAGGCCTCAAATCTGCTGTTGGCCACCTCTGAGCCATTTGCTCCACTTGTAGGACCCTTTAAAAGTTTCTTATTTATTTGGCTGCGCCAAGTCTTAGTTGCAGCATGTGGGATCGTCATTCTTCATAGAAGCATATGGGGTCTAGTTTAGGCATACAAAGTCTTAGTTGCAGCATATGGGGTCTAGTTCCCTGACCAGGGATCAAACCCGAGCCCCTTGCATCGTAAGTGCAGAGTCTTGGCCACTATTTCACGGACCTCAGAATTCGAGGAGCACCCGGGAGATGGTCAGGTCAGGTCTCCCTGTCTCCAGGCATGCATGCATCCTCAGCTACGGCAGCTCACTTGAGGCCACCTTTCTTTGCCCTTCAGATACCATAGCTCCTCTCTGCCACCTCTGTGTGTCTTGCCAGTTCTCCTTGGTGTCTTACTGCAGTCATTCCTGCTTCGCTTTTGGTTTGATTTATTTTAACCTCTAGATACAGGTTGGCTTTGCTACAATATGCATTATGACAGTGAGGAGTGGGTTGAAATCCATGAATTTGCCCTCACTTTCTTTCCTATTTCCATGGGAAAGGGGGTGGAGGGAAGGCTCCAGCCCCCCACCTCCAGCCCCCATGGACTGAGAACAAGTAGATGAGGACTGTCCCCCAAGACTCCCCAGGTCCCAGTCATCCCCAAGGCTCTGGAGGGAAGGGTGGAGGGCAGTGTCCTGCAGAAACCAGTGGGCTCTACAGCCTTGACCCAACCCCAGGCAAATGAAAGTTGCCCTTTTCTGCTTTGTTACAATCCCATCACTTCTCCTCCCTCCTCCAATCTATAAATATGGAACATTTTTTTCTTCTGTTCTAGATTCTCTTTGCGTTTTATTCTTTTTGGGAAAACATGAGCATTTTCTTTGTTCTCTTTGAGCAGTTTGTGCCTGGAATGGAGAGAAGGGAAGAAGAAGGGGTGTAGCCTTCACCCGTCAAGGGAAAGGGGTGGCTCCCTCTGTAGCTAGTGCTGGGCGCCTTTGCCCCTTTGTGGGTGGGGAGGTGGAGAGGCCTCTGTAGGGTAACCTTTTGGGGGAATCAGATTACGAGTCAAGGTGCTTATGGCCAGTGCGAGATATAAGGTGGACTAAACTGTGAGCAGAAAGAGCATACAGATAGCAAGCGAGATGGGAAAAATTAGCGTGGACTCTAGGAGTTAAGAGAGGACACTGTTGGAACAAGAAGTCTCCAGTGGAGGCTGACAGATAGGATCTGGGCAAGATGCGGGGAGAAGCAGGAACAGGAGGCATCCATGTTCAGGGGTGGGGGCCGGGGTGGAGAAGAAAGCAAGGGTCCTGTGCCTGAAGGAGTAGGAGCAAGCCTGAAGGGGTGGCTGATTTCAGGGGTAGATGGACAAGGGCTATGAGAGGGGACAAATCGGAAAAGAACCAGGCAGGACAGGGTGAAGAGAAGACAAAGTCAAGTGCAGACCAGAGGCCGGTTAGTCACACCAGATCACTGATGGCCTGGAAAGGCTTCAGGGAATGGTGGGACGTCCATGTCCTTTTTCCGAGAGCTGTTGGGGAGGTATGGGGGTGGGCATGGAGGGACCCAGTAAGCGGAGCCCAAAGAGGGAGTATAGGTGGTTTCCTGTGGAGTCCGGTGTGCCTCAAACTCCAAGAGGTCTGGAGATGTCCTTACAAACCTACGCAGCACATCCGTGAGGAGCAGTGTCAGGGCTTGATGGTGGGGGCAGGGAGGGGGACTTGTCCCGTTGTCTGTCCCTCCACCCCCTCCCCCACTCTCACTCCAAGAATCCCTGGGATGAGTGAGCCAGCCTTGCCACATCCCGGGGGAGTGTCCTTGTCAAAGTGATGGGGCTCATCTGAAAGAAATGAAAGCACTCTGAGCAGAAATCTTCTGCGGTTTAATTCTGAAACGTATTGCCCACAGGATGAAATTCTCCATTCCTTCCCATAGCATTTGAAGCTCCTGATGAATTGACCCTGACCCAATGTCCTATTCTCATTTCTCATTGTTGCCCTATATCATCATTGTTATCTTCATCACATGAGTAATTAAAATCAACTAGCTTTTATTAAGCATCTGTGTGCCAGAAATTCTTCTAGGCATTAAACATGTAGTAACATTTCGTCTTTATCACAACGTCAACTCTTTGCAACCCATGGACTGTAGCCTGCCAAGCTCTTCTGTCCATGGGATTTCCCAGGCGAAAATATTGGAGTGGGTTGCCATTTCCTCCTCCCAACTGAGGGATTGAGCCCGCATCTCTAGGAACTATTATCCTCTCCATCTCACAAGAAGAGACACATGAGGCACAAAGAAATGTACTGGCCTCAGATCTTTCCAGCAGCCCGTGACTCAACAGCGGACACATCTGACACTGAACTTCTTGTGTTCCATGCTTGCCCATGCTTCCCCAGGCTGTTCCCCCCAATCCCGAACTGCCTCCTCACCTCTCAGCTTCTCTCCACCTGATGGACAACCACACAAGGCCTACCTGCAAGCCCTAACTGAAAAATCGCCTCTTGTGGAAACTCTTCTGCAGCTTCCTGGGGAGCTCTTTCTCTCGGCCTCCCCAGCACATCCTGATTATGATGTTAGTCACATCGGGCTTCTGGTTTTTGTTCATGTGCCTGTTACTTCCTACAAAGGAAGAGATGACTGTTTAAAAATTTTTGCACCGTGAAGGAAACAGTTAATGACATGCAAAGAACCTAGAGGAACTACATTTTGTTTAGCTTCATGCCTTTTCTCTTCCTTCCCTCTCCCCACCTCCCCAGGTCTTGTATGAAGCAGGGGTGCAATAAATATTTGTTAAATGGAGACATCTTTCCGGCCCCACTCAGCTTTTCTTCTGACCACCCTATTCCCAACTCTGCTGTATGGGAGAATCCAGACGTCTTATCCAGCTGCAGCTCAGTGTGTCCCATTTTGGCTGGAATTCAAGGAGCAATTACAGACAGATAAGTATTATTACAACTGGCATCAATCAGCATCCCTCTCCTTAAACGGTCTCACCAGGAAAGAAGAATGATCTCAGTTAGACACTGTCTTGTTTAAGCCCAGGTGTCTTTTTTGGTGCCTAGGGTATGTGTGATCTCAGAGGGGCCGCCCCCGCCCCCGCCCCCGCCCCAACATTGACCATTTGTAACAGTCCATATAATCTGAGACTACAGGTCCCTAGAGACAGATAGACCTGAATCTGAATC